>OZ012703.1:45308155-45384232 GCA_963942595.1 Cylloceria caligata | reverse complement strand
GTCTAATTTTTTCGCTCCTTCTTTCTTGGCACGATTCTGCTCTATTCTGCCCGTGGGGCGTTTTGTTTCAGGACGTAAGCACGCACTTATTTGCTTTTCATCGAACACAATTAGAAATTCACTAATTAACAAACGAACACTGATGAAACTCGATGAAAAGTTTGATGGATTTTTCGATTTCTGGGAACACTGAAATTTCGCTGAGCCGTTCTCAAGGTCCTGTTCACTGCGCATGTGCTCTCTCTCTCAGAAACCCATGGCACATCATCTATCGCGCAAGTTTGCTGTCATCGCTCGAACTCTTTACTTCACCGCTATACCACTGTCACCACTGAAGTAGTTATCGTCGACAGCATTCTACCGTCTGCTCCCAGCACACATACGCATCTCATAGCCTTGTAGGACTATCGCAGAGTCTATGTAGTGGTGTTTACTTCAGGTATTTTGATCGGCGCTCTCACAAGTACTGACTCTGTTATAGTGTGTACATCTTTCGAGCTCTTTCGCCTACACTATAGATTGATAAATCACATACAATCATCGCACCGTTCTAACTTCAAACATTAGTTTATCTTATATTAGCCGATTGTTAGGAGTGCGATTGTCGATATTATTTATCGGCATGTCGAATTTAAATTTAAAATGCGATAAATGCAAAAAAACTATTGCTAATAATAAGGTTTCATGTATATCTTGCTCCAAATCATTTCACTCAGGTTAAGCTAGGTCATATCTTTCATTTAAATCAGCTAATACTTGCTGCGTCTTAAATCTATTTAAAATGCCCAACTTAACACGCTCGCCACCCGCGTCGCCACTTGTACTATCTTCAATGTCTTCCTCTGCCGGTACGCTTATCCCTCAGCGGCTAACACACCAGAGTACACAATTAAACTATGATTCGTCAACGGATTTGTTAGCTGTTGAATCTGCTTCTACATCGCAACCACCTATAACCCAACATCAAAATCCTCAGGTGTCAGAAAGAGATTTATTACTTGCCTTAAATAAAAATCTTAGTGCCTTTATTGCTGAACAAACTTTAGTCAATATTGATCATACAACAAAATTAAATTGTATTGAAAAGCATCTAAGTATACTCAAGGCCCATGATGAAAGAATTGCACAGCTTGAAACAAATTATGTGCCATTATTACAACAAAATATTAATCTATCACATGAGCTTCACTCAACTAAGGCTAGTACCGCGGTTCCACTCCCTACTGAAATCACAGTATCTGGAGTGCCTTTAGCAATAAATGATTCTGCAGAGCAAGTAGTGGAGAAAATTTTCAAGGCCCTTGGTATACCGAACCTCCTAAGCGATGTTCTTGAAATTCGAAGTCTCGACAAAAAGAAAAATAATCTACATAACGAGCCAAGTAATGTCAGTGCTGATAACTTGAAACAAATCACTTCAAAATCTTTCGTTATCACTCTCAAATCGCACGAAGTCAGAGAGCACATTATCAAAATAAAGAGATCTAAGAAAAATTTGACTCTCAGAGAAGTGTTTGGCCTGGACCAACACGGACTTGTCTATGTAAATGAGTTTCTTCCACCCGCACTCTATCGTCTACTACGTCTCGTTAAAGCTCGTGCTTCTGAACGTAATGATAAATACGTATGGTCTCGTTCAGGTTCCATATTTATTCGCAAGGATGACAGTCAGACACCAATCATCGTTTCAACCGAGGCTGATCTAGATAAATTGATCTGACTGTCTCCTAATAGTCAAAATTGCTTACCCCTCACACACTCAATATCGCATTTAGAAATAGCTCAGTTGAATGTTAATTCCTTGCGAGGGCATATGGAACTAATTCAATCAACTATACTCGAGCGCAAATTCCATATTATCTCGTTGAGCGAAACGTGGCTCCACACGTTTGTATCGGATAACTTGTTACGGACAGAAGGATATTTCCTCATTCGCAATGATCGAGAAGGAAAAGAAGGTGGAGGAGTTGCTTGCTTTATACACAAGTCCCTAAAAGCGAAAGTATTAATGGCATCACCAAGTCAATATTCAAATGCACCTGAATATCTAATTATCGAAATTACTGGATCTAACGCCAAGAAGCTTCTTTTTGCTTCAGTATACAGACCACCAAAAGCATCAATGCTAGGGAATTTTGTCGAAGCTTTATGTAATTTCTCTCACAACTATGAAAATATTATAATAGCAGGTGATCTTAATTGTAATTTAGCTAGTAATGATTATGCATCAATTTATCTACGCCAATTAGCCTTCTCCCTTTCACTACATATTGTTGAATCCGCTACAACCCACCACATGGTGACTTCGGATTCCTGGATAGATGTATTCCTAATCGATAGTGAAGAAAAAAAAACTATCTTATGTTAAATCTAAAGCTCCGTTTATAGCTGGACATGACCTATTAGAACTACATTATAACTTTGAGGTGGAACCTACTATCGAGCGTAGCATTACACGGCGAGTCTACAATAATTTCAATGATAGAGGCTTTCTGAATTTTTTATCGAATAAACTGAATTCTTCGGGACTTAGTGATTTCAACTCGAGATTCAGCACCAATTCGAGTTCGGGTATTATACCTGATGATATAAACACGATAGTTGATCTATTGTCTGGAGCATTTCTAGAGTCTCTGAATAAATTTGCGCCTCTACGTACTTTCTGTGTTCGTCGTCCTCCGGCACCTTGGCTCACACAAAATTTGAGAGAACGCATGGCTCAGCGAAATTTATTGTATACGCGTGCACGACGATCTAAAAGCGTACTAGACCTTGTTATCTTCAGGGAGTATAGAGACAAGCTTAAGAATGACTTAAGACATGCGAAAAGTGAGTACCATATTCAGAGGTTGTCAACCATAACAGATCCAAATAAATTGTGGAAAGAGCTAGCGACTCTTGGTCTAGCCAAGTCGTCTTTAACATCACCACTCAATTTCTTTCAACCAGAAGAGCTCAATTCTTTTTATTCTGCTGTATCCAGCCAATTACCGCCTTGTTCATACGATGAGTTTCGCACGATAAGTTCATTAATTCAACCAGTTCGCCCTTTATTCAACTTTGCAGAAATCACGTCCAACCAAGTACGATATATTATCTCTACCAACGCTAGTTCTAAGTCATATGCAGCTGGTCCAGATGGTATTTCTCTGTTCCTAATAAATAAGTCTATCGAGGTTTCGTGCTCACTACTAACAGCTATGTTTAACCATTCTTTGCAATCATCTAAGTTCCCTCAGTGTTGGAAAAAGGCTTTTCTTCGACCGTTATCCAAAATTAAAACACCCCTTTCCCCGTCTGATACTAGACCGATAGCTAACCTTAGCGAACTTTCAAAAGTACTTGAGAGATTGGTTCATAAGCAGATCACTTACTGGATTGAGCCGAACCAAGTTTTTGATCCACGTCAATCGGGATATCGTAGTGGTCACAGTACTCAAACAGCATTACTACGTATATGTGACGATGTGAGGCGCAATGTGGATGAAGGGCGTATTACCATTCTAATCTAATTTGATTTTAGAAAAGCATTTGACACTGTACCACACTTACAACTTCTTGCAAAATTAAATAAAGTGGGCCTTGCAGAACCAGTTCTAGATTGGATTTTTTCATATTTAACTGGAAGAACTCAAGCAGTTATTGACGTCCATGGGACTTCCGCCTCTTGGTTACCTACTACAGCAGGCGTACCGCAAGGTTCTGTCCTAGGTCCACTTCTTTTTTCTCTTTATATTAATGACATTAGCACTGCACTTCAATACATACAGCACATGATATTTGCTGACGATACGCAAATATATCTTAGTTGCCTCCCGTCTCAAATAAATCAAGGAATAAATTTAATTACTGATGACGTTCAAGCCATTGCCAACTTTGCAATTTCAAATGGTCTAAAACTAAACACTGCCAAATCAAAAGTTCTTATATTCGGTAGCAATGCGTATACACGCGAACTTGATTTCTCAATGTTACCACCGGTTTCGTTAAATGGAGTGAATATTCCATTCGTTACTGAAGCTAGGAACTTAGGAGTGATCATGCACAGTAATTTATCTTGGAAATCTCATGTTTTACATATCTCACAAAAAGTTCACTTTGCTGTATATAGGTTAAAATTTCATCGCATGGCCCTTTCTCAAGAATTAAGATCATCATTGATAATTGCCTTAATTTTTCCATTATTAGACTACTGCTGCCTAGTTTATAACAATCTGACTGAGGAATTGAATTTAAAATTAGAACGTCTCATCAATTACTGTATACGTTTTGTTTTCGATCTTCGATGCGATGCTCATATCACTCCGTACAGGCGACAACTTGGCTGGCTTACAGTTAAATCGCGGCGTCTGTATTTTCTTGGTATTTCTATATATAACATTACACATCAGAAAGCTCCAACATATTTATTGGCTCTGTTCAGTCAACAGAAGGATACTCCCGAACGTCAGTTAAGGAGACCTCGATCGACTTTTTCAGTGCCTAAGCATCGCACAACTACTTACAGAAACGCATTTTCTCTTTCTGGCATTTATTTTTGGGAGAGCTTACCATCGCATATCACTTCGTCTTCAAGTCTAGAACTGTTTAAGATTCGTCTCCATACTCACCTTTTCAATCATGTTGATGAAAATTAGTTTTTATTTTGTTCACGATAGCATAGTGGCAGTACAGTGATAGTCAATATCAATTTGCAACCTATAACATAGATCCATTGTTATTCGTATTTTTTAAATAATTTTTAGAATTACCTATAAGTATTTTTTTTTTAAATAATTTTTAGAATTACCTGAAAGTTTACTATTATACGATCCTTATTGTTTTAACTGCATTTTGTATAATTCAAACTCATCAGATTTAACATAGTTTATTCCAGTTTATAAAAATACCATTGTCATAAATATTTGCCAAAGGTCAACCAAGGCATAATAAAACAATCAATCAATCAATCAATCAATCTCTCTCCGTACGGTTGACGTGAATAGACGTGTACCGAAACGCTACGTACTTTAACCACTTTGTGCGAGGAGAGGGAAGTTTAATATTCTTTTGTGATAGCTCTTTAGTTGCTCAGTGAACTTATTTATTAATGACTTAAAATAGTCCAACATGCACCAAGAATAAAACCAGTTAATTGTGTTTTAAAAAAACGGATAATCGCTTCCTCACAACGGACATACTTCGAGGCTAGTTTGCCACCACGTCGATCTTCTGCGCACGGTTTAAATGTATGTATTCGCGACATATTACTCGAATTATAAAGTGGTGTAAGCTCTACGGTTGGCAGTGTGAACTCTCCTACCGCCTTTACATGTGTCAACTCATACTGCTTAAATACTCGGATCTGTACAGTACTAGCAAGATGATATACAATCAAGGTCATTGATGTTATTATCCTGAGTGTGTGTGCTTCTACTGTGGACGGTACTATCTTTATATGTGTGTGTGCTTCTACTGTGGACGGTACTATCTTTATATTAGCAGTACACCTACACGAGTGCATGACAACAACGTTGGTTCTGCTTTAGTTTACTGATCTTTTCATATGTGCGAACCCTGTGCGTCATTGTGTACATACTGTCAGTTTACGATTTTGGATTTTAAATCAGATGCTGACCAGCACTTATCATTAACCAACGAAATAAAATTTTATCACACTAATTACCGTAATTACCGTAGGAATGCAAGCATAGTTTATGCATCACTGATTTATATTATAAATTCAATCTTTCTCCCTCTTGTGTTGCGGTGGGTGGTGCTTGCGGCTGAGCAGATTCTCTCTCTCGTCCACACAACTACGACCAACACTCACACACATAATGTCGCAGACTCGTTGCGGTGTCTGCAACGAAGTGACTCGAGTAGGAGAGAGGATTAAGTGTACAGGAGAATGCAATCTGTCATTTCACTCTACGTGTGCTAAAGATAAATTCGCTTTTGACCTTGACGAACCAAACACAATAAACCAGTTTCGCTGCGACCCGTGCTCAATGCATCGATCAAACATCTTACAACGCACGCCTCCGAAATCAAAAGATATCACTCTTGACGACGTTATGCGCCAACTGCAATCATCACTCGACGTTATGCGTCAAATACAAGTATCAAGCGCTTCTACTGATAACAAATTAGAGAAAATCCAGGAGTCACTCACTGGTGTTGAATGCAAAATTGCTGATCTTGCTATTAGCCAAGAGGCCTTAATTAGTCGTATTACCACCCTGGAGACTCAGTCGGAGAGTACCCGCGAGGAGATAGCTGTCATTAAGAAGGACAACCATTCGATGAAATCACGTCTGGAATTATTGTCGAATCATGTATCGAAGATAGATGATCACCCTCACAAGCTTTCGACATCTGTTGCATCTTCTTCGCTATTGCGTGCAGAAGTCACCATATCAGGAGTACCATCATTTATCGAAGACACACCTCAAGTTATTGTCGAGAAGGTTTTCCAAGCTCTTGGTGTCACTAATCTCCTAAGTGACGTCTTAGAAATTCGCAGCTTCGACAAAAATAAAAATCGTTCGATCGTAGGACAGAACAATTCAACACCGATGATATCTAATGCGAATCACAATATTCCTAACATTTATTTAGTGACCTTAAAATCGCAACAAGTTAGAGAATATATCATCGGCAAAAAGCGAGCCAAAAAAAACCTACCGCTTAATGAAGTTTTTGATACAGACCAACGTGGTTCAATATATGTAAACGAGTACCTTCCTGCAGCGCTCTATAATCTATTACGCCTTACAAAAACACGAGCGGCTGAAAGAAAATACAAATTTGTGTGGACACGCTCGGGAGTAATTTATGTTAGAAAAAGCGAGGGTCAACCATCGATCAGCATTGTTATGCCTGCAGATTTAGAAAAACTAATTTGACTACCTACATGTCGATCGGCTGCTTCTCCTTTATTGTCGTCTCCATGTTTAAAGATCGCTCAATTCAATGCTAATTCACTGCGAGCACATATGGAGCTCATTCAATCGACCATTGCCGAGCACGCTTTCCATATTATTTCTGTGTGTGAAACGTGGCTTCATTCGTATGTTTCAGATGACTTAGTACGAATAAATGATTACTTTCTTATACGCAACGATCGTGAAGGTAGAGAAGGAGGTGGTGTCGCATGCTATGTTCATTCGTCCCTAAAAGCTAAAGTTTTGACATCTTCGCCGATAGAGTTTTCGAATGGACCAGAATATTTAATTATTGAAATTACAGGGTCAAATTCAGAGAAACTGTTGTTCGCATCTGTGTATAGACGACCGAAAGGTCGAATGCTTGGAGATTTCATGCAATCTTTTTCTTGTTTTTCTCATGCTTATAACAATATTACTATTGCTGGCGATCTCAACTGTGATCTAACTAGTAATAATTATGAGTCGAAATATCTACGTCACTTAGCTTTCTCACAGTCGCTTCACATTGTTGATTCACTACCGACTCATCATACTCCGACCTCAGACTCGTGGATTGATGTGTTCATTATCGATAGCGAAGATAAGATACAATCGTTTGTCAAGTCAAAATCACCGTACATAGCAGGTCATGACCTGTTAGAACTGCGTTACAAGTTTGATACTAAACCCACAATCAATCGCACTATCACTCGCCGTGCTTATAAAAATCTAGATGTCACAGGTTTTTATGACTCATTGTCAAATAGTTTTAATATTCCCATTCCTCGCGACTGCAATCCAAATTTAAATTCTATTGATAATTTAAGAAGACATACATCACCAAACAGTATTAATATGATTGTTGATACGTTCTCAGAGATATTTTTAAGATCTTTAGATAATTACGCACCGTTACAAACTCTTCGTGTATGTCGACCGCCTGCGCCTTGGCTCTCACAAAACTTGAGAGACCGCATAGCTTTAAAAAATAGATTATATACTAGAGCACGAAGATCAAACAACCTTCGAGATCTATCTATTTTCAAAGAACATAGAAACCAACTTAAGAATAATCTAAAACAAGCCAAAAATCAGTATTATATTCTGAAATTGACTGATATTACTGAACCGAATAAGGTATGGAAGACGCTAGCAACACTAGGTCTAGCTAAATATTCACGTCCATCTCCGCTCAACTTCTTTGAACCGGATGAACTTAATACTTTTTATTCAACTGTGTCCAGTCAACTACCGCCATGTTCTTATAGTGAGTTTAGTACTCTGTGTTCAGTTGTTCAGTCACCACAAAATGTATTCCATTTTACTGAAATTACCACAGACCAAGTTTGCTCCGTTATCGCATCATGCTCTAGTTCTAAGTCTTTTACGTTTGGTCCTGATAAAATTTCGCTATTCTCAGTAATTAAATCAATCCAGGCTTCATGTCAATTACTAACGAATATCTTTAATATGTCACTACAATTGTCCGAGTTTCCGAAGTGCTGGAAGAAAGCTTATCTTCGCCCATTATCTAAGATTAAAACACCCCTCTCTCCGTCTGATACGCGACCGATAGCGAATCTTAGTGAGCTGTCGAAAGTACTTGAGCGACTAGTGCACATGCAGATTACGGATTGGATTGAGGAGAATAATATATTCGAACCACGTCAAACAGGGTATCGAAGCGGTCATAGTACACAATCTGCACTACTGCGCATATGTGGAGATGTCAGGCGAAATATAGATAAAAGGCATATTACCATCCTAATCCTATTTGATTTTAGTAAGGCGTTTGATACTGTCCCCCATCTGGCACTTCTCTTGAAACTCAAGAAAATCGGGTTTGCGGAACCAGTACTTGACTGGATTTTTTCTTATCTGACAGGGAGGACACAAGCGGTGGTTGATGACCATGGTAGTTGCTCTTCCTGGCTATCTACTACCTCGGGAGTGCCTCAAGGTTCGGTCCTTGGTCCGCTACTTTTCTCGCTTTTCGTCAACGACATAGGTTGTGTTCTTCATCATTCGCAATACATAATTTTCGCTGATGATACACAGATTTACCTGAGCTGCCTACCATCTCAACTAGCCAAAGGCCTGAAATTAATATCCGAAGATGTATACGCCATTGCTGACTTCGCAGCTAGTAACGGTTTGAAACTTAATATAGCCAAATCGTAGGTTATTGTACTAGGTAGCAATTCCTATTCTCGGCAACTCGACGTCAGCGCAGTATCACCCATCTCTTTAAATGACACGACTATCCCTTTTGTTAATGAAGTGCGAAACTTAGGAGTGATGCTACATAGTAACCTATCGTGGCGAACTCAAGTCAAAAATATCTCACAAAAAGTTAACTTTACCATCTACAGATTAAAATTCCATCGAACTGCGCTTTCGCAGGAATTAAGAACATTGCTGATTACTTCTCTTGTTTTCCCTCTTTTAGATTATTGTTGTCTAGTCTATCATGGCCTAACTGAAGAAGTGAACACAACACTCGAACGGCTCATAAATACTTGCATTCGCTTTATTTTTGATCTCCGACTTGATACGCACATCACACCTTATAGGCGTAGACTTGGCTGGCTTACTGTTAAATCACGACGCATCTATTTTCTCGGTATTTCTATGTACAATGTTATTGGTAAAAAAGCACCAGCATATATTCTAGAGTTGTTCCAAAGTCAGGGTATAATGTCTCAGCGCTCTGAGAGGAGACCAAGGTCCATATTTATTACACCGTCGTATTACAAGTCGCACAACGACTTATCAACAAGCGTATTCCATCTCAGAAATCTCTCTGTGGAATTCTTTACCGACAACTGTAACTTCATCGTCTAGCTTAGATATCTTTAAGATACGTCTATATGCTCACCTGTTTGACCATGTAGACTTGATGTTATATATATATATATTTTTTGTATATATTATTTTATTTTTTATATATATTGTGAATTCTAGAATTTTGTATACTTAAATTTTATTATTAGTTTATTAGTTTATTATACTCAAATAGTACTTATTTTGATTTGACTCGCGATATTTTGTTATTATGTATTATATTTTATTCCATATTTTTTATTTTTATTTTATTTTATTTTATTTTATTTTTATTTTATTTTCATCTATAGTTATAAAAAGTGGTTAAATTTTAAGGGCCGATGTTGATTTTGAATAAAACACAAATTATTTAGGAAATTATTGTCAATTCTTTTTATTATGATAATATGGTATGGTTCAATTATGTATGGAACAAAATATCGGCCAAATGGCCGCCGCGACCTCGGCGGCAAACCTCTATCCGATGGTCCAAATTTTCGATGACGCTTAGGCATAATTGAGGTTCTATGCCGTTAATGTGCCGAATTATCTCATCCTTTAGCTCTTGAATTGTTGCTGGCTTATCGACGTACACCTTTTCTTTCAAATAACCCCAAAGAAAGAAGTCCAACGGTGTCAAATCACATGATCTTGGCGGCCAATTGACATCGCCACCACGTGAGATAACACGGCCATTGAATTTGTCGCGCAAAAGAGCCATTGTTTCGTTAGCTGTGTGGCAAGTGGCACCGTCCTGTTGAAACCACATATCGCCCACATCCATATCTTCCAATTCGGGCCATAAAAAGTTCGTTATCATCTCACGATAGCGAACACCATTCACAGTAACTGCCTGACCGGCCTCATTTTGGAAAAAATACGGCCCGATGATGCCGCCAGCCTATAAACCGCACCAAACAGTCACTCTTTGTGGGTGCATTGGTTTTTGACAATCACTCTTGGATTATGATTCGCCCAAATGCGGCAATTCTGCTTATTGACGAATCCACTGAGGTGAAAATGTGCCTCATCACTGAAGATGATTTTCTTCGAAAATTTATCATCCACTGTTGCCATTTCTTGCCACCATTCTGACCATTGACGACGTTTGGAATTGTCAAGAGGCTTTAGTTCTCGAGTCAATTGCACCTTATAAGCGTGTAAATGCAAGTCTTTATGCATAATGTTCATCAACGACGAGCGTGAGAGGTGCAATTGTTGGGCACGACGACGAGTTGAGGTGGACGGCTCTTCAGCCACACTATCGCGAACAGCAGTACGAGCTGTACGAGCATGCACTGGTGTTTTAATATCTCCTACAGACCCGGTTTGCTCAAATTTTTGCACGATTTTTCCGATTGTACGCACATTTGGACGATTAAATTGACCGAAAAAATCACGAAGTGCACGATATGCATTTTGATTTGAACGCCCATTTTCATAATAAGCCTGAATAACTTTAACGCGTTGCTCGATTGTGTATCTTTCCATGGTTCAAATTGAGTTAGTCTGAAATTGAGAAATGTCAAATGAAATGCAGAAAAAAACTTGACGTTTAGGTGTGCTTCACATTCAACATCGGCCCTTAAAATTTAACTACCCTTTATATAATATATTTTATATATTTTTCTATATTTACTAATTATATAATATATTAATTATATTTAATTATAATTTCATTGTTATTATACACATGTTGCCAAAGGGTTACCAAAGCATAAATAAACTATCAATCAATCAATCAATCAATCTCTCTCTCTCTCTCTATCTCTCTCTCTCTCTCTCTCTAGACAAAAAAGTTATAGTGAGATGGTAAAAGGAAAGAAAGAAAGTATACTGATTGTTAAGCCGAAGACAGCGCAGGAGAGTGAAGCAACCAAGAAAATAGTAGAAGAAAAAGTGGATATAAAAAATTTAGCTGTAGGTATAACAAAACTCAGGAGAGGAGGTAAAGGATCAGTAATACTTGGGTGTGAGAGTGTGAGAGAGATCAAGGAGCTGAGAGACACAGTGAGTGAAAAGCTAGGGAAAGACTTTGAGATCGTGGTACCAAAGTAGATAAAACTAAAGCTAAAAATGATAAATATTGCTGAAGATGAAATGGAACAAGAAGATGGGAACTTAATAGACACGATCAAGAAGCAGAACAATATTGATAGGAAAGAAGAAGGATTCTACATAAAAGTGGTGAAGAGGATTACAAAACCTAAAACTAGAAGAGGTGACAAAGAAGAAGGCTCGGTAATACTCGATGTAGATGAAGAAACACATGAATTAATGCTAAGAAGAGGAAAAATAAACATTGGATGGAAAAATGTATGGTATTTAACCATTACAGCGTAAGAATATGCTTTAAATGTTAGGGTCATTACCATATTGCCCAATACTGTACACGACACTTGTACAGGAAACTTGTCATAAGTGTGGAGGAAATCTCAATTCTGATGAATGCACGATAACAAAAAAGACATGTATAAATTGTGTGTACAAAAATTAGACGTACAACCTGAAAATAAATTATGGACAAGACGCTCTGAGTGTGGATCGTCCAACGTACATCAGAGCAATAGCGGAGGAAAAAGAAGAACAGGCTGGAATTCTAACAGATAGCAATTACGAAAAGAGGCAATTATATACACAAACGCCCAGAGTGTGATGGCACATACACGATATTAAATATGAAGTGATATAAGGAAAAAGATAATATCTAACTGTTGGTGTATAGCGATAGAAGTGAGAGATAAGGTATTCAGAGGTGTGGTCCCTACTGTGTACCACTCACCGAGTGCATCGGACGGGAAATCATACGATTTTTAGAGGATATAATGGAACTATTGAAAATGAAAGAACAATGTATAATGGTAGGAGACTTTAATATAGATTTAAGGAAGGATTCGTTTTATATGAAAAAGTTAACAACAGAAATGTCATACTCAGGTATAAAACAATATATCGATAAACCTACGAGAGTTACGAAAGATAGTAAAACTTTGATATATTTAGTATTTGTAAACGATAAGGTGAACTGTAAAGTATATGACACACCAAAGATAACAGATCATTCGTGGATAAATGTTGAACTAGTTATAAGCAACGAGGGAAAAAAATACAGAGAATTTATTAGTAGAGATTATAGAAAATTTCATACAGATACATTGTTCAAAGCAATAGAAGAAAGAACAGAATATAGAAATGATTTAGATGTGAACGTAAGAGCAGAAAAATTTGTTCAGAGTATTTGTTCCATTCGACTAAAAATTAAATTCGATTACACGATTTCGAGAATAATGTATTTTGAAAATAAAAATATTAATTCCGTAGAAGGCACGGCTCACGTTTATTTTATTATGATTATTATATTTTATATTATATCTCATCCATTTAACAGGATACGTTTTGTGTACCATAATTTGTCTGTCGGATTCGTGCTCAGTGACCCTAAAAACCCGCGTATACCAATTTTTGTCAAGATCTGACACCTTTTTCCATCTATGTCCGTTATATTGGATCGGCCATTTTGTTCAAAATTGTTTGGCTTTCTGATTCGTAATCAGTCACTTTCACAACCCGCGTATATTAATTTTCTTCAAGATCTGACACCTTTTTACCATTTATGTCCGCCATATTGGATCGGCCATTTTGTTCGAAATTGTTTGGCTTTCTGATTCGCAATCAGTCACTTTCACAACCCGCGTATATCAATTTTGTTCAATTCAATTATAATAATTAAAATTCAAATAACTAATGCTAGTTATATATCATTGTATACGAAAACGTCATACTAAATAAGTAAATTATTTTATCCTTTTTTGAGTGGTACGGCAGGAGGGAGTTTTTTTGAAAATTTTTAATTTTTTTTAACATACTTGTCCGCCATATTGGATCAGCCATTTTGTTTACAATAATTTGGCTTTCGGATTCGTAATGAGCGACCCTCAAAACCCACATATAGCAGTTTTTGTCAAGATCGGACACCTTTTTAACATTCATGTCCGCCATATTGGATCGGCCATTTTGTTTACAATAATTTGGCTTTCGGATTCGTAATAAGCGACCCTTAAAACCCGCATATACCAATTTTTGTCAAGATCGGACACCTTTTTAACATCCATGTCCGCCATATTGGATCGGCCATTTTGTTTACAATAATTTAGCTTTCAGATTCGTAATCAGCGACCTTAAAAACCCCTGCATACCAATTTTCATTCCGATCGGAGGTTATTTGTATTTACTGCCACGATTTCGGGCTCTGCGTCTACTGTGTGTCGGAACCATCTACCGAGCTTGTATCGTCCACAAGACCCGATTCGATGTTATTTGTGACGAAACCTTGATGTGCTGCAGCATTGATAGTTGGAGCGAGCAGCATCGCGACAGCTTCCGGCGACAAACTTTTTAGTGGTTTCTTCGGTAGTTGCCGGATGCTAGATATGTACGGGTCTGAAGAAATTAGCAGCCGGTGGAAAACATCTTGCATTGTTTTTATCCTGGAAGTTTTTCGCGAGAAGTTTTCTCGGTATCGTTTAATATCTTTATTTCGAGCTTCCTGAGCGTCTTCGGATAATTCGCCGATTGGTAAAAGCGCATGAGCTATTATCAGTGAACCGTGAATTAATAGCTTGTGTACCGAAGTAGGCATGTGGTACCAAGGGTATAATGCAACGATAGTTCTTGCTGTTTCAATAGTATACTGCTCAAATAGTTCACAATTTATCTTGTGGCCACACGAGATAACTTGTAGGATAACGTAGAAACGGTTAATTACTTTTTCGTTGACCCCGGTTATCAAAGCAGAAACCTTCCAATTCTCAAAAAATCGCCGAGCTGTGTTGCCATCATTGCTGCTGCCGTATCCAGGCTTCGGACGATCAATGCTTAGACCCAATTCGCTCTTGAATTCGCGTTGAATCCTCTTCTTGGTTTCTTCGGTAATTTGTTTTTCTTCGGAACTTCGTGCTTGCCATTTTTTAATGCCGAGTTTGTACGACAAATGTATGCAATACTCGAAGCACCGTATCCACACATGCAGTGTCGACAACCCGAACTTCAAATTCGTTTCAACGACCTCCTTTTGCAACATAACGTCGATGGCATTAAAATCTTTGCTGGTTGCTCCACACAAATAGCACCGTTGAGCAGATTTCGTCGATGACACAGCATTGCAAACTTTACCATCTATCATGGTGAACGCCAACTTGTACGTTATGGAGATATCTTTTCCACTTACTACAGTTTGGAGTGGACTAAGCGACTTTATTTGTGCTTCGACAATTCCAACTTCATTTAGTGTGGACTCTGTATCTTCGTGCAGAAACTGTAGTCTAAGCGGCCTACAAAATCGTGGAGACGAGGGCCTAGGGTTCTTCTAAACCATGATTTCTGCTTTTGTTTGTTGATCAATGCAGATGAGTTGTAATGGCACAACCGAAGTAAAAAACACATGCGCATCTGATTTGCTATCATCAGTAAAAGTCTGCTTATATTCACTTTGCCCAGAGCTTCCATCGCAACCCCATTTGCAATTTAAATCCATATTACGAGCATTACCGTTAGTCAAGGTTTCAACGACTTCTGTTTGGACGAGTAAAATACGTTTAACTGTATGATCTAATAATGCCTGCAATTCGACTTCTGCACTCGTCTCTGTAATGGTAATTGCGTCAGACCGAGGATAACAACGCTTTTTTGCTTCCACCACTTTTTCGTAAGACGGATATAGACGACAGTTATGTGCCAACGATATTTTTCTCATCGTTAGGTAAGCTCCCTTTGACAATTTACATTCGATCAAAGCGGAAAGTGCAGCCTCTTCCGATAAAGAGGTTTCACCCGTTACTGCATAAGCTTTTCGATACTTAGAAGCTCTTAAAGGACTCGTCATTGTTACGTCCTTAACAACTTTCGAAGCGTCTAATTGTCCCGAAGCGCGAAGGCTCATTTGAGTAGCGTATGCTAATTCTTCCGGGGTTGAGGATTTACGAATATCTTCGGTCTTCTTTCGTTTTGACCTTTCACTTGCCGATGTAAACTCAAGGGTTGGGCGGCCTCTTTTACTACCTGGGTCTTTCTCAACAGTGTCTGTAGGTACGGCAAAATATACCTGCCCGCTAAGCCATTTACTGTTTTTCTTGAAGAAAATGTCCGATGTTCTATTAGCTTCTTGCCACCTGGTTCTTATTCTATTAAACAGCATTGAAAAGGCGGTTCTCGAGTCCTCAGGCACCACAACTTTACGTCCACTTTTCTCGGAAATTTTAGTTTCCACGAAATTCAATAACGTAGCGAAATTATCGTTCAAATTATCCTTTATAATAAGATATAATTCTTTCCTCGTCAAATGTACTCCTTCGTAATGGGACCCTGTAATAAAGACATAAAATTGTATAGAATTTGTGTTGAAGGATCAGATCAAAATTTTAATGAATTTTAATTATTGTAACAAATAAGTAGCCGCAATAATTATTCGTATTTTTTTTTGAAAAGTACATAAAAAACAACAGTTATGAAAAAAAATTGAATTTAGACTATTATGAAAGAAGTTATGAGCAAAAAAACATAAACAAATATTTTTTGAACGGGTGACCAAAAACATCTCAAAATGTACCAGAAGCCGATTTTTGATGAGTACATGAAAATATGACAAAATCAAGGGAAAAAAAAATTGAACTGTCCGATTTGGCGTGGAATGCCCCATATATACCTATATATATAATAAAAATGTATCAAATATAAATAAAATGTGACGATTCAAATTAATTACTTTAGTATATACTTACATATATATGTATTGTTGTATGTCTACAAAAATAGATATATAAATGATTTACTTGAATTTGTATTTTGTATATATATATGTATATATATATATATATTATATATGGTATATGTATGGATATAGTCCTATTGCTCAAGTAGCAGCTGTTCAATGGCCCCATGGCATGGCGTATGGCGCCGCGCGCGCGTGCACGGTCGGCAACCGCCTGTTTTACGTTGCCAAAAACCATAACAGACAAAGTTAGGCAGCTCTAGGCAGCTAATTCCTGTTAATTTCGCAAGCTTATATAATAAACTAAAGGCCTAGACATTGGCTGTCGCAGAATATGGCAGAAAGTATAACTTTTCGGATAGTTGAAAATATAAGTTTACAAAATTCTTTCACTTTATTTATGCAGTAGTTTATACTACACTTCAATAATTTACATATTTATTTTAAACTCAACCAATGTAAAAATATCTTCTACATACCTCCAGAAGTCGTATCCATGTCTCCGGATTGATTTAAAACACTTCACTTTAAAGTTATCGATTTTATAAGTCACGGTAGTTTTCGCTCGTTCAGCGCGCGATGCGAACACTCGTCTCGAAGGCTAGCTTCCAACTGACGCAGCGACGAAGGTATACGGTGAAAAAGGTTCCCCTTTTACAATTTAACGCAGCCTTTAGTCCTCTACCTGACTGCCTGCTCAAATATCCCGATTGTAAATTTTTTTTCAGACTTTTCTGCAACGATTTCGGGCTCTGCGTCTACTGTGCGACGTCAGGAGTCCCGCAGGGTTCTGTCCTTGGACCGCTCTTGTTCTCGTTGTACATCAATGACATCGGTTCTGCATTACAAAATTCACAGCATATGATATTTGCTGATGACACCCAAATTTATCTTGATTGTTGTCTGTCACAACTCGACCAGGGCATTAGGTTGATATCTGAAGATGTCCATGCTATAGCTAACTTTGCGGTAACGAATGGTCTCAAGCTCAATATTTCTAAGTCTAAGATTCTTATACTAGGTAGTAATTCTTACACCCGCCAGCTGGATTTCTCTGAAATATTACCGATCTCATTAAATGGTGTTATTCTTCCATTCGTTAATGAAGCCCGCAATCTGGGTGTCACTATGGAGTGTAACTTGTCGTGGAAATCTCACGTACAGCATATATCACAAAAAGTGCGTTTTATTATTCACAAGTTAAAATTTTATCGCAATGCTCTTTCCATGGAAGTAAAGAAGTTACTTATCACTTCGCTTATTTTCCCTCAACTAGATTATTGCTGCCTTGTCTACCACAACCTATCAGATGAACTAAACACAAAATTGGAACGTCTTGTCAACTGTTGTATTCGTTTTATCTTTGACTTGCGACGGGACACTCATATCACAACTTTTAGACGACAACTTGGCTGGATCACAGTACGATCAAGACGTCTTTACTTCCTTGGTATTGCTATGTTCAGGGTTGTCCGTCAAAGTACACCAGCTTACATACAACAATTATTTATACAAACAGCAGCTCCAGTTGAACGACCCTCAAGGCAACCTCGATTAAGCTTTGTAATCCCTTCTCACCGTACTGCAAATTACCATGAAGGGTTTTCGCTATCTGGCATTTATTTCTGGAACTCGTTACCATCCAATATTACTACTTCGCCGAGTTTAGAAGTTTTTAAGAATCGTATCTATACTTATTTATTTCACTATGTAGATACATGTTAGGGTTAAAAACCACTAAAGAGCTAAATAGCTCTTCACCTGAACTTATTTTAGTTTTTACTTTTATTTTTTCCTTTTTTTTCCTTTTTTTTTTTTCTTTTTGGTACATCGGTAGTTTAGATTGTTTTTTATTGCGTATTCTTAGTTTACATTTTCATTTTATTTTGTATTCTAATTATATTATTTTTTATTATATATTTAATCTTACCCTTAGTCTCAATTTATTTTTGTATGTGTCATTTTGCCAAAGGCTTGCCAAGGTATAATAAACCAATCAATCTCTCTCTCTCTCTCTCTCTCTCTCTCTCTCTCTCTCTCTCTCTCTCTCTCTCTCTCTCTCTCTCTCTCTCTCTCTCTCTCTCTCTCGCTCTCTCTCTCTCTCTCTCTCTCTCTCTCTCTCTCTCTCTCTCTCTCTCTCTCTCTCTCTCTCTCTCTCTCTCTCTCTCTCTCTCTCTCTCTCTCTCTCTCTCTCTCTCTCTCTCTCTCTCTCTCTCTCTCTCTCTCTCTCTCTTTCTCTCTATTTGTGTGAGGGATCATATTCTATGTCTTTTACTGCAGAACAAGCGTTTGACGAGGAGCACAGCGCACGGGTATACATGCTCGAAAACCGTTTTCGTTGCCCTCAAAGTGTTGGACACCTAATTATGATTCATGGGAGGCTGTTATCTTTATGCCCGTGTTACTCCCTAGCAGCATCTCGAGTAGTAAGTCTGACTTTGGCACCCTGCATGCAAACAATAAAAAGCAATATGTATCCGCGATACGGCAAGGAGATTTTAAGCGACGCGTTTTGGAGCCGGGTAATTTTAGTTAGTACGACAAGCTGGGTGAGCTTTTACACAGCATGAATTTAGTGGAGCGTCGAGAAAGGCCCGTTGGACTTGCCGAACTCTATATCGGAATGTCCTGTATTGTGCCTCGTTTCAATAGAGTTGTCCGCGGCAAAGTGGTTTACCAGGGTCTCAATGGGTACTGCAAGGTGTTGTTAGTCGATTTCGGCGAGACCATTTACATCGACTGGTCTCACTTATTCCATCCGGAGCCTCTAGGAAGTATGCTGCCGGTTCTTATCATGGAGTATTGAATATACGGGCTCGCACGCGTGGATGTTGTAGGTATTGAGCAACTCATCGAAGAAGTGTGTGGTAGCGATGTCTTGATCGCTGTCATGATGCGGCCTCTTGCCGGCGATAACGCTCCGCGGGTTTGCCTAACGAATGTGGTACGCGCGGGTGTAGCAGCGGATATTAGAGAGGCCCTCGGTTATGAGATAGACATCGGCTACGATATCGATGCTGTGGATGAGGGCTTTGACAAGGAGACCTTCTCGGACGCGGACGTAGCAAGAAATTAAAGGCACGGTGCTCTGTGTAAGTGTGCGTGCGTGTGAGTTTGTGTGTTAGAGAGAGATAGAGAGGACATTCGAGAGACAGGAGTTTGAAATCGCCGCGGCAGGAGAGTAGATGGTGGGGTGGTGAGTACATAATTTTATTAATTTTTCCAAGTATGTGTACACCTTTGCTTCATGCTGCTCTTATCTCTACTTTTCCTTGTTCACCAGAATACCCACACCACCTCACTTTATCATCTACACGTTACTGATACTGGTTAAACAGAGTGGGTAGCGCGGTAGTGGAAAAGTGGAGTGTCGGGGGTGGCCACGTGGTGGGGGAATGAGTGGGGATAGGAGTGGGATGAAGAAAAGGTGTACACATACTACTCTCACCATTACAGAACCGTTTTCCGTACAGACCACCGGTAGACCATTATGTCGCTTCGACTCTGGACCGAATGAATTTCTAAACCCTAAATCTCACAAGGACGAGAGAGAAATGGACAGAGTAGCAGCAGATCCTGCAACACTATCTCCACTAGGTCGAATACGATAATACAGTGTCAAATATTCCAGCACAACGGAAAATGGAAGCACTCAACTACTCAACTATCCTCATGTTATTATCAACGACGTCATCTTAATGAAGGAAGTAAAATCTCAGCGTAATGACACGCCTATTGTCGATATCCTTTTCTAAAGCTATCTACTATGTTTATGTAAAGCAATATCGCTGTTTTGTTATTACATTATAATGATAAACCCGTCGGTAGACTTACTTTACCAAACTCCTGCGACCGATACATATAACTCGTGAAATTATTAGTAATCCCGAGTTACTTCGTGAACCTACACCCTCATAATCATCGACGCCACAGAGGCCTTGTTTTACTACGCGTTTCAACAACAGTAGCGGTAGCAAAGTCGATACCGCATGCTCAAGCACAAGCAGATGTTTGGCATGGCAGAGTTTATGTTCACGCCCGATAACGATATCGTCGAGAAGGAGAAAGAAGAAAAAGGAAAAGAAGAAGACAAACAATCGAACAACAGTTTACAAGTAGAGTGCCATCAGCGACCATCAGTACCCCGCACAGATAGTGAGGAAAAATAAGAAGTAGAATCCGTTTAGCAGGTCATCGTTAAATTATAAAAATTCTTGAAAGCAATTATTATAACCCCGCTCATGCTGCATTTTATTCTTGAGCAAATAAACATGCATCATCGCGTACGACGATGATTTCCTTGTTATGCGTACAACGTAAGTAACATTGACGATGTATGGGAGTTTGATTTTTCTTACCTTCGCTCGATAGCTATGTACAACGTTGGATACACGTATCAGCTTATTATTCTCGATTTCTTAAGAAAGGTAAGTGTAGGTTGGGCTGTGCATTGTAAAAGGAGTGCAAACGTACCATGCGCTCTCACTCCCATATTCACATACAGTAACAACCTTCACCCATAGCAACTGGAACAAGAAGATGGGAACTTAATAGACACGATCAAGAAGCAGAACAATATTGATAGGAAAGAAGAAGGATTCTACATAAAAGTGGTGAAGAGGATTACAAAACCTAAAACTAGAAGAGGTGACAAAGAAGAAGGCTCGGTAATACTCGATGTAGATGAAGAAACACATGAATTAATGCTAAGAAGAGGAAAAATAAACATTGGATGGAAAAATGTATGGTATTTAACCATTACAGCGTAAGAATATGCTTTAAATGTTAGGGTCATTACCATATTGCCCAATACTGTACACGACACTTGTACAGGAAACTTGTCATAAGTGTGGAGGAAATCTCAATTCTGATGAATGCACGATAACAAAAAAGACATGTATAAATTGTGTGTACAAAAATTAGACGTACAACCTGAAAATAAATTATGGACAAGACGCTCTGAGTGTGGATCGTCCAACGTACATCAGAGCAATAGCGGAGGAAAAAGAAGAACAGGCTGGAATTCTAACAGATAGCAATTACGAAAAGAGGCAATTATATACACAAACGCCCAGAGTGTGATGGCACATACACGATATTAAATATGAAGTGATATAAGGAAAAAGATAATATCTAACTGTTGGTGTATAGCGATAGAAGTGAGAGATAAGGTATTCAGAGGTGTGGTCCCTACTGTGTACCACTCACCGAGTTCATCGGACGGGAAATCATACGATTTTTAGAGGATATAATGGAACTATTGAAAATGAAAGAACAATGTATAATGGTAGGAGACTTTAATATAGATTTAAGGAAGGATTCGTTTTATATGAAAAAGTTAACAACAGAAATGTCATACTCAGGTATAAAACAATATATCGATAAACCTACGAGAGTTACGAAAGATAGTAAAACTTTGATATATTTAGTATTTGTAAACGATAAGGTGAACTGTAAAGTATATGACACACCAAAGATAACAGATCATTCGTGGATAAATGTTGAACTAGTTATAAGCAACGAGGGAAAAAAATACAGAGAATTTATTAGTAGAGATTATAGAAAATTTCATACAGATACATTGTTCAAAGCAATAGAAGAAAGAACAGAATATAGAAATGATTTAGATGTGAACGTAAGAGCAGAAAAATTTGTTCAGAGTATTTGTTCCATTCGACTAAAAATTAAATTCGATTACACGATTTCGAGAATAATGTATTTTGAAAATAAAAATATTAATTCCGTAGAAGGCACGGCTCACGTTTATTTTATTATGATTATTATATTTTATATTATATCTCATCCATTTAACAGGATACGTTTTGTGTACCATAATTTGTCTGTCGGATTCGTGCTCAGTGACCCTAAAAACCCGCGTATACCAATTTTTGTCAAGATCTGACACCTTTTTCCATCTATGTCCGTTATATTGGATCGGCCATTTTGTTCAAAATTGTTTGGCTTTCTGATTCGTAATCAGTCACTTTCACAACCCGCGTATATTAATTTTCTTCAAGATCTGACACCTTTTTACCATTTATGTCCGCCATATTGGATCGGCCATTTTGTTCGAAATTGTTTGGCTTTCTGATTCGCAATCAGTCACTTTCACAACCCGCGTATATCAATTTTGTTCAATTCAATTATAATAATTAAAATTCAAATAACTAATGCTAGTTATATATCATTGTATACGAAAACGTCATACTAAATAAGTAAATTATTTTATCCTTTTTTGAGTGGTACGGCAGGAGGGAGTTTTTTTGAAAATTTTTAATTTTTTTTAACATACTTGTCCGCCATATTGGATCAGCCATTTTGTTTACAATAATTTGGCTTTCGGATTCGTAATGAGCGACCCTCAAAACCCACATATAGCAGTTTTTGTCAAGATCGGACACCTTTTTAACATTCATGTCCGCCATATTGGATCGGCCATTTTGTTTACAATAATTTGGCTTTCGGATTCGTAATAAGCGACCCTAAAAACCCGCATATACCAATTTTTGTCAAGATCGGACACCTTTTTAACATCCATGTCCGCCATATTGGATCGGCCATTTTGTTTACAATAATTTAGCTTTCAGATTCGTAATCAGCGACCTTAAAAACCCCTGCATACCAATTTTCATTCCGATCGGAGGTTATTTGTATTTACTGCCACGATTTCGGGCTCTGCGTCTACTGTGTGTCGGAACCATCTACCGAGCTTGTATCGTCCACAAGACCCGATTCGATGTTATTTGTGACGAAACCTTGATGTGCTGCAGCATTGATAGTTGGAGCGAGCAGCATCGCGACAGCTTCCGGCGACAAACTTTTTAGTGGTTTCTTCGGTAGTTGCCGGATGCTAGATATGTACGGGTCTGAAGAAATTAGCAGCCGGTGGAAAACATCTTGCATTGTTTTTATCCTGGAAGTTTTTCGCGAGAAGTTTTCTCGGTATCGTTTAATATCTTTATTTCGAGCTTCCTGAGCGTCTTCGGATAATTCGCCGATTGGTAAAAGCGCATGAGCTATTATCAGTGAACCGTGAATTAATAGCTTGTGTACCGAAGTAGGCATGTGGTACCAAGGGTATAATGCAACGATAGTTCTTGCTGTTTCAATAGTATACTGCTCAAATAGTTCACAATTTATCTTGTGGCCACACGAGATAACTTGTAGGATAACGTAGAAACGGTTAATTACTTTTTCGTTGACCCCGGTTATCAAAGCAGAAACCTTCCAATTCTCAAAAAATCGCCGAGCTGTGTTGCCATCATTGCTGCTGCCGTATCCAGGCTTCGGACGATCAATGCTTAGACCCAATTCGCTCTTGAATTCGCGTTGAATCCTCTTCTTGGTTTCTTCGGTAATTTGTTTTTCTTCGGAACTTCGTGCTTGCCATTTTTTAATGCCGAGTTTGTACGACAAATGTATGCAATACTCGAAGCACCGTATCCACACATGCAGTGTCGACAACCCGAACTTCAAATTCGTTTCAACGACCTCCTTTTGCAACATAACGTCGATGGCATTAAAATCTTTGCTGGTTGCTCCACACAAATAGCACCGTTGAGCAGATTTCGTCGATGACACAGCATTGCAAACTTTACCATCTATCATGGTGAACGCCAACTTGTACGTTATGGAGATATCTTTTCCACTTACTACAGTTTGGAGTGGACTAAGCGACTTTATTTGTGCTTCGACAATTCCAACTTCATTTAGTGTGGACTCTGTATCTTCGTGCAGAAACTGTAGTCTAAGCGGCCTACAAAATCGTGGAGACGAGGGCCTAGGGTTCTTCTAAACCATGATTTCTGCTTTTGTTTGTTGATCAATGCAGATGAGTTGTAATGGCACAACCGAAGTAAAAAACACATGCGTAAGTGTAGGTTGGGCTGTGCATTGTAAAAGGAGTGCAAACGTACCATGCGCTCTCACTCCCATATTCACATACAGTAACAACCTTCACCCATAGCAACTGCAAGCTGATCGAGGCAAAACATTTGTCGGTGCCTCATTTCAACATTTTCTAATGGAAAAGTATATTGCCTTCCGTGCTGCTCGTAATCTTGATGTCAATCCTCAATTGGAACGCGCTTTAATCGCACTATAAAAGAGCGAATGTGGTGCTACTGTACACGCACGTGAAATAAGCGTGACATCAATGTTTTACCACAAATTTTATATACAATAGTTTAAACAACACTCGATACAGCCCATGCCTATTCCACCGAGCGACGTAGCCCTGCAAAACGCTTCTATAGCCCGATAAAAACTAGCTCAACGTTTCACGCGGAACACGAAAGGAACTAATAAGCCTAAACACAGTTTCGGTGACTTGGGACGCATCAGTTGGGAAAGATGGTATAGTACAGCGTTTAATATTGATTTACTCGTTTTATTCTTGATCTGTTGATTATCTCGTGTCATATCATATTATTGGTGAACGACTAATTTAATGGTATGGTCGTAGGGCTGGTTAAAAATTTATTTACTCAGGGAATTATTCGTAAATTTTCAGCTATTACTTGGCAAAAGCATAGCCGGTTAGTGCGTGTCGGTATACTGTTGCATAGTCGTGGTGGCACGCTGTAACAAATCAGGGTTGCGCATAGTGCTACACACACACGTGCGTGGGACCGCGGGAGCCTCGCAGAAGCGAAGTCTACCGGCAAGCCGCACCACTGCCTATTGCTACTTCACACTGTGCGTATCGTCTCGGTGAAATGTAGAAATTCCGGGATAATTGTATTGTATTATCGCGAATAAGATGCAAAGAAGGAAAAGAGCCTACTAGACACGGGAGCTAGGCGTTTTGTAGACAATAGCGGTGCGGATATCGTACATCAAGGTAACGTTTTCCGGATTCCTTTTTATATTACTGAGAAGGAATTGTTACACGCAAGCTCGTGAGCTAAAACTGTTTTAAAAAAACAGCTTGACCTAAAAATATTATTTCGTAGTCTATTCAGTCTATGCCTACTGTTTTTGGTTGTTTATGCCAAAGTGTTTGAGAATTCCGTCCCATGGTGTTTGACAGACCTGTGAATATATTGAAACTAATGAAGCTTCACTCAAGACAGGGTGAAAATAAACCAGACGCATAGATGGTATTCAGAGAAAGTGGTTTATTTAACCATCCGCAAGTCACATACAAATCATAATTTAAATGTAATTTGGAAAAATGTCAGACTTTGGAATTAAATACAAAATTAGGTTAAATTTAGAAAAAAACAAAGTTGATATAAAAATAAATGCACCAAAATGAGAGAATTGAAAACTGTGTATAAATAAATAAAATTAAGTCAGATTTTTGTCTGTGAGACTTGAGCAGCACACAGTTATATTAATTGTGTGCAGTAGGTACTGAGAGCGTAGAGAGCGGTGTGCGTGCAGCAGTCAGTGCTGCGTAGCACGCCACGCTAGAGAGAATGCGTGCGTAAGCCATTATAACAATTCACAGCAAGCTCTCAGCAGCTTAATGAAGAGAGGTTGCAGTGAACAAATGAGAGCACTTGCAATTGGAATTGCTTGAGTGCTCTACATGCATGAGACAAGATATGCAAGCAGCACTGCATAGCACAATACAACATATAATGAGGATGCACAAAATGAGCAGTGTATAGTCACTGTACTCTCCCAGCAGATGTCCTCAGGGAAAATACAGCGAATATAGAACACCTGCATAATTATATTAATTATACCGGCAAATGAAGCTGAGAGGAAACGTGGCGCTACATGTGCTGCGATGCCCGCCATAAAGTGAGACCAAAAAACGTTGATGTACCGATGAGAATCCAACTCCTCATTGCCATTGAATTTATGGTAAATTATAACAATGCACTCGTACCTGATTTTGAGTCCTGTTGAGTAAAGAAGGTTGAGATGATCCGGTTGAGAAAAGTGAAAATTGTCCGAGCCTTCCAAATGCGTGCGCTGTTCCGTGCTGGTTTTCACGTAAGTGTCCAAATATCCAAATATGGCTGCGGAATATGAAAGCGTCGTTGGGCGCTGAAGTCAATTGACAGAGATAGCCGGTGAGCGAAGCCGAAGTCAAGCGAGAGAGACATCCTCTCACTCGACGCGGCATGCCTATGAGGCACAACCTCGGCTCCGCGAAGCCCTGCCTCGGCTATCTCCGCCCAACCGAACGCTGCGTGCTCGAGCACAGCAACAGGTCGACGCACGGCGAATATCGATCGCCGTGCGCCAGCTGATTATCCAACACAAAGAATATTCAATATTTTAGTTAACGTCATTTATTTAAGGGAGATTCATTGATTTTATCTTATGATGAAATATTTATTTCGATTGAATTGCATCCGAAAAGGCTACCCCCCCCCCATATGTCTACTATGAGTTTGGACAAACCGCGTAATGAGCGGCAGATACCAAACTTTCACTCTTCACCGCGTTTCCCAATTAAGAATAATCTTCGACGGGGGAGGTTTCCTGTCTCAAGACCGTATGAACTGATGCGCAAATTAAATAAAAAATTCCCGGGTGCTCGCGAGGAGAATGTGGAAGGGCTTGTTATTCAATTGCACGAAAGGCGGGCATTAGTTTCCTTTATCGTCTAAAAACTTTCCTTTTGCTTATCTTTCTTTCTGTCGGGTATCGCGATAGTATGGTTTCAAAACGAAAAATATCGCTTTATAAATTTTGAATAATTTTGTTTGGCATGGCGCGAGCCATCCAACAGTCATCTGTGGTCGCGACCTCTGGCAGAGGGGGGGGGGGATGAAATACCTCCTAGGTAACCACGGGTATCATTTTCCGAACCGCGAGGAGGTAACGATGCGGATTTCTCATGATTGTCCGGGAAACGCTTCCGGGGGTTGCCAGTAGGAGCTGTGGCGTCTCGCTTTCTGCAATAATGGCTCAACCTGCATTACCGACCGTTTCTGTGGATCTCGCGGAGTACATTGGTATTGCGTTGAATAGCACACGCCAGAGATCGATTTCAATTGTCAAAATTTCGGTGCTCGGTCAGATATTAAACGTGAATGTGGATTAGTTCACACATATTTAGGTCAAGATAGAGTTTTAACCGGATTGCGATTAGACGTGACATTGACGGCTCGAGTTCTGCTAACTCTGCTCGCATCACTGCTCCTCAAATCGGATGCTCTAGAGGCATTAGGAGTGGTTGTAGATCACGAACGTCATGTTTGGATGTCAATGGCGAGCGCGATGGCTCATTCGAATTTGTAAAGTACAGTACGGAAGAACAAACAAACGAATTGTTGGGAATGTTGGATTTAGAACGGGCGAAGATTGAACGAATAATGGAATTCTTAAACTACGAGCTATCGAAGCTGAAGAACGTGCCAGGATTGACTCACTCACCGAACATCGAATCGATGTCAGCAAGGCAAGACCAATTGAACCGCGATATCATCCGGTAAGACCGATCATGCGGGACGTTATCGACGTTGAGGTATACCGAATATTAGAGGCCGACGTGATCGAACCTTCGTCCAGTGATTAGTCTGCGCCAATCACGTTGATTAAGTAACACAATAGCTCCTATCGGTTTTGTCTCGATTTTCGTAAAGTGAACTCGGTCGTGAAAAAAAGCGTATCCACTCCCGTACATGAGTCAGATCCTCGATAAATTGCGGGCGGCTCGTTATATTTTCACCCTTGGTCTTAGTCAAGCTTACCATCAGATACCGTTGAAGGAAAGCTTGAAAGAGGTTACGGCGTTTACGGTGCCGTATTGTGGGCTCTCCCAGTAACGAAGATGCCATAACGTTTATCTAGTGCGCTGACCACCTTTCAGAGGCTGCTTGACAAGCTAACCAATTCGGAAATAAAGCTACAACCGTTCTCGTGTTAAGACGAAATTATTATCGTAACCGAAACGTTTGAGGAACACTTAGTCTGACTGAAACGAGATTTCGATCGTATCGTGGGAGTAGATCACGAAATTAATCCGGAAAAATGTTAATTCTGCTATGCGGAGGTGAGGTATATTGATTTCCTCGAGAATTTACATGGATGGCAGGGCGATCCCGAGATGACCGCATCAATTAGGAATTTTCCGACTGCGGATGGAGTTATGGCGTTGAGACGATTCTTAGGCACAGCTTCATGGTGCCGTCATTTCATTTCTCACTTTGCCAAGCTCGCGGAGCCACTGACGCTTCTGACGAGAAAAATCAGAAGTGGAGGAGGTGAACGGCCAGAAGAAGACTGGCCTGTCCAGACTTTAAGTCAAAGTTAGCACTACAGACTGATGCGAGTATGAGTAGCTCAGTCGCCGTACTCAAGTCGGAGGTGGACGGCGTGGAGAACCCGATCGCTTACGCAAGTCGTACTCTGCCAGCGAGAAAAATTATATAACCACAGAATAGAAATGTCTGGCTATTCCTTGGGTAGTCCATACATTCCGTGCGCAGTTAAACGGTTATCGTTTCAGTGGTTGTAGATTAGCTGGGTGGGTATTAATAGTTGGCTCAATACGATTTTAAAGTATCGTATCGAAAAGGAGCACTCAACCATGTTCTAAACACACTCTCCAGAATGTATGAAAACTTACTGCCTCTGCCGACGAGTCAGGGCGTGAGGACGGACTTTAAACTCTTGATGTTCGCTATAGAAAGCTCGGGATCAGTGAAACGAGATCTAGTAGCCACTATCAGCGAATGTTGGTATGTGACGAAATTACGAGACGTTACCGATTTCCCGAAACGCTTTCCATCGTCAAAGATTGTCGAAAGCTGGCTGTGCGTGCATTGTCGAACGACGCGTCGCAAGTTACCCAGATGAAATAGTTCGGAGTGGAAACTAGTGGTGTCACGTGGTGATCACTCAGAAGTCCTTAGGGAGAACCACGATACCCCGCAGTCTGGCGATCTGGGAATTAAGAAGGCGTGTGAGCGGATCTTTTATTCATATTTTTGGCCGGTATGATGCTGGATGTCGTCCGTTATGTCACGCGTTGTGGGGTGTACCAGCGGGCGAAGATCGATCAGAGACCGTCAAGTGGAGTGCGATCTCGAGATTGTTCCGTTACCGCACGAACATTGTTGGAAGTGGATGCGTGAGCTAGAGTTCGTGCGCGAGAGGGTAATTCATGATGTAGAGGAGGCATATCCGAAACAGGCGGCTCAACATAACAAACATTGTCGCGAAAGAAAATTTCGAGTGGGGGAGCTCGTGTTGAAAAGACAGTGCTGCGGCAGAACATGACCGCAAAGTTGGCCACTAAATACTATGGGCCATTCGGTGTTCGACAAGTGTTCTCGCTGAGGGTCTATTAGGTGGAGGAACCTGAGATGAGTCGGCGGGCAAAAGTCACTGTGGAGGATTTAGAACCCTTTATTTCACTATTGTAAGATGAAGGGCTCATGCCGTCCAATGAGGAAGGACGAACCCCTCTTGTAGAACACCGAGGTGGGGGTGATAGGGCCCGAGATCTGGGTCATCCAGGGGGATCGTAGGGAAGCCTCCCAACGATCCTCCGAACAACAAAAACCTTGAGAGGGTCGGATCTCCCTGTAGAAGAGGAAGGCGGTGAGACTCCCTATTATGACATCAGGACCAACATGGGAGCCATTGCCAAAACCTCGGCCAGGTAGTGGCGGATTCATTTGCTGGAACTATGGCGAATATCGCCACAATCGTGGCTGGTGCTTGGTCTCGCGGGTCTAGCTACTATTTTACTTATGCGGCCAGAAGGGCGTAACCATACGGACGTGTGGACGTACCCAACATCGGAGCCTAGGTGCGACAGACATCCTATCGGGTCTAAGCGGCCAGTTCTCGTGGAACTGAGAGGTTACAATGAAAGGTGAAATGAGGTCCGAAATAAAATAAAAAGAAATTGGGAAAATGTCAATTCGGATATTCTTTTACTTCCTAACCGCTTCCCTGTAATCAAGAAGTGCGGGGAAAAGGAGACGGTCACGTAAGCATGTTCTGTTTCTGTTCCTTGCGTAGATGTTGGATAGGTCTCGTTGGTCAAATTAATGTGCGTGAAATATTGGTGTAATTGTGGTATGTTATGGTGCGTTTATCTGCAAGAATTATTGTCGTAGCCAATAAAATCTTGCGGAAAATATTTTGTGCAATTGAGTCGACAGGAATCAAGCTCGGTGTCGCTTCGGGAACGTGCTTTCCCGATTGGTGACTTTGGTCTATGTGAAATATGATTTCGATAATAAATTTATTATGTTGTTCCCGCTTCTCAACGTTGAAATTTACTGCGAAAAACTCTTCACTCACCCCTCCTGTCTACCATTCAACAAGGCTGCAGCGTAGCTGAGCCAACTGTATGTATTTTACCTGCAGATAAAATATGTCTCGAAAAATATTTTATTTTGCGAGGCTGGCGCCCAGCGTGCGAGGGCATGGACCTTTGGTGACTATCTGTATACACTTGAGTACTTGTGTTGGGAAAATATACTTACAGGGCACGGTGCAACTTTTAAATCGCCCGAACCGGATTTCAGGAAGAATTATCTTTATCCTTTCCAACCGGTGTTCTTGGGTACTGAAGTACATTTCATCAACAATGGGACTTCGATGTATCGGCATAATTATCGCGATGGGTACACCCGGTTCGCTTTTGGCATCAAACTATGAATCGAGGTATGATTTGGGAAGCGCTGGCTTCAACGTTAAATTGTATTGTCTATGCGGAATATAATAATACCTATACTTGAAATCGACGCTTCTCGTCAAGTAATAGTGACCTTTACCGGTTCAGCAATAAAATGTGCTCATATCGCGATACTTTCTCTCGTGTAACACCGTAGAGATGCGTCTTTTAATTGGCGAAACATTCGGACCTGAACATCTACACGAATAATACGTGAAAATGGATATCGTTGTCGATGTACAGGGCATGCAATGTCCGAATTTATTCCAAAAGAACGTGCCGTGGTAGCAGTGGGTGGAACTCACTCTGCTAACAGAATGATCGTATCACCATGTCATTTTGGCGAATGACTGCAGGGTTCGAAAATAATTTTCTCTCGAAGTTTTTTCACGATCTTGAGCGATAGGAGGAAGATGTGAGCTGTAAACAAGTACAAAGTGTCCGCCGGGAAGGTATACTACTTTGTTTTGCCGCCATTTTGGTAAACGTTTGTCTTGGCAGTTCATATTTGGCAGTCGTGAAGTAGACACGTGGCAAATTTATTATGGAAAAATATTCGATAAACCAACGTGTTTTAATCGTTAAAACATACTATCAAAATCAATCATCGATTACTGTGACGATGAGAAAGTTACGTGAAATTTTTGGGAGAAACAAATGGATATGTGAATAAACAGAATAGTCGGTTCTGGGCAATGGAAAACCCTCAAATTATTCATCAGTCACCTTTACATCCATTAAAAGTGACAGTCTGGTGTGCAATTTGGTCAGGAGGAATGATTGGACCTTACTTCTTTGAAAATCAAAACGGCGTAACGGTAACTGTAAATGGGGAGCGATATCGTGATATGATTGAAAACTTTTTAACGCCACAACTGCATGCTTTGGGCTTGATTAACATGTGGTATCAACAAGACGGTGCCACATCGCATACAGCCAGGATTACAATGGAATTACTGGGAGACCTCTTTCCACAACAAGTTATTTCAAAAAATGGTGATGTTGATTGGCCTCCACGGTCGCCTGATTTGACTGCTCCGGACTTCTTTTTGTGGGGATATCTAAAAAGCAAGGCTTATGCAAACAAACCAGAAACGCTTGAGCAACTCAAACAAAATATTCGTGATGAAATTAATGAAATACCGCGTGAAATGTGTGAGAATGTAATAAAAAATGTGCTCAAAAGGGCTCGCATTTGTGAGGCTAACAGAGGCGGACATTTATCTGATATTGTATTCCATACATAATTACCGACATTAAATAAAACATTCATCAATATAAGATCCCTTCTCTTTCATTTAATCAAAAATTATAAACAAACAAAGAAGTATACCTTCCCGGCGGACACCCTGTATATGTTAACTTGCGATAGATTTTGTGAAAATAAAAGCGTATATATACACATATGTACGTTCATATTTCTTGGTGATACTACAAGTCGCAAAGTTTCCAACGTGGAAGATGAAGAGGGCGCTATCGTACACATTTATGTCCAAATATTTCCTAAATTGCTTGAAGCAGGCAATAATGAATGATACACCGTCTTTGCACTACGTAATCTAGCAGCTTTTCCAAATAGAATATTGGCTTCGGGAACTCGCGTTTGAAGGCGAACCGTACAAGGATATTGGTCCAGTGAAAAGGAGGATAAAACGTTCCCGTGTAAATGTAATACGGTGTATAATACAGTGATTCAAATGTTACACATGCACGCCCGTCAAATCATGTGGGACATCATTTCACCAATGACTATGGATGTTGAGTATGTGTGTGCGTGTGTGTATTCGTGCGTGCGTATATGCGTGCGTGCGTGCGTAGGATTGTGTGTGCTTGAGTGGGTAAGTACTTATCGTACTTTACTGATCGTCGGCTAATGCGTCAATCCATGTATCGGACTCGCATGTGTGCTCTACGGAGCTTAAAACCGTAATTGCTTTTATCCATTAGCCTTTATCTTACACCTGCGGGACCACCGTTAAGCATTACTTCGCGTGGCGAGCAGGGGGGGGGTCGCAACTATTCCTTTCTTGATGCTAACTGTCTCTGCTGGTTTCTTAAAGAAGGACAACCTATGTCGCTGTTACGTCCTGGGTTTTAACGAGTGGACGCAACGACGGAATAATATATATTTATCTCCATTTTGAGCCGGAATGTGCCGGCTCGGGATTGGAGGACGGTTTTTGGTGAGGGGCGGATTTAAATGAATAGATAAATAAAGTTTATTGGAACACAAATAGATGAGTAAAAGAGTAATGATCTGAATTTGCACAATAAACAGTCTTTTGACACAATAGTCTTTATATGTAGATGTATTTTAACACACTAAACCAGTAAAACAATATATATTGTAGCACGAACTAAACTTGATTAAACAGTCAATGAACGGCGCGCGGCACAACATTATATATATATGTTAAAATAGTCAATAAATGGCGCGCGGCACAATAACACAATTTTGAATGGTAAATGTCTTTGTAAATAGGAGGTAAGTACGGGCCCGTGCTGTTACGAGGACCGACCGTCGTGGTCGGCCCCCGGAGATGAACTAACTAATCAAAATGAATAAAGCAGTGCAGAAGGCACGCGTAATAATTATTTGCAGGGCGCAGCGCGTCTTGTCGGTGCGCCGCGTCCCGTTGGTTAGCGTGTGAACGCTGACCTAAGCAAATTATTAGCGGATGGCAACGTATCACGCCGACGCTCCGCGTCTCGCCGGCCAGCGTGTGAACGCTGACGTTAGCAAAAAGAATGAATCGAATATAAATTATTAAAAATTCAAAAATTCACAAAGGGGGTTGGAGACCCAGGACGTAACACCTCCCCCGTTTAGTTGGATGCTGTGCTTGGGCTCTGCATCCATGAAGCCGCGGGCGAGCATAACGGACTGGGTCCTCCCTCGTTGTGTGGTGGATGGGGTCTTCGGTTGTTGATTAGCTTCCTTTCATTGGATTTAAAGTATTGATATTGGTTGCGGCGACGGTTTTTGCACGACGGGTGTGAACGCAGTACTCCCCACGAGGAATTTTCTGCGCCTTTATGGGTTCGCAGTCACCTTTGGAGGATATTTTAAATGCGCCACCCCATTATTATTATGGGTGTGAGCACAGCACTCCCCACGAGGAATCTTCTGCGCCTTTATGGGTTCGCAGTCACCTTTGGAGGATTCACCAACCTGGTCGTGGAACTCTTCTAATGGTGAGTTCCCGCCTTCTTCGGTGGTGTTAAATATTATTTTATTTTCGCCACCCCGTGATGACTACCGTTTCGCCGTGAAAATTCTTTCGGCCATCTTGAGTTTTAATTTTTCTTCTCGAAGGAAACAAGATACGAGTGAATACCGCAATCGCGAAGCTCCTGAAGATTTTGATCTTCTTGAAGATCCCCACTTCGCTTTCGTTTCCGCCGATCACCACCGTACCATCCCACCGCTGCCACCAAAAATAATACTCCTGTTACGTCCTGGGTTTTAACGAGTGGACGCAACGACGGAATAATATATATTTATCTCCATTTTGAGCCGGAATGTGCCGGCTCGGGATTGGAGGACGGTTTTTGGTGAGGGGCGGATTTAAATGAATAGATAAATAAAGTTTATTGGAACACAAATAGATGAGTAAAAGAGTAATGATCTGAATTTGCACAATAAACAGTCTTTTGACACAATAGTCTTTATATGTAGATGTATTTTAACACACTAAACCAGTAAAACAATATATATTGTAGCACGAACTAAACTTGATTAAACAGTCAATGAACGGCGCGCGGCACAACATTATATATATATGTTAAAATAGTCAATAAATGGCGCGCGGCACAATAACACAATTTTGAATGGTAAATGTCTTTGTAAATAGGAGGTAAGTACGGGCCCGTGCTGTTACGAGGACCGACCGTCGTGGTCGGCCCCCGGAGATGAACTAACTAATCAAAATGAATAAAGCAGTGCAGAAGGCACGCGTAATAATTATTTGCAGGGCGCAGCGCGTCTTGTCGGTGCGCCGCGTCCCGTTGGTTAGCGTGTGAACGCTGACCTAAGCAAATTATTAGCGGATGGCAACGTATCACGCCGACGCTCCGCGTCTCGCCGGCCAGCGTGTGAACGCTGACGTTAGCAAAAAGAATGAATCGAATATAAATTATTAAAAATTCAAAAATTCACAAAGGGGGTTGGAGACCCAGGACGTAACAGTCGCTGTTACCCTTCTCCTGGTATTTTCTTCTTGACACAATTTTTTCTATAACGCTGAAGCAAAATTGCTAGCGGCCACCTAATTTTCTTCCTATGTCGTCATCTGCTTCACGATTGTGTTTGGAGGCCGTATTGTTGTTAATACTACCATCAGCTTCTTTCTCTCACAGAAGAGTGGACACCGGAATAACGTGTGTTCAACAAGCAGTAAGTAGTACGCAACTATATGACGACCTCCACTTCTATCTCCACTCCTCCGGCTCGCTGAGAGCTCGGTTAGAGGTGTGAGGGCAAGAACTAGAGAGTAAGAAGAGGTAGGTGTGGAAAGTATCGCCATAGAGCACATATTTTTTTATTATTTATTATTTATTTTTTACTTACTTGTATTTTATTTTATTTTTTACAAGGAGTTGCGGAATCCTTTTTACGGATATCCCCCAGCTTTTTGAACGGGGGGGGGGGGGGGGGGGGGGGTATGTGGGACTCCCAAAAAAGCAGACCGACCTACTAAACCGCCCTCTCCTTGATGCCTTCCCCCAGACCAGGAACTATTTTAATATTATTTCTGGCTGGGGGTTCTGTCCGTGTTCGTCCGTTCGTCTTGCTGTCTGTAACCTATCGAATCACGTCAGTCCGTCTGCTCGGTTAGGCGAGGCAGCCGTCTACGTTTTTTCGACGCAGTATCGTCTCTGTATAGGTGGCAACTAGTTGCCACCATTCTGTTCAGTGGAGTATCACCTGGACAATGTTGTCCGGGGTGATGCTACCAACAATCATCTCAAGTTTCAGTCGGAGTCCTGTCCAGCGGTCACACACAAATGTGTGTTCCGCGTCGTTTTATTTGTGTCCGCAGTATTTACAGTCTGGCGTCTGTACTCTGTTCATGTTGTAAAGGTACCATCGAAAGTAACCGTGTCCCGTCAGGAACTGGGTGGCGTAAAAATGTACGTCCCCAAAAACCCTTTCGATCCACGGTCTAAGGTCCTTTACTAGGCGTCTTGTCCAGTTGCCTTTCGTTCCTTCTGTCCAGTGTTGTTGCCATGCCTGGATTGTCCTGTCTCTTCCTATCGTTGCCACGTCCCGTCGTCTCGTGTCCACGCTTCTCCCGTAGATCCTCTTTCGCTCGAAAGCTAGGAGGTCCACGGGGATTACGTCGGCCACCATCAAGATTGCTTGTGCAGAGACAGTCCGATAGGAGCAGGCGATCCTGAGCGCACCCTGTCTTTGTACCGTCGTCATCGCGTGGCAGTACTTCTTTGCCTTCAGGGCATCTGCCCAGATATCTGCGCCGTTGAGGAGCATCGAGTGAGTCGTTGACATTGAAAGTCTCCGTTTCCCCGGTCTCGGTCCGTTCGTGTTTGCCATCAGGCGGCTTAAGGATGCCACCCTTACGGCCGCCTTCCGGGCTGTCCACTGTACGTGAGGCCAGAATGTCATCTCCGTATCTAGGGTCACCCCCAGGTACTTGATTTCCCCTCCAGCTACTATCTCGTCTGTCCCGACCTTTATAGGTAGTCTCGTCAGTATGCGTTTCCGTGTGAGAAACACCAGTTCCGTCTTTTCCGTTGCTAGTTGCAGTCCGTGGTCAGTCATCCTTCGGCCGACACGTCTCATCGTCTGATTCAGTTTGTACTGTGCTAATTCTGGAGACCGCTCGACGATCACCGCCGCCACGTCATCCGCGTATGCGACGAGTTCGACATCTTGCAAGAGCTCCAGTCTCAGCAGGCTGTCGCAAATCCCGTTTCAGAAGTCTAGTCCCAATATGGATCTTTCAGCGACCCCCGCGGTGATCTGTCTTGTCGCCTGTCCTTCGATTGTCTCGTAGGTAATCCGTCTGTTTCTTAGGTAATCTTCTACTAGTCGGGTCAGGTATGGTGGAGCCCTGAAGCCGTTTCTAAGCGTCTCCAGCATGTCCTCCCACCTGACCGAGTTGCAAACGTTCCTAAATGTCGAGTGTCGTCAGCAGCGCGACCAATCGTGCTGCGTGGCAATGGAGTCTACCACCTTCTGGATGACTCCAATCATGGACCGGCCCTTCCTGAAGCCAAAATGTTGATCAGATAGGCCTCCCCCAGTCTGTATCGCGTCCGTTAGTCTTGGTTTAAGTAGCTGTTCATAAAGTTTTCCTGTCGTGTCCAGTAGGCTCAGCGGCCGATAGGCCGACGGCGTGTTGGGGTCGCCCTTGCCCTTAGGGATAAGGACTACCCTCGCCGCTTTCTATCGGTCACTAAAGGTCCCCGTCGTCAAGCACATGTTGCACGGGTCAACAAAAATATTCGGTCTCAGGTTGACCATCAGCCGGACAATCTCCACCGGTACTCCGTCAGATTTTGGCGCCTTACCCGTCTTCATCGCATTGGATGCTTTGGTGAACCCCTCCACAGTGAATTTGGGGGTGTCGGTGTCCTGTTGTCGTCCGTTGCGTCCGTCCGTATGGGGTGTGTCGGGAAAAGTCCGGCCGCAATCCGCCGTGTGGTTTCAACATCTTTGAGTTCTGGTGAGACCCGGGCCCCTAGTTTACCGGTCACGTACTTGTAACCAGTGCCCCACGGGTCCCGATCCGCCTCCTCGCAGAGCTACCTCCAGCACTGCGTCTTGCTGTCTCTGATAGCGTTCGTCAGTCGTTTCCGTGCTGTCTTGTATTCGGCCTGGAGGGTTTCCCTTTCAGGTCTCCCACCAGCCCTCGTGGTCCGTCTTCGGTTTGCCAGACAGATCTTCCAGAGTTCGGCGATCTTGTCCGTCCACCAGTATTGTCGTTGTCTGCATAGTCCGTATTGTCGCTTTGGCATAGTGCTATTATACAGCCGTTCCGTCAGTTTGGTGGTCTCGTCTGCCAGTCTTTCCACCCTTAGCCAGCCTATCAGCTCTAGGGGGACATTTGTTATCGGCACCAGTGCTGCCGCCAGCGCTGCCGCCAGCGCTGCCGCCAGCTCTTCCGAAAACTTCCGTACGTCAAGGTTGTTCGTATTCCACCGCAGGGGGCGTTGAATCCTCGTCCGTGTCGTCATTGTCCGTTCTCCCGCTACGAAGACGATGTACTGGTGGTCGCTGGCCGTGCAGTCCTCGGCCACCCGCCATCGCCAGTTTCAGTATTCTGTCTGACGTCATCGTTACGTCTGGAATGGAGTTCCCAAATCCTGGTCGTCTGTATGTCAGTGTGTTCCCCGTATTTGCTACCACTAGGTCTAGCCTTGCGGCCATCTCCAGTAATAGTCGTCCCCGTCTGTTCGTCACAGTCATGCCCCACTTGACCGCCCTCGCGTTGAGGTCCACCGCGGCCATGATATCACCAGGCAGATCCCTAATTCCGTCCTCGGGGAGCGCCACCTTTTTCTCAAACTCCGCCGTGACGCAGGTCAGGGTCAGGGAGACGCTGACGTAGGTGACAGCGCCGGTCTGTTTTTACAGTCCGTTGCGTAATGTCCCGTCTTGCCGCATTTCCTGCAGCTCTTGGTCCGATCCGTGTTCATGCAGTTCGTCAGCGTATGCTCGTAGCCCAGGCACTTATGGCATTTGGTCACCGTCAGTCGCTGTCGTAGTCGGCATCGCACCTATCCTATCCCGATCCGTCACGGCCTAACGGCACCTCGGCTTCCGGCGACTCGATGTCGCAGACCGCCATGTACTGCTCAGCCCGGTTCGGACCGAAGATGTGGACGCGAAAGTCGCTATCTCATCCGGTTTAGTCTCACCATAGTCTCAGCGCCCGTATCACGTCATCCGCGGTGGTAACGCAGTACAGGTCCATGATCTCCAGTTGCGCTCTGGAGGTCATGATCCTGACGCTGCCCGTGTCCTCGACCGCGTCCTGAAGTGCGCGCTGAAACTGTTTTCGTCCGTCCGTGTCTGTCTGTATCTTGATAAGACACCGTCCGTCCTTGGTCTTCCTTAGAGTCGTCGCCTGCACGTGACTCTTCGTCGGGTCGATCGTCGTCCTTATCGTCTGTACAATGTTCGAGTACGTGTTGTCTTTCCCAGGCTTGACCAGCATAGCCGTTCCCCTATGTTTAGGGGCCGGTCTGCGCTTTTCAGCCTAGGTCGGTAGGTTCGTCTCGTCCGTCCTGTTTTTCGGTTCCGTCGTGTTTTTTTCTTTTTCTGTTTTGTCACGGTTGTCCAGGCTCCAGCCGCCTCCGTTCTCGGAGGTCGCTTTTGCGGGGCCTGCGAAGAAGTCCTTGTCGCCTCTCGTTTCCGCTTCATCGGTCGCGTTGCCAGTTCCTTTGTCTTCGTTTCTCATCTCGTTTCTCATCTCTCGTTTCATATCTCGGTACCTTCCAGGCGTCCCCCTATCAGCGACCTGGGGAGGCGCCTGATGTGGGATCAGCAACCCGACACGGGCTTTGATATTATTATTATTATTATTATTATTATTATTATTATTATTATTATTATTATTATTATTATTATTATTATTATTATTATTATTATTATTATTATTATTATTATTATTATTATTATTATTATTATTATTATTATTATTATTATTATTATTATTATTATTATTATTATTATTATTATTATTATTATTATTATTATTATTATTATTATTATTATTATTATTATTATTATTATTATTATTATTATTATTATTATTATTATTATTATTATTATTATTATTATTATTATTATTATTATTATTATTATTATTATTATTATTATTATTATTATTATTATTATTATTATTATTATTATTATTATTATTATTATTATTATTATTATTATTATTATTATTATTATTATTATTATTATTATTATTATTATTATTATTATTATTATTATTATTATTATTATTATTATTATTATTATTATTATTATTATTATTATTATTATTATTATTATTATTATTATTATTATTGTTGTTGTTGTTGTTGTTGTTGTTGTTGTTGTTGTTGTTGTTGTTGTTGTTGTTGTTGTTGTTGTTGTTGTTGTTGTTGTTGTTACATTGGTGGATGACTTGAGCAACGTAGCATACAAAGCAACAAGCGAGGAGAGCCGTCATCCTACGAGAACACGGGGAAAGAAGGGTGATCAGAACAACAGCGCACTGATGTTCAATCTCCCTCATAACGGGACGGATATCAGTGCGAATAAGGAGCAACACGGCTCGATGGAGCAACACCAAGCAGCTCTACAGCAGAAGATCTCGGAGGCCGACCTTGTCGAGGAAGAGGAGATACAGCGCCTTCAAAGCCCTGCAAAGAAGATGATCCAGGCGACCACCAAACACCGGAATGTCAGCATGGACATCAAACAAGAATTACAGAAGCTGCAGGAATCCTTGGAGGCCAATTCAGCATCCAGATTGGAGAGGAAGGAGATTGAAGCAGAATTGCGCAAAATACCAGCGGGAGGCAGACGACTAGCCTCACAATCTTCGAATGGAGGAATCAAACGGTCACAACACCTAACCTAACACCTAACCACCAAGGAACGACGAAGAAACACCGGCAACGAGGATGAGAACAACTCCATCGAAACGCCAAAGAGAGCGGAACAAGCGGATCGGGGATAGGCCGCGCGGTAAAGCCGTTCTTATCAGGCCGGAAACAGGGAAAATCTACGCAGAGATACTGAAGGACATCCGCGCCAAAGTGAACCCTGCAGACACGGAGACGGACATCAAAGCCATCCGTCAGACTCACAAGGGTGAAATTGTGCTGAAGCTAGGCAACAACCAGAAGAACATGGACGTCTTCACCAAGGCCCTGAGAGATGCACTGGGAAATATGGGCAAAGTCACCGAACTCATCCCGAAGATGACCCTCGAGATTAGAGACCTCGACGGAGCAACTGAAGAAGAAGATGTGCTCGACGCCTTGGCACGCGAGTACCGGGGACAAGTAGATAATGTTAAAGTCCGAGAGCCAAAAACGATTTACAGGCGCAAGAAAATTGCTCTTATCGAGATGGATGAAATAAAGGCAACAGAATTCACCCACAAGGGCAAGATCAAAGTTGGCTGGGTCAACTGTAGAATTCGGAAACGGATATCTGTAATGCGGTGCTTCAGGTGCTTAGGGTATGGGCATCAAGCCAAAGACTGTAGTGGTCCGGATAGAAGTAAACTGTGTTATAAATGTGGTAAAACCGGTCATAAAGGCGCTAAGTGCGATAGGGAAGCGCGGTGTGTTTTGTGCGCGGACAAAGCGCAATCGTCCCACGTGCCGAGAACAGGGAAATGTGCCGCTTTTCGGAGAACGTTGGAAAGTGCTAAAAACAGGAACCCGAAATGAAAAGGGTACTTCAAGGAAATCTGAACAGGAGGAGGACGGCCGACGACCTCCTGACACAACTGGTGCGCGAAAAAACATGTGATGTCATTATTATCAGTGAGCAATATTGTGATAAAGTGAATGCGAACTGGTACGCGGACAACCGGGGCACTGCAGCCATCTGGGTCCTAAACCCCGGAAAAGGCCGAGTAGAAGATCACGGAAGAGGAAACGGCTTTGTCTGGATTAAACAGAGAGACGTTTACTACGTGAGCTGCTACTTCACGCCCAATGAAGGCATCAGGCAATTTTAAGAGAAACTCAACAGCCTGGAAGACCAACTACGGGACATGGAAGGAAAAATCATCGTGGCTGGAGATTTTAATGCGCGAGCGATCGAATGGGGTATGCCGCATCCGGACGGCAGAGGCAGGCGAATAATGGAAATGGTTTAAAAACTAAGCCTCACAGTGCTCAACACCGATTCGACTGCGACTTTCCGACGACCAGGCTACAGCGGAACAATACCGGACATTTCGCTTGCATCGGAACGCGCAGTGCCATATGTGAGAAAATGGACGGTGATTGAAGACTTCACAGGCAGCGACCACCAATACATCACGTTCGAATTATTTGAAGGAAGAAACGCACCAAGGATCAACAGGGACCTACCACCAAGATGGAACGTAGCCAAAATGGACGAGAGGAAACTGCGTATAGCGATACTCAACGGACGGAGAATCTCGACGCACGTCGAAAACCCACGTGCAGAAAAACTAGTGGACGAAACGATGCAGCTAGTACTGCAAGCATGTAGAGCGTCAATGCCAAGAAAGCAGCGACCAGCGAACAAGCAGACAGCGTATTGGTGGACCGACGAGATCGCCAGTCAGCGAAAACGATGCCTCCGACTGCGAAGGAAAGCAACCCGAGATCGAAGAAGGAATCCTGATGAGGCAGCGGTCACCGCGGCTCAATACAAAGATGCCAAGAAGATCCTACATCGTCAAATTGGCCGCAGCAAGACGGAGCGCTGGAATCCCATTATAAAGGACGTAAATAAAGACCCATGGGGATTGGGCTACAGGATAGTGACGCGGAAACTAGAAGCTTTCTCGGAAGGAGAGAGCATGGACCTGAATAGGATGAAAAACATCGTAGATACCCTATTCCCGACTCACCCACCGAGGACCGAGGAGGACCTCGACATTAGGATTGAGGACATTACGTTATTTAATGAGGAGGAGCTGATGGACGCGGTCAAATCACTGCAGAACAGAAAGGCCCCAGGTCCCGACGGCGTACCGGCAGAAGTGTTGAATGCGGTGGCAGACGCCCGCCCGAAACTGCTTCTCGACATGTACAACTGCTGCCTGAAGAGCGGAGTTGTTCCCAAACGCTGGAAGACGCAGCGTCTGGTGTTAATCAGCAAAGGCAAAGGAGACCCTAACTCCCCGTCAGCCTACAGGCCACTGTGCATGCTGGACACGGCCGGGAAATTGCTGGAGAGGATGATCAAGCCGCGACTACATACAGCGATACGGGAAGCAGGTGACCTGTCCGATACACAATTCGGTTTCAGGAAAGGACGATCTACGGTAGACGCAGTTCAAGAGGTCATGAGGACCATCACTCCCGAGAGATCGTGGTATTGGCTACGCTGGACGTGAAGAATGCCTTCAATTCAGCAAGATGGTGCGACATGATGCGGGTGCCAAAGGTACATTTCCAGATACCAGCATACCTCCTCACGATGGTGGACGACTACTTGAAGGACCGAGTACTGCTCCACGACACACGAGAAGGACAACAGAGAAAAGTCATCACCTGAGGCGCAGCCCAGGGATCGATCCTCGGGCCAGATCTCTGGAACATCTCGTACGATGGAATTCTACGGATGGAAATGCCAGACGACACGTACCTGATAGGATACGCTGCCGACGTCGCCGCGGTCATCACAGCCAGAGACCCCGAAGCGGCACAAAGGCGTCTTAACCAGGTCATGAGGCGGACGCACCAATGGATAGGGGACCACGGCCTCAGTTTAGCCACACAGAAGACGGAGATAGTAGTTCTCACTCGGAAAAGGATCCCGATCATACTGCGCATGCGCGTCGGAAACGAAGAAGTGGAAACGAAGGACGCAGTGAGGTATCTTGGCATTACCCTGGACACCAAACTAACCTTCTGGGAATACATCAGGAAAGAGACAGACAAAGCGACGACCATGGTAGCAGCGCTGAGCCGTCTCATAGCGAACGTGAGAGGACCAATGACCAGCAAACGCCGGCTGCTAATGACGGTGACGCACTCGATTCTCCTGTACGGAGCAGAGATCTGGGCGGACGCACTGGAAGCGGAAAGCCGAAGGAAACGTATAGCCACGGTACAAAGAAGAGGAGCCCTGATAGTGGCCTGTGCATACCGACCGGTATTAGGACCGGCGGCCCTGGTCATTGCAGGAGTGGTACCCATCAAGATCCTCGCGAAAGAGAAGAAACGGGTCTACCTACAATGAGCTGAACACGATCGGCAACAGATAAAGAAACAGGAGAGGAATCACACCATAGGGCTTTGGCAGGACATATGGGACAGTGACGCAAGAGGAAGATGGACAGCCAGACTCATCAAACATCTGGCTCTATGGACAGAACGGAAACATGGGGAAGTGACTTACTACCTGACCCAACTATTGTGCGGGCACGGCTACTTTAGCACATACCTCCACAAGATGGGGAAAGTTGAAAATCCGCGATGTATCTACGGGGATTCTGAACGCGACAACGCTCATCACACCTTCTTCGAGTGTAATCGGTGGAGGGATGAGAGGGAAAGGTTGGAGGAGTCACTGGGGCTTATCACCCCAGAGAACATAGTGGCATCGATGCTGATCAGCGCGGAGAAGTGGGATGCGGTGACAAATTTTGCCGAAATAGTTCTACGCCAGAAGAAACAAGAAGAAAATAACAGAGTGATAGCCGGAGTAGACAACAACTAGTTGGACATCGTGAGCATAGTGAACAGTGCTGTGCGAGAAAATAGTGCCGAGTCCAGTGAACCGCAGTGAAGTGACACAGTGGAAACAGTTAGGGCATTAGCGTGTCAGCGAATGGAATTGGGCAGAGAATCACAGCTTGCGCCGGACCGCGGCCATAAGCAAGCAGGAAAGAATGAGGAAGCCTGGAAGGCAAAGGAACAGAACGACCCTGACGAAATGCGGAAGCGGTTCCGTAGTCGTTACACAACATCTGGAAAAAGGGTTGGTGGTTTTTAGTGGGTATAAGTCCTACACTATTGAGGAGTGCGGTCCCTCCTCTCTGTCTTTCTGAAGATTTTCCACCACCCCTCGAAAAAAAAAAAAAAAAAAAAAAAAAAAATACCAATACATCACGTTCGAATTATTTGAAGAAGGAAACGCACTAAGGATCAACAGGGACCTACCAACAAGATGGAACGTATCCAAAATGGACGAGAGGAAATTGGGTATAGCGATACTCAACGAACGGAGAATCTCGACGCACGTTGGAAACCCAAGTGCAGAAAAATTGGTGGACGAAACAATGCAGCTAGTACTGCAAGCATGTAGAGCGTCAATGCCGAGAAAGCAGCGACCAGCGAACAAGCAGGCCGCGTATTGGTGGACCGACGAGATCGCCAGTCAGCGAAAACGATGCCTCCGACTGCGAAGGAAAGCAACCCGAGCTCGAAGAAGGAATCCTGATGAGGCAGCGGTCATCGCGGCTCAATACAAAGATGCCAAGAAGATCCTACAGCGTCAAATTGGCCGCAGCAAGACGGAGCGTTGGAATTCCATTATACAGGACGTAAATAAAGACCCGTGGGGATTGGGCTACAGGATAGTGACGCGGAAACTAGAAGCTTTCTCGGAAAGAAAGAGCATGGACCTGAATAGGATGAAAAACATCGTAGATACCCTATTCCCGACTCACCCACCGAGGACCGAGGAGGACCTCGACATCAGGATTGAGGACATTACGTTATTTATTGAGGAGCAGCTGATGGACGCGGTCAAATCACTATAGAACAGAAAGGCCCCAGGTCCCGACGGCGTACCGGCAGAAGTGTTGAATGCGGTGGCAGACGCCCGCCCGAAACTGCTTCTCGACATGTACAACTGCTGCTTGAAGAGCGGAGTTTTTCCCAAACGCTGGAAGACGCAGCGTCTGGTGTTAATCAGCAAAGGCAAAGGAGACCCTAACTCCCCGTCAGCCTACAGGCCACTGTGCATGCTGGACACGGCCGCGAAATTGCTGGAGAGGATGATCAAGCCGCGACTACATACAGCGATACGGGAAGCAGGTGACCTGTCCGATAGACAATTCGGTTTCAGGAAAGGACGATCCACGGTAGACGCAGCTCAAGAGGTCATGAGGACAGTTGAGGCAACGTGGGAGAGCAAATATTACTCCCGAGAGATCGTGGTATTGGCTACGCTCGACGTGAAGAATGCCTTCAATTCAGCAAGATGGTGCGACATGATGCGGGCGCTAAAGGTACATTTCCAGGTACCAGCGTACATCCTCGCGATGGTGGACGACTACTTGAAGGACCGAGTACTGCTCTACGACACACGAGAAGGACAACAGAGAAAAGTCATCATCTCAGGTGCACCCCAGGGATCGATCCTCGGGCCAGATCTCTGGAACATCTCGTACGATGGAATTCTACGGATGAAAATGCCAGACGATACGCACCTGATAGGATACGCCGACGACGTCGCCGCGGTCATCATAGCAAGAGACCTCGAAGCGGCACAAAGGCGTCTTAACCAGGTCATGAGGCGGACGCACCAATAGATGGGGGACCACGGCCTCAGCCTAGCTACGCAGACGACGGAGATAGTAGTTCTCACTCGGAAGAGGATCCCGAACATACTGCGCATGCGCGTCGGAAACGAAGAAGTGGAAACGAAGGGCGCAGTCAGGTATCTCGGCATCACCCTGGACACCAAACTAACCTTTTGGGAACACATCAGGAAAACGACAGACAAAGCGACGACTATGGTAGCAGCGCTGAGCCGTCTCATGGCGAACGTGAGAGGACCAATGACCAGCAAACGCCGGCTTCTAATGTCGGTGACGCACTCGATTCTCCTGTATGGAGCAGAGATCTGGGCGGACGCACTGGAAGCGGAAAGCCAAAGGAAGCGTATAGCCGCGGTACAAAGAAGAGGAGCCCTGAAAGTGGCCTGTGCATACCGACCGGTATCAGGACCGGTGGCCCTGGTCATTGCTGGAGTGGTACCCATCGAGCTCTTCGCGAGAAAGAAGAAACGAGTCTACCTACGACGAGCTGAACACGATCGACAACAAATGAAGAAACAGGAGAGGAATGACACCATAGAGCTTTGGCAGGGCATGTAGGACAGTGACGCAAGAGGAAGATGGACAGCCAGACTCATCAAACATCTGGCCCTATGGACAGATCGTAAACATGGAGGAGTGACTTACTACCTGACCCAACTATTAAGCGGGCATGGCTACTTCAGCGCATACCTTCACAAGATCGGAAAAGTGGAAAATCCGCAATGTATCTACGGGAATTCTGAACGCGACGACGCTCATCACACCTTCTTCGAGTGTAATCGATGGAGGGATGAGAGGGAAAGGATGGAGGAGTTACTAGGTCTTATCACCCCAGCGAAAATAGTGGCATCGATGCTGATCAGCGCCGAGAAGTGGGATGCGGAGACAAATTTTGCCGAAACAGTTTTACGCCAGAAGAAACAAGAAGAAAACAACAGAGTAATAGCCGGAGCAGACAACAATTAGTTGGACATCGTGAGCATAGTGAACAGTGCAGTGCGAGAAAATAGTGCCGAGTCCAGTGAACCACAGTGAAGTGACACAGTGAAAACAGTTAGGGCATTAGCGTGTCAGTTAATGGAATTGGGCAGAACATCACAGCTTGCGCCGGACCGTGGCCATAAGCAGGAAAGCGTGAAAGGGCCTGGAAGGCAAAGAAACAGAACAACCCTGACGAAATGCGGAAGCGGTTCCGGGGTCGTTACACAATGTCTGGAAAAAGGGTTGGTGGTTTTTAGTGGGTACAAATCCCACACTTTGAAGAGTGCGGTCCCTCTTCTCTGTCTCTTTGAAGATTTTCCACCACTCCTCGGAAAAAAAAATTATTATCTAACAGAGGAGAAAAATGCGTTTGGAAAATCCATTGGTCTACTCGTCTCATCACCTGGTTAAGTCGTAGCTGGGCCAGAGTTGCGTCGCGTTCGACGATCACCGCTGCTATATCGTCGGCGTAAGCAACTAGGTAAGTCTCCGGTTGCATCTCCAACCGCAGCAGACTGTCGTAAATTCCAGTCCAAAAGTCTGGTCCAAGTATTGATCCCTGAGCGACCCCCGCTGTGATCGTCCGAGTTTCCGGTCCTTCTGTCGTTTCGTACCTGATTCGTCTATCTCGTAAATAGTCGCTTATCACTCGGAACAGGTACGTCGGCACCCAGAAGACACCTTTCAGCGCCTCCAGTTTGTCCACCCATCTCGTCAAGTTCAACGCGTTCTGTACATCTAGGGTTGCCAGCAATACGATCGGGCGAGCCCTGCGGCCACGCTGTCCAGCCTCGTGGAAAGCCGCCACCACGTCTTGAATCGCACTGCTCATCGACCGCCCTTTCCTGAAGCTGTGCTGTCTGTCCGAAAGTCCTCCAGCGGCCGTTAATTGCGTCCGTCAGTCTCGGTCTTAGTAGTTGTTCGTGAAGTTTCCCTGTTGTGTCTAGCAAGCTCAGTGGGCGGTAGGCCGACGGCGAGTCAGGGTCCCCCTTCCCTTTGGGGATGAGGACCAGCCTCGCTACCTTCCACCGTCCACCGAAAGTCCCTGTCGTCAAACATATATTGTACATGTCCAGGAGAATCTGCGGTCTCAGGTTATGCAAGTGAGTTGTTTTGAGTGTGCTTCAGTTGCCCAGTAGTTTAGTAACTCAGTAGTTTTAGTTGTGACGTATTAACCGGCTACCTCGTCGTCCAGTGACGTGTGTTATGTATAATTCGCGTCGATCTTCTATAATAGGCCAAGTTGCCTTTAATAGTGTATCTTTAGGTTAAAGAGCCACCGTCTTCGCTTTAATAGGCCACGTTGCCTCAAGACGTTGTATAAGTTGTCAAGTCCGCGTTTGTGTACAATAAATCGAGTTCGCCAAAATAAACAAAATAAACAGTCAATGTATCTTTTTTTATCGAAAACAAAATCATATGAGCCGAAGAACGGTGCCAACAAACGGAGACCGACAACATAATCAGAAAACGCATTTCTCCATTTTTATAACTGTAACGGCGAGGTCTCCGTCCCCGCTGTAAAGGACTGCCAAGCCGCGTCAAGACTTAAGCGAGACCGATCGTGCTCCCCAGACCCTAAATCTTGGGCCAGACATAACAGGTGCACCATGAAGACGGCGCAATAGAACACTTTGTTGAGACATTTTTATGATTCACTGTGATGATGTAGACCGTGGTGCAGATTCTTCCTCCCCAATAAAAGCAAGATACTACTGAGCCCTCTCATCATCGATGAAATGGAACTAACATTGTATCTCCGCCATATTCGCAGTCCGCCTTTCTGGCTCATCCGCATAAATGTTATAATAAAAAATATCATTCATCTCTCTGTCCCATCTGCTCAAAGTGGTACCAATGGTCTGTAATGCCTGTGTTTGTTATACAACACCACCAAACACAGATTACCGATGACTTTGCACACTAAGCTGTGATAGATTCTCCTCTGGCATGAGTACCATTTTTTTTGCATGCTCGATTATACACGATGGCCTATTAAATTTGACAGGACGGTGCCTACATTGAGGCAAGGGAGAGCGGTAAAAACCTACTACCTTGAATATCTTATCGTTTCTTACTCTTCCAGCAGCCTTTTGACGCGTTTAAATTCCGGAGAGGAGGAGCGTCTCAACGTAGTTTTTTCCTTTGATTAGCCTTCAGAGGCACATTACGACAAAGAACGTGCAATGCGCACTCACATATGCACTGAATTATGCTTGGATCTGCCTTGCGCAAAATATCCTCCCGCTGCTCATTGTTGAGATACTGAGGGGCTCGTAATATGACAACGTGGTTCTTCCAGAGTCGTAATCCGTTACGCTTCATAACAATCGCAAAACTGGCAATTATCCGGAAGTGCATCTGCTTTTAACCTTTTTTTGCGGTACGTACACGAAATGATGCACATCATCGAGAAAAAAGGAGGTCTGAAATTTGCAATAATCAGGCGTCGTTTGCTTTAAAACCAGCAACAAATAGCCGTGTGGTTTAGACGTTGCATCGTAATATACCTTATGACAGCTTATTTTTGGGCACCTGTCACAATGTCGGACGGAACGTGGTATACAGGTGTTGACCGCATCGTTCGGCTAAAAGTCCTCCTTGAGGCGATCCGACAGGTCCTACATTAAGCGTACTGTCATAATAAATTAATTTTGCTTGGGTTCTCGTTTTTTTTGTATGAGCAGGCGGCGACCTTGTCGCCGCATTTGGATCATCAACGTGGCGTCTCTAACTGCAGTTATGACATCAGCACTCTTGCGGAGATGATTAAGACTATCCCGGCAGCATCTCATGGGGACCGAAACGTGAAACCATCCCTGATGGCATTTGAATTCTCACTGCGCTGCCGAGTCTCTTTCGCTCCATGCTGCCGCTACATCCGAGGCACATAGGCTCTTGCTGGTGCCGTTGACGAACCTCCCGTGTAAATTATGCGCAAGTACCACGCAGGCCTTTTTGAATTTCACTGGTCATCGAGATTTAGAAGGCGGGAGTTGGTCGGCTCAAACGGCGAAAGTTAATATCTTGTCGAGGACTCTTGCGCCGTACATCGTGGAGCAACGTCGTTTTTCACCGTGTTCGCTGCCGTGTCTGTCCGACGAGAACCAATACCTGCCCACCGCTATTCTGGACCACAGCGAGACTATTTTTTGAGAGGCTCGCGTTACTGCAATCTTACGGTAAGACAGTCGTTCGTCTCTGGTTTGAGTGTGGGAGATAGCTCCGTTATCTTGGTGAGAAACCCCGAGCGATATTGTCGTGACGGCACGCTATCGTGCCGGAAAATTAACATCTTTTGGTGTAGCGGTCAAACAGCTGCTGCCTGGTATTAAAAATTTTGCAATAATTCACTTCACGAAAATTGAAGAATCGCCGAAGGGGTTCCATTTTTTGTTGTGTTTTTAATAATTTATTATTGTAAATTTGATCGCGTTAGAGTTCACGTATGCAGTGTGAGTTTGACCTAAAACGAAAGCTATAATTTTGGGTCTGGAAAAAAGTTCGTGGCGTTTTTAGTAAAATTCAACTGGTTTTCTTATAGTATGAAAATGAATTCATTTAAACCAAATGTGCTCCATTATTATCGACAATGTTTCGCCATTTTTCCGGTAGTGCCATGATGCCATCGGTGAAGAACTTTTGTGGTTTCTGGTTGAAAAACTGAGCCAAGTGGTATTCACAGGCTTCTTTTGAAAGCAGCTTAATTCTATTGAGAGAGTTCTGCAGAGATCGGAACAAGTGATAGTCAGAGGGTGCTATGTCTGTACTATACGGTGAATGCATCAAAACTTCCCAACCAAGCTCTCGCAATTTTTGACGGGTCATCAAAGAAGTGTGTGGTCATGATGGAAGCGTTGGGTCACGATGGGGACATTGTCATGATGGAAAACAACACCTTTCCTATTAATCAATTCGGGCCGTTTTCTTTCAACTGCTTGGCGTAATCTCTCTAGTTGTCCGCAGTAGAGTTAAGAATCAATCGTCTGACCAAATGGAAGTAGCTCATGGTGGACGATTCCCTTCCAGTCCCACCACACACACAGCATTACTTTTTTCGCCGTCAATCCTGGCTTCGCGAACGCTTGTGACGGCTCACCAACCCTTGTCCACGATCTTTGACGCTTCCGATTGTCGTGCGTGATCCATTTTTCATCACCGGTTATGACACGTTGCAGAAATAGCTCGATTTCATTGCGTTTCAGTAGTGCATCGCAGATGTTAATTCGGTCTATCATGTTTTTCGCGCTCAACTCATGAGGAACCCATACATCGAGCTTCTTTTTGTTGCCAGCTTTGTGTAAATTGTTCAAAACAGTTTTGTGGTCAGTGCCTAGCTCCATATCAATATAGGCACTGCTGATTTGCTTATCTTGCTGGACTTTTTCAAGAATTTAATCAGCTTTTTCAGTGATTGGACGACCAGCGTGTGACTCATCTTTCGCATCAAAGTTATCAGAACGAAAGCGAACGAACCATTTCCGCGCAGCAGATTTTGATAAAGTACCTCCACCGTACACACTACATTTTTTTTTCATAAGCCTGCGCAGTATTCTTCCCTTTGTCGTAATAATATTGCCAAATATAGCGCAATTTTTCATTACTTTTCTCTATTTTCAAACGCAAACAACTTTCAAACCACTGCACCAATTTCGATGTTTATACACTTAAAGTAACGCTCGAAGTGTCACCTTTCCAATGAGCGTTTAGTGGTGTCGCTGTGATCTGTGTTTCCTGACTTATTTGCAATTGATGCCGTCGGGAAAAACGCCACGAACTTTTTCCCAGACCCAATATATTGTGTATAACAGATACGTTTGTGACTTTGATAATATCGTTGGGAGAGTCGCGTTTTCGTTTTAATTGTTGGATGTGATTTGTGGTGTGTTTGCGTTGAATTACCCGTTGCGAGAGTGCGTGTCCGAAGTAGGAATCTGTCCTGGGATTATTCTTGTTATTTATTCGACTGTTTCCGTTCTATTTATTCTGTTTTATTTATTCTGGTTTATTTATTCTGGGTTATTTATTTGGTTCGGGGTGGTATATTCCGCGGCACAACAGTTTGGTGTTAATAGTGAATATTTGATTGTATTCGATTTAGTCGATTTATTTTATAATCCTTAGAAATTTAAATTTCGGGCTGGAAGGGCGGATGTAATTTGGCATTAAAATGTAGGCGAGCGTGAACTTGCTCGGTTGCTGGAGCCAAACATAGCAAGCCCGGGTGGAAGAATGAGCCGTTTGTGAGAATAATAAACAAACAGAGTGACCTCCCACGTAGCTAGCTGTCCGAGTATCCTTTAGAAGCTCTCGAAACTTGTAGCATACCGTGGAGAAATAAATTGTAATATTCGAAAATTCTTGTTTGACGTGAGTGCGCGTTCGGTTCGAGCAACGTGGTGTCATGTTTGCGCGTCGCGAGTGCTGGGAGCATCGCGAATGGCAAGCTTGCGTGACCAGGGAAGAGGAACGTTGGAAGACGACTCGATCAGACTCACGTTACGACAGCGTGGCTCATCCACAGGAGGATCTTCATTCGATTTGCTTGAGCGTTTGACAAAATCCCTATTATCCGAGGTGCAAACTCTAGGTAGCACAGATCCGATAGACGATACGAATCCGTTCCGTTCATGAGTTTTATGTAAGGGTAACTCATTCTATCTCCCTCCCGCTACGCCGTTAGCTGTCATCGAAGGCCACGCGCATGAAGTATCCGTTGCGATAGCCACCCGGAGTGCACCGGTGTCCAGTAGGGTCCGTTCTCGGGAAATACCTCCTCTGCTACCCCCTCGCGACATCCCTACGATGAATTTCGGGGAAACAATATCGGTTCCGCGTGCGGAATGAGCGACACCAAATTTGCATTTTTTGCCGTGTACCCCCGGTCATCAAAATCCCAGAGGAGCCGAGGTTTCCTGCCTCGGAACTGTATGAATTGATGCGAAAAATAAATATAACATTGTCTGGTGCGCGCGGGGAGGACGCGGAAGAATTTATTACTCGATTACAAGAAGGTCGCGCTTTAGTACTTACCGACGAGGTACTTCTCTTTTGTCTATCGTTCTTCCTGTCGGGTACTGTGTTGGTATGGTTTCTCAGCGAGAGATCTTGCTCTATTATTTTTTAATCATTTTGTTTGGCGTCGCGCAAGCTCTTTGGGAAACCCGGTTTTTAGTTCGTGTATGGGAAGAGATTCTGCGTAGTAGAGATTGCTGGATCGCGTTATATCCAGCTTTCATGGAACCACCTTTCACGGTATGCGAGCAGCTGAGTTATACGCATTGTAATATGTTGCCGCGATTACAGATTACCCTACAGTGGCACGATTCCCATCGAACGAAGTTATTTGGCCGAATAATATTATCGTCTACCGCCATGACCTGAGCGTTCTTTGTTTTCAAATCTCACGTATCATGAACCCATTGGTCCATCGGCGACACTAGAAGCGAACTTTGCCTCTCTAAGCCATCCGTGGCCACGAGATTCCGCCAGTACAAATAACCCTCCTGGGGAGATCGAAGACAGAATTCCGGGGCGCGATATCCGTGATTTCGGTAATCGGCTGGGGGGGGGGGGTGCGCACTCGAGAACAACGGGTGTCGTTCTTGGAGCCGCGGGGCGTTCTACCACGTCCTCCTAGTTAAACGCGACACGTCGATAAAAGAAAATGTTTGTTGGAATTATTGGAAGCCAGATCATCTGTCAATAGGTTGTACCGCTCCCCGTACACGGTTTTGTTTTAAATGCGGGAAGCAGGATGATACAATGCGTATTCCGCATGATTGTTCGGAAAACGCTTCCGGGGATCGTGAGTAGGAGCTGTGGTGATCCCGCCTTCCTCAGGAAGAGCTCCACCTGAACTACCGATGGCGTCTGTCGATCTCGCGGAATATTGATCCAGTCCGTTGGCTACTGCGCGATAACGAACAATTCTTATTGTGAAAATTTCGGTTCCAGGACACATTTCACCTGCGATTGTGGATAGTGGCTCCACTCATACATATTTGGGTCAGGATAGGACTTTAACTGCATCGCGGTTAGGTTTAACACGTCGAGAAACCCGTCTGCGGGCGAGTATCATCGCGAACGGCGAATAAATTTGGTGTACCGAGGAATTCAATTTTCCCGTGAAGCTTGAGGATCGTGAGCGGTCAGTGACTGGTCGAGTTTTGTCCGCGCCGGCCGCACCACTGCTCCTCGGATTAGACACGTTAGAAGCTCTAGGGATAGTTGTCGATCACGAGCGTTGAGTATAGAGTTCCAGTGGTATGCGTGATCGCGAATTCGAGTTTGTCAAATCCAATACGGAAGAGCACGCGAACGCTTTATTGGAAAGTTTGGGTCTCGAGCGTGCAGAGACTGAACGTTTAATTCAATTTCTGGACAGAGAGCTACCGAACCTTTAGAGCGTGTCAAGATTAACTCATCTCACCAAGCATAGAATCGACGTGGCCAACGCAACGCCGATTAAACAGCGTTATTGACACGTGGCGCCGATTATGCGTGAGGTTATGGATGCGGAAGTAGATCGAATGTTAGATGCTGATGTTATCGAGCCTTCGTGCAGTGATTGGACGACGCCAATTACGATGATTAAGAAACCGAACAACACCTATCGGTTTTGTCTCGACTTTCGTAAACTCAACGCGGTAGCCCAGAAAGACGCGTATCCGCTTCCGTACATGAGTCAGATGCTTGATAAATTACGTGCGGCCGGATATATTTCCACTCTCGATCTTAGCTAAACTTATCATCAGAGACCTTTCGAGGAAAGCTTGAAAGAGGTTACCGCCTTTACCGTACCACATCGAAGATTATTTCAATTTAAACGAATCCCATACGGTTTGTCAAGTGCACTAGTTACCTTTCAACGATTATTAGACAAGCTAATTGGTCCGGAAAAAAAGCCACACGCTTTCGCGTATTAAGATGCTATTATCATTGTGACGGAAACTTTTGAGGAACATTTAGTGTGTTTGAAATTCGGTTGCGATCGTATCACGGGAGTAGGTCTCGCGATCAATTCTGAAAAATGTGAGTTCTGTTGTCCGGAAGTAAAAGATCCTGAGTAAACTGTACCCATTAAGAACTTTCTGACTCCCAACGGGATTAAAGCATTAAGACGATTCTAAGGTATTGCTTCGTGGTACCGTTGGGTCATTCCCCACTTCGCCTAATTCACAGAACCACTAACGCATTTAACAAGAAAAAAACAGAAGTGGAATTGGGGACCCGACCAGAAGAAAGCCTTTGCGAATTTAAAGGAAGCGTTGGCCAGTGCTTCTACGCTAGCTAATCCCGGCTTCATGTCCAAGTTTACGCTGCAAGCTAACGCGAGTATAAGTGGCCTAGGAGCTGTACTCACACATGAGGTGGGTGGCGAAGAACACCCGATCGCCTATGCAAGTAGAACTCTCTCTTCGGCAGAGAAAGTTATTCCACTACTGAACAGGAGTGTTTGGCTATTCTCCAGGCAGTTCGGAAATTTCGTGCGTATCTAAAAGGTTATCGTTTAACGGCCATTACCGATCACTACAGTCTTCAGTGGTTATGGTTCGGGCCAAGGGGATGAGCCGGACTTTGATTTCTTGATTGTTGAGATGAATAGCTCGGGTATGGTGGAACGTGAGCCAATAGCTACCACCGATGATCGTTAGTATGAGAAGAAATTACAAGAGGTCACTGAGTTCCCGAAACGTTTTCCGTCATGGAAAATTATTGAAAATTGGTCGCATCTTCATCGTCGAACAACGCATCGCGAGTTAACTGAGAGAAATAATTCGGAATAGAAACTAGTGGCACTGCAGGGCGATCGCTCCGTAGTCCTCAGGGGAAATCACGACACCCCGTAAGCTGGCCATTTGCGCATTGAAAAACTTACCAGCGAGTTTTCCATTTGTATTTTTGGCCAGGTATGATGCGGGATGTAGTTCGATATGTTCGGCTTTGTTGGGTATGCCAGCGTGCCAAGGTCGAACAGAGACCGCCGCTGGGGTTTATAGGGCATCGTATTATCCAAGAACCATGGATGGTCGTAGCCCCCGATATAATGGGTCCATTTCCACCCAGTAAAGTAGGCTTTGCATAAATTGTTCGTTTGCATAAGATACAAGATCTGTTCACGAAGTGGGTAGAGTGTTTCCCACTGCGCAAGGCCACTACTAAGAAAATTAGCAAATTATTATTGAAAATTATCACTCGTGATCTCGAGGGAGCGTATTAGCATGAGGGGGCTCAATACAATAAATATCGTCGCGAGAGAATATTCGAAGTCGGAGATCTTATGTTAAAGAGAGAACGCATTATGTCAATTACCGCGCAGAATGTAGCAGCGAAGCTGGCCACGAAGTTCCATGGGCCTTTTCGCGATCGGCGGGTGCTTTTACCGGTGATGTGTGAGATAGAGGATCCAGGGGAGGGGGGTAAAGTGTTGATCGAGGATCTACCTCACGATCAAAAAGTACCCGGAATTTGTCAATAAAACGAAAACGGTTCAATTGTTCATCGATATTTATTTTATTCCCTTCAAAGTAATCTCCATCGTAAGGAATACACATAATCGAACGCTTCTTCCAAACCTTAAAAAAATTTTCTTAGGCCGATTTTGTAATCGCCTTCAGTTCCTTGTCTGAATTCTCCTTTATAGCCTTAATCGTCTCGAAACGCTATCCGTAAAGTGGTAACTTGAGTCGTGAGAACAGAAAAAAGTCACACGGGGCCATGACAAGTGAATACGGAGCTTGCGGAACGGTATTAACGTTGTTTTTGGTCAAATAGTCGCGTACAAGATGAGATGTGTGAGCCGGTGCATTATCGTGGTAAAGCAACCACGAGTTGTTTCTCCACAGTTCCCGCCTCTTGCGACGAACAATCTCCCTCAAATGCTTCAGTACGCTTACATAATACTCATTATTTACTGTTAGGCCCCTGATGCTCACACGACGATCTTCGATCACAATTTTCTTAACTTTTTTGTTGTTTTCGTCCGTCCTACAGCGGTGGATGGACGACCGGAACGAGGCAAATCATCAACCACAGTACGGCCCGCTTTAAACTTTTTGTACTACTCGTATGCTTGTGTTTTCCACATTGTCGAGTCCCCGTAGGCTACCGTCAACATTTTCAACGCTTCCGCATATGATATTTTATTAGAAACACAAAATTTTAGACACACTCTTTGCTCAACTAAAATCGTGTTGAGGATTCTCTGGCGATCTTCAATCTGTAATATATTGGAATCGAATGAGTTTTCACTCACGACAGGTGTGAAATAACCAGACCAAAGATGTAGGTAGAGAAAGTAGTCCTTTATTCTACCTCGACTCGCTTTACTACAAAAAAATATATTTTAAAAATTGCACGAATAAATTTAAAGTGAATTTGATGAGCTGCACATATTGGGTTGTTCGGAAAGTAATTTCGTTTTTTTTTTATAAAAATGAAAGACGTTTTTCTTATAGTGAATTAATATTTTATTCAATTCAATATTGTCCATTCTGATCCAATACCTTTTGCCATCTTTCTGACAGTAGCATGATTCCACGCTCATAAAATTTTTGTTCTTTCCTGGCACAAAACTGATCCAAGTGACTTTTGACCTCCTCATTTGAATTAAACGTTTTACCGTCTAAAAAATTTTGAAGAACCCGGAACAGATGATAATCTGAAAGTTCCAGGTCTGGAGAGTATGGTGGGTGTTGCAGTATATCCCATCCAAGCTCTAACATTTTTTTCCGAGTGGTCAAACTTGCATGTGGTCGCGCATTATCTAGTTGGAACACTATACCTTTCTTATTGACCAATTCTGGCCTTTTTTCTTTAAGTGAATCATTCAATTTGTCCAACTGATGACAGTACACTTCAGAATTGATCGTTCTGTTGCTCGTTAAGAGCTCAAAATAAACGATTCCTTTGAAATCCCACCAAACAGATAGCATAACCTTTTTTTGATGAATATTGGCTTTCGAAGTGCTTTCAGCCGGTTCGTCTTTTCTACTCCAGGATCTTTTGCGCTTAACATTGTTGTAGACAACCCAATTCTCGTCCCCAGTGATGATACGCTTCAAAAAGGGATAATTTTCTTGGCGTTTGAGAAGCCAATCACATTGACGTAATGCGACGGCACACATTTTTTTCCGTAAGAAAACGAGGAACCCTTATGTCGAGCTTTGAGGTTAAACCTAGCCGCTTCAAATGATCATGACCGGTTGAAATCGATGAATTCAATCTCTCAGCGATCTCACGAGTTGTTATTCGCCAGTTTGCATCAATTAATGCCTTTATTGTGTCTTTATCAGCTTCAACTGGCCTTCTAGAACGTGGTGCATCTTCGAGATCAAAATTGCCGGATCGAAATTTGGCAAACTAGTTTTGGCACTGGCGCTCACTTAACACATCTTCCCTATACACATCGGATAATTTTTTTCTTACTTGAACAGAAGTTTTACCTTTTCTATAGTAAAAAAGTAAAATATGCCGAAAACACTGTTTTTCACTTTCCATATTTAAAAATGTATCAACCAAAAACTACTGTGCATAATCAATTGAATTTTTTCACAAGCAAGCCTTGCTATATCAGCTGTCAAAATACATATGATTATGCGGCTTAAGTGTGAAGTTTGTTGTGAAAAAAAACAATTGAACCCTCTGTTGGGAAAAAACGAAATTACTTTCCGAACGGCCCAATTTAATTATATTAATTGTGGGCCAAAATATGTGAGGTGCGACGTGGTGCAGCCCGTGCTACAAAGTACGCCACGAGGTGAGACTATTGAGGATGAATTTAAATTATGAAGGTACACGCTTACTGCGTATTTTGAGTCCTGTTGAACACTTCTTGGTTGTGTAGATCCGAAAAAAAAAAAAAAATAGTGAAAATGGCCGAGGTGAGAGCAGAGGTAGATGGCATCTATGCGGTTTTCACGAAAGTGTGATTATTTCCAAGATGGCTGGGCTGTATAAGAGCGTCGTTGTGAGACGCTAAAGGCAAGCGAGAGATCGTGATTTTTCGCGTCAGTAGCTTGCTTACGAAGCGCTGCCTCGGCTGCTTGCGCGACAGCCGAGAGCAGTACAACACCTAACAGCAGCAGGTCGATGCACGGCGATTATCGATCTCCATGCGTCAGCTGATTCCCCAACATTTCCACCCGCCGTCAGCAACGGGGTTGCTGATTATTTTTCATGCAGTTGATCGATGGGTGAGACGGGCAGAATAGCTAACTTTGAAATCGGCCTGGTGAACGTCGTGGCAGCAGTCCGGAGTGTCACGACCATTGTGGTCCCATCCTTGTCTGGATAGAACGCTGTGACCGTGCGAGTGACCAGTTGCACGGGGGAAAGCGCTCATCCGTGAGCAGAACCAAAGAGCCGATTTCATTGATGTTGTTAGGGTGATGCCACTTTGAAATTGACTGTTGCCGTTGTAAATAATGAGCAGACCATTGACACCAGAATTCTTGCGCCTCTTGCTGCATTAATTGCCATCTTGAGAGTCGTAAGATCGCCAAATCTTCTAAAGTTGGCTCTGGGACAGTTGTGAGTGCTTCACCGATGAGAAAATGTAGGAAAATGTAGGAGTCAGAGCTGATGAGTCATTAGGGTCATCGCTGAGTGATTCCAGAGGTCGTGAGTTGAGTATCGCCTCGATTTGAGCTAGCAGTGTGGTGAGGTCCTCAAAAGTTCGTGCAGTGTCGCCGACTGTTCGTCGAAGATGAAATTTGAGAGATTTCACTACGGCTTCCCATTTGCCACCCATGTGCGGAGCAGCCGGTGGATTGAACCTTCATGCAATTTGGTGATTTGCCAGTGACGATGCGATGACGTGTGCTCTTGAGAGGCTTTCCTGAACAACTGACGTATAGTTTTGTGAGCACAGTCAGAGTACATGACACGAGAAACACCGCGCCCAGATGAGAAATGCTTGAACACCGAGAGAAAGCCATAAGCTGTGTAGTCACTTACTACCTCAAGATGGAGAGCTGAAGTGGTAAGACACACAAAGGCACAGATCCAGCCTTTGTGTTCTATGTTTCCTCGCCTCTTCCAAGTTTTGAGTGTGAGAGGACGGGCGTAATCAGCTCATGTGTGAATAAATACGCGCGTTGGTGTGACTCGTAAAAGAGGTAGCTGAGCCATCAATTATTGAGCCCGAATCCCTCTCTGCCGAATACACACAACGCAACGCAAAATATGAGTTTTCACAGGATGTCTACCGCCGATGATCCAATAAGTTATCAGGAGTACAAATTGAAAATGCGGGATTTTTTTCTATTTTTGAACGTTTATTCTGAAAAAATGGTAACAAATGAATTATTCAAAGTATTGTCCATCGCTAGCCACAACTTTTTCCCATCTTTCTGGCAATTTACGGATACCGTCGCGAAAAAATTCGGCCGGCTTGGCTGCTATCCAGTCATCGACCCATTTTTGGGCTTCTTCGTAAGAATGGAAGCGCTGGTCAGCTAGGCCATGTGTCATCGATCGGAAAAGGTGGTAATCGGAAGGAGCAATATCTGGGCTATACGGCGGGTGGGGTAAGACTTCCCATTTCAGCGTTTGTAGGTATGTTTTGACCGGCGCTGCAACATGTGGCCGAGCGTTGTCATGTTGCAAAATTACTTTGTCGTGTCTTTGCTCGTATTGTGGCCGTTTTTCTTTGAGTGCGCGGCTCAAACGCATCAATTGAGTTCGGTATAGTGCTCCTGTGATGGTTTCGTTCGATTTCAATAGCTCATAATACACCACACCCAGCTGGTCCCACCAAATACAGAGCATGAGCTTGGTGCCGTGAATATTTGGTTTGGCCGTCGATGATGATGCATGGCCGGGGTAACCATATGATTTTTTGCGCTTCGGGTTATTGTAATGGATCCACTTTTCATCACCAGTGACAATGCGATGCAAAAAACCCTTCCGTTTTTGCCGTTCGAGCAGCAGTTCGCATGCAAAAAAACGGCGCTCGACGTCTCTCGGCTTCAGCTCATACGGCACCCAATGTCCTTGCTTTTGGATCATTCCGAGGGCTTTTATACGATGGGAAATGGCTTGTTGTGTCACTCCCAATGAATCTGCGAGCTCTTGTTGAGTTTGACACGAGTCTTCATTGAGTATTGCCTCCAATTCAGCATTCTCAAACTTTTTCACTTGGCCCGGCCGCTCTTTGTCCTCAACGTCAAAATCACCACTTCTAAACCGCACAAACCATCTCTCGCACGTTGAAACCGATGGAACATGACTCGGATAAGCCTCGGAGACCAATCGATGTGCTTCAGCAGCACTTTTCTTCAAATTAAAGAAGTAAATTAAAACTTCCCGCAAATGCTGTTTTGTTGGCACGAAACTCGACATATTGAGAGCTCAAAAAAACTATGAATTTGACACTGCGACAAATTGACACATACTGAAAATTAAAGCTATAAGACGTAGCTTTGACATGAACATAGTCACAGTACTGCCTGATGCGTATAGCGTTAGTAACGCCATCTGTTATCAAACCCGCATTTTCAATTTGTACCCCTGATAGCATTACTTGAGCTAACGTGAGCTCAGTGCCTCCATGAAGAGTCCGTCGACGAGCTTGATCGATAATGAGAGTTGAGAGCCGAGAGTGACGAGGCAGAATGGCAGGATGCCTTCCTTCGTTTGCGAGTGCGGATTGACCAAGACGACCTCCCACTCTGATTAGACCCTCCTGGTCGATAGAAGCTCTTAGTCGACTGAAGAGGCTAGAGGATGGCAGAAAAGAGCCTGACTGCAGCACTTGTAGTTCGTGTTTAAAACACACCGATTGCGTTGCCTTCGTCCAGAAGACGTTGGCTCCAGCCATCTCTCTTGCTGTGAGTGGAGCCGTTCGTGCCGATTCTAAACTCTTCCTCATTCTGGCCACTACCTTGACACAAAATGAGGTAAGATGACACACCTTAGTGAGTGATGAGTACCGATGAATGAGATCCCAATGATACTCAGGCGCTGAGTTGCGGGCTTCCATAATGCTCAAATTATCATGCGCAGTGGATGTTGTTGGCCAAAGATTAACAGGTTTCACCATTCATGACGGACCTGACCACCACAGCTGATGAGAAGTCAGTTGAGAAGTTGAGATACCCCGTGAGTCACGATCTGCTGGATTTCTTGTGCCTAACACATGACGCCATTGAGCATTGGGCGTGAGTTCCTGAATTTGAGTTATTCTGTTTCGGACATAATCTTTCCACCGTGCTGGATGAGCTTTGATCATCGTGAGAGTTACCAACGAGTCCGTCCACAGGTGAGTTAATAAGATTTCGACCTTGACTGTAGCTTGAACGTATGCAACCAAAATTGCAAGTAACAGCGCAGCCGTCAGTTCAAACCGTGGTATGGTGAGCTTCTTGAGCGATACCACCCGGGTTTTTGAGCAGACAAGTGAAACCACCTGTCCTTTGGATGATGAGTTGACAATGATATAAATCACTGCAGCCATGGCTAATTGAGATGCATCAGAGAAACCATGAAATTCCACTGTTGAGTTGCTCTTTGTGTTTAACCACCGAGGGATTGAGATTCTGGCCAGATAAGTCAGATCTTCTCTGATTGCAATCCATCGTGATGGTATCTGGGCAGGCAGTGGATCATCCCAGCTGAGCTTGTGAAGCCAGAGCTCTTGTAAAAGTATTTTGGCTCTGATCACAACAGGTTAGACAAAACTTAGCGGATCAAAGAGTTGAGCCACCTCGGAAAGAACGAGGCGTTAGATGGAAATGTCCTGAGTTGAGTTGAACCTTGATGAGAATGTAAATTTATCCTCGTGAAGGAAGTAAATTCAAACCGAGAATTTTTGTCTCACAGTCATCCATTGAAATAGCTGAGCTTGACGGTGATGTTGAGATACTAACAAGGACCGTTAGGTCCAACGAGTGTCACTTGGCGAGTGCAAACCCGCCCGCCATGCACAAGTCTTTGAGTTGTTGAGCAATTTCAATGAGTAGATGAGTACTATCCGCCCCTCTGAAGATGTCGTCAACGTACCTGCCAAAGGTAATAGCTGGCACAGCAAGTGGAAGACGATGGCCTTCATCCTCGGTGAGCTTCATGAGAGTCCTAACTGCAAGGAAAGAAGCAGCCTTTGTACCATATGTCACACTTGTTAAGTGGTACGGCACTGCGTTGAGTTGATCATCCTTCCATAAAATTCGTTGAAGATTTCAGTCGTCTTGATGAATTAAAATTTGACGATTCACTTTCGGAACGTCAGTGGCAAAGATGTGTCTGTGGTGACGGATCCAAATGAGCACGTCCAAAATATTGAGCAACAGATAAGGACCAGTGTGCATGATGTCATTGAGAAACTGTCCAGATAACGTAGAGCAAGAGCCATTAAATACCACTCATAGTTTGGTGGTGACTCTGTCTGGCCTGAGAATACCGTGATGAGGCAAATAGTATTGTAGCTGTCTTGAAGAAAATGTTGAAGCCTTCACCATGTGACCGAGTTGCTCATATTCGTCCATGAATTAAGAGTAGAGCTGACCGTATTCAGCATCCTTTGAGATTTTTCGTATGATGTGTTGCAGACACCGATGCGATTTTCAATATGTGTTGCCCAGATTTGCAGGCGAAGAAGTGAGAAGAAGCCGAACAATGTACCGGCCAGTAGTGACACGCTGATGCGTGTTACGAAAATGATCATCGCAAGCCTGCTCTTCTGGTGTGAGTTGACCGATCGTGTCATTTGGTGGCTCTTCTTGGACCCATAATTTTGTGAGCGCCTCTTGTAATGCCTGATCATCGTGCTGCACGGCAGTATAATGAACAGTGAGTGCTTCAAGTTAGCATGAATTGGTTCGTCCAATGATAAGCCATCCCAATATTGATAATTGTGCAATAGGCGATGATGGTATGCCCTTGATGATGTTAGGCTTGATAACCTGTCCATAACTATCTGCACCAATTATGATATCAATCGACCTTGGTATGAAAAAGTCCGGATCTGCTAGCTTCAGTTTCACTATGTGAGACCATGCCCGTGCTGGTGACTCAAATGATGGTAAATGAGTTATGATTGTATTAAGTATGTGACCCAACATCGTGACTTTCTCCTTGGTGTGAGACGAGCACATGGTATTTTGAACTGAGCCACGTGTCTGCGATGAGTATCTTCCAGCAATCCCTGTGATCTAAATTGATAAGTGCTTGCGTGGTGTATTGAGTTTACGGAAGAGCTGTTCCGTAATAAAAGTCAATTCCGACTCTGGATCGATGAAAAGACGTGCCTGGTGAGTTAGTGCCGGTGAGTGAATGAGTGCAAGTGCGGTTGCTAGTATGGTTGAGCATGTCCGTGTGAGTTATACTGATGAGAAAATGGCTGCGTCAACACCCTATTGTGTTGAGTGGTTGAGCGTCGCTGGATGTTGCAGGTGGCGCTGCTGGATGCAGTATCGGGTGGTGCCTGCAGCTCCGTGTTGACCAGCATGAGGAGGCTTTGTGCCGTCCCAGGCAATTATAACACAGTCTATATTTCTCCGCCATCTTGCGTCGAGCAGCTACTGTGAGCTGCTGGAACTTCGGACACATCAGGATGAAGTGCCCAAGAGTCCGGCAACAATGATAGGGATACACGGGCGTGGTGGTACGAGATGGCGGAGCACTGCGGTCTGTGTTAACCGATGCGTGGTGTGCAGTTGATCGGTGAGTCCCGACCCTCGCAGGAGCAGGATTCGCCGACGACGTACTTGCGAGCTGGTTGTGAGTTTTAGAGTGGCCTGCACCATCTCCAATGCCCTTATTTTCATCTCGGCGAATTCCTCGATTGTGGCGAAGGTCGGGAATTCCGATGAGCGACCCACTGACGTCTCCCAGGCTTCGCGTGTGGTTCAGTTCAGCTGACAACTCAGCTGCCTTACCTACACGCAATCCCAATGCTCCTCCTTCGTTGCCAGTGAAGAAAGAACTTTGTTTGCCTCCGAGATTGATGTCACCAGATCTGAGACGCAGCCGCGCAGATACATCAGCTGCTCGACATCGGCTAACCTAGTGTTCGAGATGACCAGCGACGTGAATAAATCAGGGAACGCTGGCCATCCTGCATAATCGCCTTTAAATGTCGGTAGCTTAATATCTGGCAGGTTTGTCCGAGATCTCGGTGACGTAGTCACTGGTGCAGGCCAATGAGGGTGTGCTAGCCTCTCCATGGCCTGCCTTGCTGCGATCTTTCCATTGAGCGCCAGCTTAGCCTCAGTCATATAGAAATTATTTGCAAAATAATCGTGGTCGAGGTAAGTTGCGGGCCTAGAACTTTCGAGGAGCTCGTGCTCCTTTCGAAAGTCTGCGTGGAGCTCATCGATTTGCTCGATCATGGTATCACGCAAGGCCATGAAGATTGGTTGAGCTTCTTCGTCGAGCATGGTCCAGATGTGGTGTAGCGCCTCGATTCTCCGGTGCTGCGACTGAACTTTCAGCGTCAGCTCGGTTGCCTGGCGAGCTGGTAATCGGGTTCGTTTCGCAGTAGTGGTGCCATCGGGGACCAGCAGCGTCTTTTTCTCATCAATGTTACCGGGCGCCACCTCGGCGTCTGATGAGTTACGTTCATTACTGGCCTGAGAACACCATGAATCAAAAAAAGACAACGAAGATGCTCTGTAAAGCGCTACTTCACCCAATCTTCTAGCTGACGAGTATACCAATGAGCCGATGAGGTGAGACTGCGAGGAGTGTCCATGGAGTCCCACGTCGCGATGAGCCGAGATACACGTCGAATGTAGAAGACTTTCGCCTTCTCTTGTGCGTGAGTCGAAATCCGGCTCGAAGGACCAAAATGTTGAGGATTCCCTGGTGATCTTCAATCTGTAATATATTGGAATGGGATAAGTTTTCGCTCACGACAGGTGTGAAATAATCAGACCAAAGATGTATGTAGAGAAAGTAGTCTTTTATTTTACTTCGACTCACTTTACTACAAAAAAATATATTTAAAAAATTACACGAATAAATTTAAAGTAAATATGGTGAGCTGCACATAAAATTATAATAATTGTGTGCCGAAATATGTGAGGTGGTGCAACCCGTGCTGCAGAGCACGCCACGAAGTGAGACTTTTGAGGATGCACAAATTAAGATTTCCTCACCTCACCAACATTGAATTTAGTTAAATTATGAAGGTGCACGCTTACCGAGTATTTTAAGTCCTATTGAGCACTTCTTGGTTGAGTAGATCCGTAAAAAAGCAGTGAAATTGCCCGAGGTGAGAGCAGAGGTAGATGCTATCTATGCGGTTTTCATGAGAGTGTCATTATTTTCAAGATGGCTGAGCTGTATGAAAGCGTCGTTGTGAGACGCTGAAATCAAGCGAGAGATCGTGGTCTCTCGCTTGTGTAACATGCCTAGGAAGCGCTGCCTCGGCTGCTTGTGCGAGCAGCACAACACCTAGTAGCAACAAGTCGATGCACGGCAATAATCGATCGCCATGCGTCAGCTGATTCCCCAACAAATCAACATAGCGAAATTCGCAGAGTACATCAAACAATCATTTGTTTACAAAGCCATTACGCATAAACTATCTGAAATATTACGGTTAAAGGTGACATGTAAACAACTGACAGATGTACCAGCTTAGAAAAAAAATGATTTTGACAATATCTCAAGGGTGGTTCGTTTGAATGAGAAATCCCGGGTACTTTTCGATCAGAGAGTATAAGCGTTTCTTTCACCCTTACAGGATGAAGAAGTTTTGCGTGCCCCTGAGCTGGGAGGACAGCTTTCTTTGGGACGAGGACCGGAAGCCGGAGGCGTTCGGGCCAATCCTTTGGCAGAGGATCCCTACGCGGAAGATCGTCCTACTGCCCCTGGTTAACAAAGGATCCAGAATACCATCCGATACACCACCCGGTACATCTCCCGAGACTGCACCCGAGACGATTCTCGAGCGACTCAGAAGGAAGACGCCGGAGATCTAGAGGGCCCAGAGTTCCAGGACGACGCTCCCATGCCGGCAAGTAGTGTTGGAAGGTGAGCGGCATGCCCACTCCGCGATTGCCGGAAGCTCCGTTGCCGCGACCTCAGCCCGGTAGCGCTGAACTGCTGGAACCGCGAGGGGTACGGCCACGATCGTAGTCAATGTCCGTCCAAGGCCAAAGGTCTAGTATGTTATATTTGTGGCAAAAAGGATGTAACGGTTCGGACTTGCCCAGCTATAGCCCGTACTGGCGCAGTCTGGGCAACCGGGTCACGCAGGAACGCAAGGCCAAGGAGACAAAACCCTGATGCAACCGCGCGGATCTCGTTAGAAATAAGTGAATAAAAAGAAAACCATACCGCCGAATTTTCAAACGTATGTTATTGAGCTGCCTCACCCTTCCTAGTTGCGGTCAGGTGGAAGACGGAGGGCGGAAGGACGTAGGAAAGATCGAAATTAGCCGGTTCGTATTAATTGTTTGGAATTTATGCTGGGGCTTTTTATGGTGTGATGGTTATTTATCGTGATGGGTTGCATGTGAGGTCTTTTGTTTTTGAATACTCGTGTACATGCCATTTATTTTGCTAAATGTCCTGTCGGATCTCCTCGCACGAAAGCGATGGTCATAAGAAAACTCGGGGTTAAACGTCCCAACGAGGAGAATGATCGCTTGGATTGGACGAGGTCGTCCTGAGTATAGGGGGGGGAGGAGTTGTAACAGATTTTTTTTGGGCACCTGTCACAAAGTCGGACGGAGCGGGGTGTACATCGGGGTGTGTTGACCTCCTCGTTCGGCCAAGAGTCCTCCCCGAGACGATCCAACAGGGCATTTATTAAGCGTACCGTCACATTAAATTAATGTCGTTTGGTTTGTCTAATTTTTTTTGTGTGATTACTCACGAGCGGGCAGTGACCTTATCGCGGCATTTCGATCATGAACGTGGAGAACAACAGCGGGAGCGTGGCAGAAAGTGTCGTATCGACGGGAGGGAAGATTTTGTGTCTCCGTAGTTATCGAGCGAGGAGGCCCTAGCTGCAGTTGTGATGTCAGCGCTCTTGCAGAAAGAATCCTGCATGAGATCATCCCAGCGGCATCTAATGCAGACCGGAAGATGCAACCATCTCTGGCGGCATTTCAATTCTCGCTGCGCTGCCGAGTCTCTTTCGCTTCATGCGCTACTGCTACGTCCGAGGTACTTAGGCTTTTGCTGGTGCCGTTGACGGTCCACCCGTTTAAATTATGAACACGTACCACGTAGGCCTTTTTGAATTTTATTGGTCTTCGAGATTTAGAGGGTGGGAGTTGGTCGGCTTAAACGGTAAAAGTGAACGTCTTGTCGAGGACTTTTGCGCCGTATATTGTAGAACGAGGTCGTTTTGCACCGTGTCCGCTGCCGTGACTGTCCGACGATAACCGACAACTGGCCACCGCGATTCTGGACTACTACGAGACTATTTATCGAGAGGCTCACATTACTGCAGCTTTCTGGTCAGGCCGTCGTTCGTCTCTGGTTTGAGTGTGCGAGATAGCTCCTTTATCTTAGTGAGAAAACCCGAGCTATTTTGTTGTGACGGAACGCTATCGTGCCGAAATTTAACGTCATTTGATGTATCGATCAAACAGCTACCGCCTGGTATTTCATACTTTGCAATATTCCGCTTCACGACAATTGAACAACCGCCGAAGGTGTTCCATTTCTTTGCTGGTTGGTTAATAATTTATTATTGTAATTTCAAACGCGTTAGAGTTCACGTATGCAGTGTGAGTGTGACGTAAAATGAAAGCTATATTGTATATAAGAGACATGTCTGTGACTTCGAGAATATCGTTGCGAGAGTCGCGTTCTCGTTTGAATTGTTGGATGTAATTTGTGGTGTGTTCACGTCGAACTACCCGTTACGAGAGTGCGTGTCCGAAGTAGGGATCTGTCCTGGGATTATTCTTGCTATTTATTCAACTGTTTCCGTTCTATTTATTCTGTTTTATTTATTCGGTTCTATTCATTGTGTTTTATTTATTCTGCTTTATTTATTATGTTTTATGTATTCTGTTTTAGTTATTTATTTAGCGTTTTTTTTTCAATAATTTTATTGTTTTTCACATTTTATCTCGTAACCGTTTTAAATTATCTGACCGACAGTAATTATATTCTATTTTATTCTTGTTTTGTGCGAACCAGGCAGATAGTAGAGAGCGAGCGACTGTGTGTGGAGTTCAGTGTGGGAGGATGTACTGTTGTCACCAGTCCGAGAGATTTTGTTAAATATTGTAAGAATAATCGTCGATATCTTGCCGACGGTATTACTAGATATGTATGGTGAAGGATGCCGATAGGAGTGTACCAGATTAGTAGGTGTAAATAAACAAAGAGTGTACCCCTCTAGATACATTCGGAGCCCAACGGGCCTCGAGAGAGCGAGCGACACCTTTCTCCCCCAAATCGTCTATGAACGCCTGAGCCTCTAGCACGCTCTTTGTGAACGCAATAAGTAGTGCGGCATATTATCCATTTATATATCGGGAATAATCGAAACATCCGTGAACGACTAACGATAATCTTGTAAAGTGATCATAGGGTGAAAATTCAGGTATGATATTTTTATAATAATATAGTTCCTAAAATGTAAAAATGAACAAAAAAGCAATCGTCCATTTAACACCTCGTGTCCCATGTGTAGGACGGTTGGGCCCGTTGCAGAACGCTCATTCTAGCTCGATGTCTGTTTGTCGAAGCTATTTGAAAGGAATAAATTAACAGAGACGAATACTTCCTGAAGATCCGTTATGGATGCATATGTCCGTTGAATAATCTACGGCGTGGTGCCAGCCTATAACCCGACATATATCAGCAACCACATGTAACCACAAGCGGCGTCAGGCCGTCAAATCTACCGAAGCTAAGCATCTACACGTCCCGTTTTGCTCCGGCGTATCTTAAGAAATCATACAGATAAGTGACTATCCGGTCTGAATAGACCGCGATAGAATATTTCGTTAAAAAAGATATTTGCTATCGTGTAATAAGCTGCGTATGTTGAGAAAATCATGCATTCAAACCACTACTCATGTAAGTGAGGAAACGTCAGGCAAGAAAGTATTATTGGAAAGAGTAAAAATATACTTCTTGTAATTTTGATTGTCAATATGGATATGATGCGAAACTACAAGTTGATTGTTCTTTCGTAGATTGAACATAGAAAATTCTAGTATTACATATTTGCACTTTTCTCTGTCGCTACAGGCTGAATCTGCACAAATGTCATCCTGTCATATGGGTTGTAGTTTATAAATTTGCACTGTCATATAGTGCTATATTCTTAACGGTAGAAGCATTCCATTCTGTTATATACCTTATAACGGGTCTGATTTCATTTCTAGACATTGCGCATAAGACTTTATTTGTTTGGCTCTTACGCTTGAGGAATTAAAATATATGATTATCCGAGGGTTGCATACATTGGAGGCGAATAATTGATATTTATTGAATGGATATAAAGAATATGTCCGGTTGTTGAATTTCTACAAATCATTGATATTTCTTGAATTTATAATATGAATATGCTCGGTTATGTAATTTATGCAAACATTTGATATTTATTGAATGGACATTAAGAATATGTCCAGCTGTTGAATTTCTACAAATCATTGATATTTATTGAATTTATAATATGAATATGCACGGTTATGTAATTAATGCAAACATTTGATATTTATTGAATGGATATTAAAATATGTCCGGTTGTTGAATTTCTACAAATCATTGATAGTTATTGAATTTATAATATGAATATGCACGGTTATATAATTTATGCAAACATTTCATATTTATTGAATGGACATTAAGAATATGTCTGGTTGTTGAATTTCTACAGATCAGTGATAGTTATTGAATTTATAATATGAATATGCACGTTATGTAATTAATGCAAACATTTGATATTTATTGAAAGGATATTAAGAATATGTCCAGTTGTTGAATTTCTACAAATCATTGATATTTATTGAATTTATATTATGAATATACACGATTATTGAGTTTATCCAAAGAATTTATGTTTATTGAATTCACATTAAGAGTATGTCCGGTTATGTAATTTATGCAACATTTGATATTTACTGAAAGGATATTATGATTATGTCTGGTCATTGAATTTCCGCGAGTCATTGATATTTATTGAATTGATATTATGAATATACACGATTATTGAGTTTAGCCAAAGAATTGATGTTTATTGAATTCACATTAAGAATGGGTCTGGTTATTGAAATATGCAGATGATTGACATTATTGAATTTATATTATGAATATGCCTGGTTATTGAAAATGCAAATAGGTGATCTTTATTGGGTTTCTATTATTTATATGTCTGATTCCTGAATCTAGGCAAATAATTAATGTTATTGAATTTATATTAGGACTATGTTCGGTGTAGTGAATTTATGCAATTGAATGGAACATAATGGGGATTTTGTTGTGACTCCCTTAAAATAAACCTTTGATAGAAGGTCTGTGAATGGAATAAGAGGTCAATAGTGATATAAGCGACCAATATGATATTTGAATAAACTCATCGAACAACAGCACATGCGTGACTCTTTCTTCGCTCACACCCCTAATAAGATAAAGAATATTGTTTCTTGGCCACGCTATGGTCATGTCTGTAAGGTTCTAGCGTATTTGATAGAAATAAAGCGATAAAGAAAAGAGAATAATTCTTACAATTGTAAGATATTTAATTTATATTACAATATTGTGAGGATAATTGAATTTACGGGAATTCAGCACTTTGCGATTCGTCGCTTCCCGACTGTGCTTGGTGATAACTTGGCTCTCGGTTAATGTTGCCACAATTAATAAATTGGTTATTTTTTTCTTGATTCCCCAAATACCGTGTTGAGATTTTTTTTTGCGAAACACCTCTGACTGACCCATCCCCTTGTTGTGTCGCGGAATATTCCTCTTCACGTATTCTCAGGAATATTCCTTAGCGGACACAGCTAGAGATGGAATTCTGAAAGATAGCTGTCATACAAGACAGGATGCGAAGTAGACGCCGACGCAGCATGAGGCGACTCGCGAGGCGATCTACGATAGGCTAAAGCTAAAGCTACCAACTAAGGGATTTTAGCAAACGCAGTTGCTAACTGCTTTACTAAAATCAGAATTAATTTAGACTCAACGGAGAACGGTTGGTTCCTCGTGAAATTCTCAAAACAACGCATTATTGTACTTTCTTACTTTAACATTTAAATAGACAACGGGAAGTTACCGTTACCTATAATAAATACTTCCTTTTACATAAATTCGTGTTTTCATCGATAACTCGAGATCCATCTCCTTATCGGCAAACGATCCCGAAAAATAATAACTTTTTAATATTATACCGAATACCGAATAATCTAATTACCCGGTACCGGCATAACACCCTCTACCATTCACCAGGGCTGCAACAAAGCTGAGTCGGTCCCGTGTATTCCGCGTGAGAATAAAATTTGTTACGTGAAATAATTTATTTCACGGGACTGGGGCCCAGCACGCGAGTGCACGAGATTTTGGTGACCATCCGTGAGCATTTGGGCGTTTCATTTCAGAATAAAGGTTATAACCTCTTGTATAAAGCGAAGAACTTCTGAATACACTTGGCGCGCCAAATGCTGTATTTAAGCATGATCACGAGGATTTTCGCTAGCAACTATATAGTTCGCATTCAGCGAAATATTTATTTGCCCGTTCCCTTGGGGGAATAAGTTTTGGGTTATACAAATAAAACTAAGATTCTTATAATGTGATGGCTGCCTTTAGTGAATACATTAACGACACTTTTATTCGGTGCCTCGGGGATCAAATTGTTAATAATTATAAGTTTTGCACGCGGATCGCATGTGCAATCTGCAACCTGTGGCAGCCCTTCATGAAATTCTGTCGATTTATCATACTCTAGGTACACCGGCTGCCACTCAGAATAATAGGAAGTAATTCATGCGAATAGTTCACTGTTCATGCGCAAAATAAACTTTAATGGTTTTTTCACAATATACGTTTTACCACAACCTGTAGGACCGCGAATTATCGAGATCTACGGATGCTTCCACTGCGTATCAATCTTAGCAAGTGAGTAAATAGTCCCTGGCACATAATAAATAAAGGAGTCGGTTGTTGTAACTATTTACTTGACTTGTTCTTTTGCTATATTCAAAAACCTGAAGTATTTATATCATTTACATATCGATGTAGCCGTAAGGAAGCGTACCGTATTTGCCATCACGTCTCCGTTTGATGTTCGATGGCCTGCATGATTTCCATTCAGTTCACAACTTGATGGAATGCTGCGCGGCGAATCCATCGTAACACAGGCTAATCAGCTCTTGTCTCTCTCCTACTATAGAGGAGTGTACTGAGTTGCAATTTGTCAGTGAGTCGTTGGCAAAGTTTTGCATCACACCTTTTACTTTGCGAATCTCTCTCTCTGATCTATCAGGAACACACACTATAAATGCATAAAACTTTGGACCACTCGAAACAAAAAATCTGATATAGCTAGCCTCCTTTTAATTGCTCCGTTCATCACTAAAACCTCCTGAAGGCTGTTGATGGTTCGTGTTCGTCCGAATTATTAGTTGTCAGATAAATAACTGAATATGTCTCGCTGTACAGTGCACGACGTTCTGAGCGTTCAAGATAACTACACAGTTTCAGCCGTGCATGAGCCGTGGTTTACGCAGCGATAATAACATTCGCCATACCAAACCACGTTGCAGCGGCGTCGGTTTTCGTGAAGTTGATCTACTATATTTGGTTATTGACCGGTATCATACCCGTGATCTCGTAGTCAGATCTCGACAGTAATTCGACGAGATATTCGCGCAACGCTACTATCTCAGTTTGTGGTAAGTTTTCGCGTTGACTGAACTTGCCCCAAAATTAATTGAGACATAGCTTAGCTACAGACATTACACCAGGCTTGTTCTTTATCTCACAGCAATCTAACTTGATACCCTCAGATTGTTCAATCGCATCGACGCAACGATTTCGCGCTGCATCTTCATCACAGTTTCCAGACCAACCACAATGCGGCGCTTGTTTATACCTATTTACAGCCGGCCGTACTGACCGCGCTGACCCTCGAGTCATAGATACTCTGTCGCACAGGTAGACGCACGATATAAAAATTCGTATATTTATTCTTATACGATGTAACAGTTACAACCGCTAACCTACTTAATTATTTCGGAAGCACCAACCATTGCGGGCACTAGGCCACCGAACCCAGAGATGTGACAAAAAAAAAGATATGAAAAATGATCAGTGAAATTTAGGCGAAACTGATAATAGATTTAGCTTTGATAGGATTTAAGTGATTAGAATTAATTGTATAGAGTTAATTAAATCGATTTAAGCGTATAGTCTTTAGGCCAATAGAATTAAGTTGCGTAGCATTTAAACCGGTAGGATAATTAAGAACTATATAAGCGTGCAAGTCGAAAGGAGATAGTGAGGAAGTGAAATGAATGAGAGAAAGCGACAGTTATATGTATGTTAGATCTAGTGGAGATATCGGTCCGAAGAGCGAGTTCGACGCGTTTAGCTGTGGGTGTGTGCGTCGAGTGAACGACTCACTACTAACGCACAAAACAATAACGACTGCCGAGTCCAGGGTACCAAGAACCTATGTAAACGAAATAGCCGAAAAGAATTGTAAAAATAATCGCCGTAATTAACGAATTCAAATTAATTGTATTGGTCATCGGTACCAGGAAACCGAACGTTAACATTTTGCTCTTAATGGTGGCATAAATAAACCCTATTCTCACCGACCCAGAAGTCTAAAATTAATTACACCTGTGATCGAGCTCGAATTTCCCCTGGGAAAATAAATTTAATGTCAACGATAAAAATTACCGTTACAACGTATAACGTTCAAGTGTTTTCCATCTACTGTAGACTCATTAAAACGCAAAATTCTTTCGACCATCATTGAAACCTAACGAGTTCAGGCCAGGGGTTGCTATAATGTTTTTAATTTTACGCCATGAAATATCTATTTGTAATGAAATAAACAATTTTTTACACTACAATAATTTGTAGAATACAGAAGTATAACTTTTCTATATGCTCTACTAAGGTCACGTTAGTGGGGTAAACGGTTTCCCCACCATTCCAGCATATGAGACGATTCACACCTGTCTACAAAAACATTTGTAGAGAAGATCGGGTGGCAGTCTGACCCGTGACAAGCTACGAAATACAGTTATCGTCGCTAGATTCCCCATCATTTATTTATTTTTCCATGTCGCTCTGTTGTATTTATATTAACCATGGAACGTTTTGAAGCACCGTTGCTACTTGCTACAACATACAATACAATTTTAACAACTCGGAAACAATGAGGATAACCGTGGGTCTTCAGGTACGCGCAAACGGTGATGTTACACCGGTCGTTAAGCTGCAGCATAATAACTCGTCGGGTGACATAGCCTTTAGGTCTACAAAGTGGAGTAAACTACAAGATGTTTTGACCGAAATAGCATCATATTTAACACTGAACATCGATGACTGCGAAATTCACTTCGCCTCCTTGTTTGGCTCAAAATCCATTTTTTCGACCAAGGCAAGTACGAGGTGGTCGCCGAGGACGTCAACCTTAACGATGAAAATACACCGGTAGAACCACCACCACAGGAGAAGAATAAGAAAAACATCTATTCACCGACTATAGTGATGCCAAAAAATCTTTTGACGGACTATGCATCGTAACGCCGTGTGTCGATGAGCGCTTCAGTTAAAAAATAATTGGAGAGCGAAGAAACGCTTCATAATTCAAAAAAGGGGTGGTGCTTTCTTACC
>OZ012703.1:45034411-45307955 GCA_963942595.1 Cylloceria caligata | reverse complement strand
CGTACATGGCGATCCAATGCTCTCCAGGTCCGTCGTGGTTATCCGTGTTAACTACGAGTCTGACTCGTAACGACCATACACGAGGAATTCTGTCAGCCGGGTATACGCCAACGGTTGAAAGCGGTAGATACTGAAGACTCTCGTAGATTTGTCTTGTGTTCATGCTGAACACATAGTCAATGATTAAATGATGACCGATACGCTTTGAAAGACGTATATATATATGCAAAATTTATTTCATAGCATCGTCGATCGTGTCACGAATACATGATGAAGATTTCTCCTCTTTTCTATTCTCTTCCTCTTCGTCTGCTGACCAAACATCCATGTATGATTCTCCTTTAAATGGATGCTCACGAAGCCAATTTTTCATTTGGAAAGCCTGGCGCATTGCACAATGCGAAGACGCTGTATTGTTTATCATAGCGTGTCTGAAGCATTTTCGCAAAGATTTCAGCATAAATGTGTACGATGGGGCGCCCTCTTGATCCTCCAGGTTGGAAATTTTACGACTCGTGATATCGCAAAGAAGTATAGCCTTCTCGTGACCGCGTGTATAGATGCGTCTTGATTTTTGCGAAATTTCACGTAAGTTAACGTATGCCTGTTTACAGCTCACATCACCCTCGTACCACTCCAGACCGTGAAAATATTTCGAGAGAAAATTATTCTGGCTTCTCGATTGCTGTGGTAATTCGGCAAAGTGACACGGCAGTGCAACGATCCAATGAGCAGAGTACGGTCTATCCACTGCTACCACGGCAATTTCTTTCGGAATAAATTCCGAGTTTTTACCACGCATTCCCTGTATATCCACGACGATATCCATTTTCACGTCTAATCCGTACAGATGACCGAGTTCGACTGATTAGTTACTCGCGGACACGCTTCTACGTGTCTTAACACGAAATAATTTTATGCCGACATCAGCACATTTTTCGCTTATCCGGTAAAATCCACCATTACTTGCCGAGAGGCATCAATTTCAAGGACATTATCATATTCCGCGTAGACTACACAATTTATCGTTGAAGCAAGCGCATCCTCAAATCGTACCTCTATTCTCACACTACCGTGCTTTATTAAATTCCAATGTGTATTGCTGTTCGCCGAAAGATCGGGTGTCAAACCAAAAGCAAACAGACAGTATCCATCGCGATAATTATCGCGATCGATCGAATTACCGTCGTTCAAGAAATGTATTCCAGTTCCCGAAAACAACGTTTGAAAAGTATCCACATATAGATGATTTTTCGTGAAATCAGGTTGTAACGGTTTCGAAGGTATTTGAGCACCATCTACATACAACGAGAGATAATTTATCTTGTAATTTTGGAAATTGAAAGGATTCATACTGAAGTCACCGTTAAACGCTTTGTTATCGACAAAACCGATAATTATACGCTTCGGCAACTGACCTAACACGATATTATCGATAGTCTCTCCATGAACACCAGAGTGTATTGAAACGGCTTTTACCTCGACTCTCGTAAGAGGATATTTAGCCGTAGATTTTGCCAGAGTTCTAGCATGTGAGAGCAGCACACCAGGAGCTATTTTTGTTCTACGAACGAGAAGCGATGCCTCGAGAATCTTTAAGCCGCATTGACCATTCTTTGTATCCCCCACGAGACAAAATGAATCTCTAGACCGAACCAGCCGTAGGCGCTTCTCGACGCCGTTTAATAGGAACCGCTCCTGATTGAATATATCGCAATGCAGTTGACCGAGCAAGTCTACAGTTTTTTCGACATTTAAAAATTGTTTTCTCTTCACAAGACCCGTATTTTCCGATGTTATATCATCCATTTTTCCAGGTGTATCGTCGTACCAGAGAACGCTCGTGAGATGCGAATTTTTTGCTGCTGGACCGTAATTTAAAAGTGTTTCTATGTACGGTCGATAAGAGTAGGCATTATTTGGAGGTGAAACTAATTTTTGATTCAGGTATACATCCACCTGATTAAACATAGAATTCAAGAGATTGTTTACAGGGCCGGCACTTACCTTCGACGATGTGCCCGCGGCAATTTCCGTAGTGGTAGGAGATGTTATTTTCACTCTCAGACTAAGCATAGTATGCGCGAGATCGATATACTCATCACCCTGTCCGGGGATAACAAATTCAATCGGTGAATCATCTGTTAGCGAAGATATTGGTTTGTAATACACCCAATTGGAGCCTTCGATAGTAGTTTGCGTCGGTGGGAGTGAAAATAATTCAAGTTCCGATTTAAGACACTCGCACGAGTGCGCATGTAGAAAAGCCATCTTGTTTCAGCTATCCAAAAATATCTGCAACTGTTCGTTGACGAGTCTTCTTCATCTTATTGTTCTTATTATTCTTCTTCTTCTTTATTGTTTTTCTCTTTATTACACGTTTATTTTTACGGGAGATACGTCATGGTTTACGTTCGTTCGATGAATGAGGAGTACGTGAAATTTTGCGCTTTTTATAACCAGAGCCCCGCATGAGAGTGTCAATTTTTTCAGAGGCTTTGCGTTTGAGATTACTGCCTGATTCTTGCGCTCTCTCGCCAATAGCATCTTTCACAGCTATATTTCTATCGAGGATATCACCGGCTACGTTTACACCAGCGCGCAACGCCTCTTTTCCAACTGCTTTAGCGCCCTTCTTTAAAAGTGATAACACTCGACGAAACAGGCCTCCGAGAAAGCTACCGATACCGTGTCCTCGCTGATTAGGTGTTCTGATATAAACATGGCTAATACCACCGTACCCGCGACGACCCCATCCGTGCTGCACACTGTCAATGTCATCCATAGTGGTGTAATCAATCGTGGGACCTTTTGAAATGTAGTGTCACAGTCAACGTTCCCTGCTCGAATGGTATAGGATCCCCAAATTCGTCTCTTATATCGATCTCGATAGTGTGTAAATTATTGCGCAAGAGAGGTATATATCGTGGCGTTGAGAACGATTTAATTTTTATCGAACCATACGGACAGTCATCAGTATCAATGGGAACAACTCGTAAGAGGGGTGTTTGTACATCGCCTGTAATATAGCTCTCGCAGATATCTGTGTATAAAAACATGCTGCCCGGTATAGCACCGGTGAGAGATGCAGGCCTCGACCCTGTGTATTCGCAATGCGGTTCTATCATTACGGATCTACATGCCTCTTCCGAGAATCCTAGTAGCCTTGCAATAGCGGGCGATAGCGGGCGATACGCGAAAGTCGTGGTAGCGTAGATCGTCGCATACGCGTGCCAATTTGACCTGCGCGCTCGGAAGCGATTTAAAGCGCAAATGATCGGCCACATGAGGTAACTGATTTATACTCTCCAAAAGAGCGTCTATAGAGCGATATACACCAGGTGCTACTTGGTCTCTATCAGCGCGCCTCCGTGTTAAAAGATTTAAACCCGATAAATCATAATCACCATCCTCAAAAGTTACGAGATTTTCTACAGTAGGAACATGTAAAAGAGTCATCGGATGAGATATTTCCACAAGAAAAACAGCCCATTCTCCGTCCAGGCGTATCTGACGCGGTAGTTTTGTAATAAATTTCGTCGTCGTATTATCCGGAAAATACTGCATACTACTGTTGCTCGGTAGTACGACAAAGAAAGAGCTATCCTTGGAGCTCATATTTATCACGGACGATGATCCCGAGCGTTCTTCTTCTTCTTCTTTATCCTCTTCTTCTCTTTCGTCTTCTCAGATGACGGAGGCACTCGTACTCGTGATAATTCTGCCTCGTAGAAAATACCGTCGATAGTCTCGTTATTAAGATCGTGTAAAATATAAACGAATGGCTCTCGATTCACCGATATTCGTTGAATCTTGAATAATTCGTTACTCCAACCACGCTCATATCCTTTCACGAAAGCTGCTTTAGCTGTACTGATACGTACCAAGTCACCGACGCTGTATTTAGGCTTTTTAATTTTTTTCGCGTTACGCTCGTAACGCCGTGCTAAATTGTCTCGGGCTATAGAGGCATTTTCGAGGGTTACTTCGCTCGGAGGAATACGCGTTCCGCTGTGTCTAGTGTGATTGTAAGCATATAAAAAATTTTGTAAAACATCGATGTAACGCTTATTTTGCGTGTATGTAAAGTAGCGCCACATTCGCTCTTTTATTGTTCGATTGAAGCGTTCGGCAATCGAGGCTTTTATATCAGGGTTACGAGCAGCGCGAAAATCGATATTCTTTTTCTTGAGAATTTGCTGAAACGGTGCGCCGATAAATTCTTTGCCTCGATCAGTTTGCAATTGTTGCGGGCGACGATTGTTACTGCGCGCGAGTATGCGTGTGAGACCGCGGGCCACGTTTGCTCTCGTTTTGTCACGCAAAGCCTCGACCCACGCGTATTTGCTAAACACATCGATAACAAGCAAGCAGATACGCGTACCCATCGTTGTACGTGGCTATCGAGCGAAGATCAGCTAAATCAGCCTCCCATACATTGTCTATATTACTCACGCTGCACGTACGACGGGGAAATCGTCGTCGTACGAGGCGATACATGTTATATGAATCCTGTGTCTCGAGCCATGGTAAAACATTTTTTCGCGCTACTCTTCGATCCACCTGGGCCCAATTTTTTGCTCGAGAATAGGAAGCAGGATGAGCGGTGTCATAATAGATTTTTTGAGAAATTTTCATAATTTTAGCGATGACCAGTTAAATGGATTCTTTTTCTTTTTCTTTTCTAACTGTGTGGGGGGTCGATATTCTGCTTGTGCGAAGTTTTGCAATTGTTCGTCCTCTTCTTCATTGCCCTCCTCCCCCTCGATGATATCGTTTTCAGCCGTGAGCATTAAATCTCTGTTTGAGTGTGCGGTCTCGGCCTCGTCGTCGTTGTTGTTGCTACCGTTGCTGCTGTTGCTGCTGCTACTATCGTTTTCGCGTGGTTAAATAAGACGCCGCTGTGGTGTCGAGGATGGTGTAGGTGTAGGCTCGTGTAGTAACTCGGGAATACCGATAAATTCACGTGACATATGTATCGCTCGCAGGAGTTTGGCAAAGTGAGATCGTCCGATGGGTTTCTCGCGTTTTCTAGCTCGCATAGCATCGTTAACAAGATCAAAGATATTGGAATTTGAAATTCTTCTGCCGTCTATGGAAACAACGCCGTAACGATCCCATGTCATTTTTTTACCAACGGCGCTGCGATGCAAATTGCGAAGCAACGATATTGCTTTAGATTTAAATTTTGTTGGTACGCTATCGATAATGTGTGTGTCATTGAGTCAAGATTTAACTCTGTTCATTAAAACGTCGTCGGATTTATTCTCGTGGCTATCGAGTATTGCTACTTTTCGTTTTGATGAAATATTCGGTACGGCATTATCGTACTCGATCATGTGAAGATAACGCTGTAAAACCTGTTGGTACGCTATCCACTTCTCTCTCTCGCTCTTGTACGAGTAAGAGTTTAGAATTTCACTCAGCCCAGAGTCGAGGCGCGATAATGGCGTACCGGTAGTATGTACCGAAGGCAACGGGTCTGCACTAGTAGTAGTAGTAGTAGCAGCAGCAGTAGTGGCGAGTCCAGCGAGACGATGTATGTTATCATGAGGAATAAGTACCATCTTTCTGGCATATTCCATGTCTTGCGTAGGCCAAGACAGGCACAAGAAGGTTGGATTTTTTTGAGTTGCATCGTCCGTGGAGGACATGCGGTTCGTTACCCTTTCATCATCGGTCTTTTATATTTGTAGGGTAATTCTCTGTTTCTTTTCTTTTTGTTGTGCTTAGGACATTAGTTGTTTGTAATATTCTGTGAGGAGACTGGAATGGAGTTTGATGGTTCAGGATGACGATCTTGTGTCGTTCGCACGGTTTTTCCGAAGAATCGCGTCCTAGCGCTACTCTACTCGTCGCCGTAATTCCAGAAATGGAATAAATTCCAGTGCTTCGGTTTTGACTCTAATTTTTGTATGACGATGCGGTCTCGTGCATACGGAGTTCAACGCTCAATTTATGTAAATTCGGGTTGTTGATTTTCTAGGTGATAATTAAATTTGCGTATGCGGATTTATTTCCGGTTGTTGTAGGGATGTGACTCTATCATTCGTAAAGTGATTAGATATCACCTTTACGGAGATTAACACTCAATTTGTCTAATTTGGGTGATCGCGTTTGCTACTGCGCGATTTCTTAAAACTACGTAAGTGGAAAAATTTCCAGTTTTATTCAGGGTTTTGACTCGATTATTCGTAAAGTGATTAGATATCACCTTTACGGAGCTTAACACTCAATTTATCTAATACGGGCTATCGCGTTTGCTAATGCGCGATCTTCTTAAAATTTACGTAAGTGGATTGGGTCGGTTAATTACGGCATCTAAGGATACATTTGTGCGGAGCTTCCTGTTTATTGGTGTGTTCTTTTTCTACCTGTGTCTGTTTGTTTTTAAATGGGTGGGGCCTGCTTGGTTACTACTGCCTGTGCTTGTCCTCATATGGGGCGTTCCGTGGTACCGTCGTAAGACGTACCGGTCAGCCTTTGTTTTGAATCATCGGACGTTTTTAATTGGTGATGTATTATTTCTATGTTCCACAACTAGGAGTAACCGTGTGATTTGACTTTCAGGGCACCGCCCTACTGATGTTTACGCGGTGAGCTTATGGGGGACTCGCGAGTGTCGTACCGTGAAGTGGTGTGTGTGTGTGAATTTACCTACCTATCTGACTCGTCTTTGTTATTGTTTGGGGTCCCTGGCTATAGCTTCGCTGTTCGCACAAGACACCGGGTTCGCAGCTATGACCAGCTAACTCTTCCTGGACTCCTGATACTGAAGCCTTTATTCGCGATTAATTAAGCACCTTCTCGTGCCATTAAGAGGCTTACGATTCGGTTCCTTAATAATTGCGATCAGCCGAGGTATCTGCAAGTGGCAGGTGGTAGCTGGTGCTAGCCCTGACGCACAGTAGACGCAGAGCCCGAAATCGTGGCAGAAAAGTCAGAAAAAAATTTTTACAATCGGGATATTTGAGCAGGCAGTCAGGTAGAGGACTAATGGCTGCGTTAAATTGTAAAAGGGGAACCTTTTTCATCGTATACCTTCGTCGCTGCGTCAGTTGGAAGTTAGCCTTCGAGACGAGTGTTCGCATCGCGCGCTGAACGAGCGAAAACTACCGTGACTTATAAAATCGATAACTTTAAAGTGAAGTGTTTTAAATCAATCCGGAGACATGGATACGACTTTTGGAGGTATGTAGAAGATATTTTTACATTGGTTGAGTTTAAAATAAATATGTAAATTATTGAAGTGTAGTATAAACTACTGCATAAATAAAGTGAAAGAATTTTGTAAACTTATATTTTCAACTATCCGAAAAGTTATACTTTCTGCCATATTCTGCGACAGCCAATGTCTAGGCCTTTAGTTTATTATATAAGCTTGCGAAATTAACAGGAATTAGCTGCCTAGAGCTGCCTAACTTTTTCTGTTATGGTTTTTGGCAACGTAAAACAGGCGGTTGCCGACCGTGCACGCGCGCGCGGCGCCATACGCCATGCCATGGGGCCATTGAACAGCTGCTACTTGAGCAATAGGACTATATCCATACATATACCATATATAATATATATATATATATACATATATATATACAAAATACAAATTCAAGTAAATCATTTATATATCTATTTTTGTAGACATACAACAATACATATATATGTAAGTATATACTAAAGTAATTAATTTGAATCGTCACATTTTATTTATATTTGATACATTTTTATTATATATATATAGGTATATATGGGGCATTCCACGCCAAATCGGACAGTTCAATTTTTTTTCCCTTGATTTTGTCATATTTTCATGTACTCATCAAAAATCGGCTTCTGGTACATTTTGAGATGTTTTTGGTCACCCGTTCAAAAAATATTTGTTTATGTTTTTTTGCTCATAACTTCTTTCATAATAGTCTAAATTCAATTTTTTTTTCATAACTGTTGTTTTTTATGTACTTTTCAAAAAAAAATACGAATAATTATTGCGGCTACTTATTTGTTACAATAATTTAAATTCATTAAAATTTTGATCTGATCCTTCAACACAAATTCTATACAATTTTATGTCTTTATTACAGGGTCCCATTACGAAGGAGTACATTTGACGAGGAAAGAATTATATCTTATTATAAAGGATAATTTGAACGATAATTTCGCTACGTTATTGAATTTCGTGGAAACTAAAATTTCCGAGAAAAGTGGACGTAAAGTTGTGGTGCCTGAGGACTCGAGAACCGCCTTTTCAGTGCTGTTTAATAAAATAAGAACCAGGTGGCAAGAAGCTAATAGAACATCGGACATTTTCTTCAAGAAAAACAGTAAATGGCTTAGCGGGCAGGTATATTTTGCCGTACCTACAGACACTGTTGAGAAAGACCCAGGTAGTAAAAGAGGCCGCCCGTCCCTTGAGTTTACATCGGCAAATGAAAGGTCAAAACGAAAGAAGACCGAAGATATTCGTAAATCCTCAACCCCGGAAGAATTAGCATACGCTACTCAAATGAGCCTTCGCGCTTCGGGACAATTAGACGCTTCGAAAGTTGTTAAGGACGTAACAATGACGAGTCCTTTAAGAGCTTCTAAGTATCGAAAAGCTTATGCAGTAACGGGTGAAACCTCTTTATCGGAAGAGGCTGCACTTTCCGCTTTGATCGAATGTAAATTGTCAAAGGGAGCTTACCTAACGATGAGAAAAATATCGTTGGCACATAACTGTCGTCTATATCCGTCTTACGAAAAAGTGGTGGAAGCAAAAAAGCGTTGTTATCCTCGGTCTGACGCAATTACCATTATAGAGACGAGTGCAGAAGTCGAATTGCAGGCATTATTAGATCATACAGTTAAACGTATTTTACTCGTCCAAACAGAAGTCGTTGAAACCTTGACTAACGGTAATGCTCGTAATATGGATTTAATTTGCAAATGGGGTTGCGATGGAAGCTCTGGGCAAAGTGAATATAAGCAGACTTTTACTGATGATAGCAAATCAGATGCGCATGTGTTTTTTACTTCGGTTGTGCCATTACAACTCATCTGCATTGATCAACAAACAAAAGCAGAAATCATGGTTTGGAAGAACCCTAGGCCCTCGTCTCCACGATTTTGTAGGCCGCTTAGACTACAGTTTCTGCACGAAGATACAGAGTCCACACTAAATGAAGTTGGAATTGTCGAAGCACAAATAAAGTCGCTTAGTCCACTCCAAACTGTAGTAAGTGGAAAAGATATCTCCATAACGTACAAGTTGGCGTTCACCATGGTAAAGTTTGCAATGCTGTGTCATCGACGAAATCTGCTCAACGGTGTTATTTGTGTGGAGCAACCAGCAAAGATTTTAATGCCATCGACGTTATGTTGCAAAAGGAGGTCGTTGAAACGAATTTGAAGTTCGGGTTGTCGACACTGCATGTGTGGATACGGTGCTTCGAGTATTGCATACATTTGTCGTACAAACTCGGCATTCAAAAATGGCAAGCACGAAGTTCCGAAGAAAAACAAATTACCGAAGAAACCAAGAAGAGGATTCAACGCGAATTCAAGAGCGAATTGGGTCTAAGCATTGATCGTCCGAAGCCTGGATACGGCAGCAGCAATGATGGCAACACAGCTCGGCGATTTTTTGAGAATTGGAAGGTTTCTGCTTTGATAACCGGGGTCAACGAAAAAGTAATTAACCGTTTCTACGTTATCCTACAAGTTATCTCGTGTGGCCACAAGATAAATTGTGAACTATTTGAGCAGTATACTATTGAAACGGCAAGAACTATCGTTGCATTATACCCTTGGTACCACATGCCTACTTCGGTACACAAGCTATTAATTCACGGTTCACTGATAATAGCTCATGCGCTTTTACCAATCGGCGAATTATCCGAAGACGCTCAGGAAGCTCGAAATAAAGATATTAAACGATACCGAGAAAACTTCTCGCGAAAAACTTCCAGGATAAAAACAATGCAAGATGTTTTCCACCGGCTGCTAATTTCTTCAGACCCGTACATATCTAGCATCCGGCAACTACCGAAGAAACCACTAAAAAGTTTGTCGCCGGAAGCTGTCGCGATGCTGCTCGCTCCAACTATCAATGCTGCAGCACATCAAGGTTTTGTCACAAATAACATCGAATCGGGTCTTGTGGACGATACAAGCTCGGTAGATGGTTCCGACATCGACGACGGCGACGGCGACTCCGAATCCGATGTTCCATTCGACTAAAAATTAAATTCGATTACACGATTTCGAGAATAATGTATTTTGAAAATAAAAATATTAATTCCGTAGAAGGCACGGCTCACGTTTATTTTATTATGATTATTATATTTTATATTATATCTCATCCATTTAACAGGATACGTTTTTTGTACCATAATTTGTCTGTCGGATTCGTGATCAGTGACCCTAAAAACCCGCGTATACCAATTTTTGTCAAGATCTGACACTTTTTTCCATCTATGTCCGCCATATTGGATCGGCCATTTTGTTCAAAATTGTTTGGCTTTCTGATTCGTAATCAGTCACTTTCACAACCCGCGTATATCAATTTTCTTCAAGATCTGACACCTTTTTACCATTTATGTCCGCCATATTGGATCGGCCATTTTGTTCGAAATTGTTTGGCTTTCTGATTCGCAATCAGTCACTTTCACAACCCGCGTATATGAATTTTGTTCAATTCAATTATAATAATTAAAATTCAAATAACTAATGCAAGTTATATATCATTGTATACGAAAACGTCATACTAAATAAGTAAATTATTTCATCCTTTTTTGAGTGGTACGGCAGGAGGGAGTTTTTTTGAAAATTTTTAATTTTTTTTAACATACTCGTCCGCCATATTGGATCAGCCATTTTGTTTACAATAATTTGGCTTTCGGATTCGTAATGAGCGACCCTCAAAACCCACATATAGCAGTTTTTGTCAAGATCGGACACCTTTTTAACATTCATGTCCGCCATATTGGATCGGCTATTTTGTTTACAATAATTTGGCTTTCGGATTCGTAATAAGCGACCCTAAAAACCCGCATATACCATTTTTTGTCAAGATCGGACACCTTTTTATTATCCATGTCCGCCATATTGGATCGGCCATTTTGTTTACAATAATTTAGCTTTCAGATTCGTAATCAGCGACCTCAAAAACCCCTGCATACCAATTTTCATTCCGATCGGAGGTTATTTGTATTTACTGCCACGATTTCGGGCTCTGCGTCTACTGTGTGACGTGGTCCCACCCACGCAGGTACACCCTACGAGTCTAGTGCGCAGTGCACTCAGTCGGGATGCCACTCCTTTGGGCTTGTGTCACTCGTGCTGCTTCATACTCCAAGAGCCGGATAGCTACGACGCCGTGCGTGGGGACCCGTTAGTGGAGTGTGCCCTGACGCTGTGAGTAGGGGCGGCCAAGCGCAGTGCAGGGGATCCTTACTCCTCACAGAGTATCCTGATGAGTTCGTTTACTCAACTGACGGCCAAGCGCAATGCAGGGGAATGAGTTGAGAAAAAGAACACTGGTTCTAGCATGGTATATCCCAAACTGTTAGTAATTTGTTCTTTATCGGTTCGTTCGGTCAAACGACGGCCAAGCGCAATGCAGGGGAATCGATTTGATGGAAAGAACGCGTTACATCTGTTACATGGCGATTTTACGTGTAACTTCTATGTACTAGGTGGGCTGCCGAGCAGCACTTCGTCTTGACTGATTAGTTTTGACAAGAGCCCCGAGGCTTGTCCAGTGATGCCAGATGAGGGATTTTTGCCCCTATCTCGCTGCCCTCACCACGCTGCCCGTGCTAGGCGCGTCAGAGGAAGGCTTGCGCCGCTCGTAACAAATCTCGTCTCGATTGCGCTTCACGTTGTCTCGCCCCACCCACTTCACAACGCGGGCTTTTATGAAATGAATTATGGAAGATTTTTAATGAATATATATAAATATTATATATATAAATAAATAAATAAATGATGAAAGTGAAGAAATATATAAAACGCTCACTAATTTTGCAGCCGTCAGCAAATGAATACTGCATTACAATATCCAACACCAAATTGTAGTCCTTTACACGAAAGGTTCATTACAATTTTATTTAATAGCCGGGTCTGCGTAGTGTGTGACGTCACACGCTGCCTGACTGTTGATTGGTCGGTGAGCCGAGTCTGCGCACGGCGTAGTGTGTGACGTCACACGCTGCCTGACTGCTGATTGGTCGGTGCGCCGGGTGCGCGCGCAGTAGGCGCTAAAACAGACCCAGTGGAGAGGGTACCCAAAAGGGACGAAAAATCTCTCATCTGGCATCACTGGGCTTGTCCTGTCGCGGTATATATACTTTCGTATATAACCCGTTCGTCGGGGTGTTTTGTGGTAGGTCACGTGGTGTTTGTCGCACTTCAATCACTAGGTGAGGGAGATGCGGGGTGACGTATAAGTGTACCGTTATTTCTTGAATACCTATTTTTGGCCGGGCTTTGTCCTTCTAGGGTTTGAAACGAGGTTTCAACGAGATTGAATTTCGTCAGACAACGTTATATTCCTACCTGCTGTAGGTTCAAACTTTTTACCGGTGTTTTCTGTGGTTTGGTCATGGTTATTCTATGATTTAGGCCCATGTGGGTCCTTCCCCGTTTCGTATGCCGTTGCCTGTCTGTTTTGTTGATAAATATTTGCCAAGGATAATTAATTATTGTTAATTATGTCTTTCTTTGTGAGTTTTTTACAGATTTCTCGCTGATTTTTACATTATTGTTGTTTCCATGTATTCTCCTGCATGAGGATTGTCTTTTTCTATATTTGTTTCTTAGTTTTTGTCAAAGATAGGTTTGTTTTATGTGTTTTTCTTAATGTTAATGTTTTATTTGTGAGTGGGGGTACGTGGAGAAGTTTCATGCGAAGGTACCCTGTTGATCTGTCTCGGTGTTTCGTGGAATCTCGAGAGTTCCATGACTTATTTTCTATTTTCGCCGTGCTGTGGCGTTCTCGGTGTTCTCGCCTTTTGAATCGTATGGCCTATTTGGGTAGTGCCGACTGCGTTTAGGCTTGGCCCGGTGTTCGTGTAGGGCGGGGGCTATTGCGCTGGTCTAGTAGGCCGGCGTGTGCTTGCTGTTCCGCCTCCTGTCTAGTTGGCTTCGTTAGAGTAAGTTTCCACTTGCGTGCTCTGTTTTGTTTACATGGTGATCTTCAGGCTAGGCGGGCCTTCTATTTACGCCATTACTTTTAAGGTGTGTACTTACGATTCTGCGTATGTACCTACTAGTCCCTTCTGTTCTCCTTGTCCGGTGGGTGCTTCTTATGAGATGTTATGGAGTGTTTTATCTTCCGATAACTACTTGTTTACTTTGTCTGGTTTTGGTATGTTATGTGTCTTGTTTTAGTTTGTGTGGGTTGGTTTGTTAGATTGAATTAAGGTTGTTATACTAGCGGATCGCCTTAATTGCGTTCCGTTACAATACATATACATATTTCATTTCAATAGCGAATCAACAAAAGCATAGACTACTCAGATACAAGCTACAAAATAAAAAAAAAAAACAAATGCGCAACATGTAAAGAATATCGTGAGAGAAAAAAAAATAGGATATAAGAGTACAAAACATCAGTGCACAAAGAGCTGATAAATGTCGTGAGAGAGAAAAATTAGAAGAAATTAAAAAACCCAATACGCATAAGCAAAGATCTAAAGATTATCGTGACAAAAAAAACAAACTAACTGAAATACAGTTGAAAAATACTGACCATCTTCGACAAAGATCTAATGAGGAAATTAAAAAACCTACAAGTGATGCACAACAAACATTACACGATATAACAATAAAGAAACAAAACATTGAATTACAGCAGCAAAATGCAGACCATTTTCCAAGGTAACATATCACATTATAAATATTTACATTTACCGTTTATTAATTTTATTTATTAAAGATTATCATCATTATTAGCTGATATATATTTATTAATATTTTTTAAATTATTTTATTTTATTGTTTTATTTTATGTTGATATTATAGCATCTCGACTACAAGTCGTACTGAATAGATGAAGGAATATCGACGGAAAAGAAAATTAAAAAATCAAAGTATTCAATTAAATACCTTGCTAGCAAAACATCATTCAGATGCGTAAGTAATTTATTTATCTTGCTACTGTATATTCCCTGTGAAATATGATTTATATTTGTTCGATATTTTTTTGTATGGTTTTTTTTTAGATCTCCCGAGAATTGCAATTCACAAATGCAAATATGTGACCATCTAGAACAAATAGAGCAAAATAATAAAGCTACATCAACCGTATCCTTGTTACAAGAGTTCAAGAGGCTATCGTTAAATAAACTACAAACGAAAGCGCAAACCATCATTGATTTCATTGGTAATAAAAAAGATATCTCATTGTATACTCTCAACGTTCAAAGCCTTCCCAAACATTCGATTGATTTAAATGACTCTGTTACACAAAAAAGCGACATTTTATTACTCTCCGAGACGTGGTTGGACAATAAAGAGGAATGTGAGGTACCAAATTTTAATTGTATTACTCACTTTAAACGTGATTCTGTTCGTTCAGGTGGAGTTGCAATATATCAAAACAAAAGTGATACGGCTAATGTTGTAACACCAAATATGGAGGTAATAATGAACAATATTCGGGACTTGCACGTAAGATCTACAAGTGTTGCAGATTTATGTGCAGCAGAGTGTGTCATGGAAAACGGTGTCACCTTAATCATAGCAGTCATTTACGTATCACCAAATAACAAAATAATAGATATTTAAGAATTCATTCATAGAGCACTGTTAAAGTATTCTAAAGATGTATCTCAAACGCTTAGCAGATACAACAAAAATTTACATAAACTTCCATTCATTTTGGCTGGCGATTTCAACATCAACTTTTCTGATAAAAAGTCAAAGCCATTGTTACAATTTCTTTTGGATGAATTTGATTTAAGGATTAACAATGATCCAGCAGAATCTACATCAAGATACAATACCACTATCGATGCAGTTTTTTCGAGACACTTACATAACATTCAATCGCAAATATATGTGTCCTATTTCAGTTATCACAAACCAATCATTACTACGATTGACTGTACAGATTAAGTTTATATTTAGTTTATATTTTTTTGTACAATAATTAGTAATAAAAAGTTTATTCCTAAAAAATATATTAATTATAATATTATTACCATTCCTTCGTTTATTTTATTTTTTCATTTAATTACTCTCCAACGCTGTTAATTTATTTAATTGTGCCTCTTAATATATATAGTGAAAGGAACTTCGTTCCAACCGGGTGTCCCACCGACACCTTTTCTTTTCTTATTATTATTTTGGACAACGTGTCGTTGACTCCGCTTATTCAATTATATTGACGCTTATTGATTTACCTTATTTTATTTATTTTCATTAATTAATTAATTTTTTTATGTTGGGCATTATTTTATTTTATTTTGTGAGCTTATGCAGTGCGTGCTCGGCCGTCGTCCCGTATTTGAACGTCGATCGCGAGAGATTGGTACGGCTCGAGACGCATCTCGCTTTAACTTTTTGATTTTTTATTTGGAATAATTTAGGGATCGCTATCATGGCTATTTCTATATGGGTTATTTCATTAAGGTCTCTCTATTTTATTGGAAATAACCGTGGTTCATTTATCGTTATTTTGGTTCACGATTTTTACCCGGTTTTGCTGCCTGCAATTTAATAGTTGAAAGATTCAAATCATTAAAGGCTTCGCGTACGTGACCTTCCGACGTCCCATTGTTATAGTTGTTGGATATATGCGGGATTAGTTCGGTGTAGGCCGTATCGCGAGCGGAATTGCGAGGCGATCTGTTAAGTTTACTTTGCCTGGCCGTGTTTTGGTCGTTTCCCGCAACCGTTTGAATATAGATCGTGTATAAGACAGAGAGTGAGAGTCGAGACGAATGCCGGAATAAAATATACTGCCAGAATTGCTAAAGGGTTAATTTTACGAGATATTTTATTTATATTTTTTTTTTGTTCTTTCTATTGACGAATTCATTGTCATTTAAATTAATTAAACGATCTGCCAAGTGGCATTTGTAAATCCCGTACCTGCGTTGTTGTCGGTGTTATTTATTTATTTTACCTCCTGACTTCATGTTATTAATTTTTATTTATTGACTTTATTTTATTGTTTGCTTGGTGTCATCTATTGATTTTATTTTCTATTTGACTTATTTTATGTATTGAGTTTTGTCTATTGGTTTCGTTCTCTACTTGATCTATTTTATTTATGGATTTTATGGACTTATGTCCACCTTGACAGTCCGAACCACCCACTCTGCCTTGAACAGCTGTAGCCAGCCCTGAGTCTGGCCGAACATCTCGTTATTTATCCTTCCGGCGCGTCAGCGCCTGGCGCCCATCTCGAAAGAGTAAATTAAAGGAAGGAAAATACCTTGGGTCAGCTATAGGTAACGTGGTGCGTTAGGGTGTAAAATTTACGTTACAACGTATATGCCCTTCAATACAAATTCTATCTCTTTTCATTTACCAGTCATTATTGAAGATTAGCTTCCACATTTGATTTCCACAAGGTCAATTTACTTACGAAAAAGGATAACCAAATAACTTGAAGAATAGCGGGTACTCTCTAAAACATATCAATTTTTGCAACGATGTCGATCAATGGACTTGAACCACATCAACGAACGTTTTCAATTTGTAATTTTTCAAAGGGAAATCCGTTCATCACACTCAAATAAAAGTGTCACTTTCAACTAAATAAATTTTTATAAATAAAATCGATTTATTAAAACCCGATAATAATAAAAAGAAAAAAATCAATTTTTACACTTTAAATCCACATTCGGTAAAAAAGGGGAAAGTCAGATTTTATGAATTAAAATGTTTTATTACAACGTGGTTGAAAGGAAATAGTACATTTTCACGAATTGAATTGATTCACTAAAACTCAAAAAAAATGAAAAAAATCGGTTTTCATGAATTAAATCACTTCTGGAAAATGCGGTAAAAAGGTAAAAGTTAAATTTTATACTTTTGAACGATTTACAACACACGCGATTGAAAGGAAATAGTAAATTTTCACGAATTGAATTGATTCACTAAAACTCAATAAAAATGAAAAATTGATTTTCCCGAATTAAATCAAGATATTGAAACGCGGTAAAAAGGGAAAAGCTAGATTTTATGAATTAAATCCATTTACAAAAACTGAGAAGAAAGGAGTCATCACTTTTCATGAAATAAGTTGAATCACTAAAACTCAATAAAAAGACAAAAAAGCAATTTTCACGAATTTAATCACTTCTTGAAGACACGGTAAAAAGGTAAAAGTTGGGTTTTATGAATTAAATCGAATTACAAAGGTGGGTCGATTAACACGAACCAAAGTGACACTTTCTTAAGAAATCAATTTTCACAATTCAATTGATCCACGAAAGAACCGATTAATTAATTCGAACAACACGTACAATTTTTTTTATAAAATCACACCTTGTTTCTTTTCGATTTTTAATTTACTCGCGACAAAAATTACTAATTAACTTGACACTTTTTTTCCCTTAAATCCAATTTTCACTAATTGAATTTATTCGCGACAAAGATGACTGGTTAATTTGAACAAAATGAACATTCTTTTAGGATTCCGGACGAACCCCGAATTTTTGTTACGTCAAACCCGCGCGGTGTTTTTACATTACCTACAAATTTAAGACGTGTGAGGCGTTTCGGCGTGACTTTTCCGTACTCTGGTCAAGGAGAATGAATTTTCCCTTTACCACACCTGACAAGAAACACCGAAAACGCAAGCCCCCTTTCGAGTCTAACCTTGCGGAAAATTACTCGGAACAGGGCTGAAAATGCTCGTTGACTGTGCGTTAACCGTCACTCGACTCGATAAACTAAATCGATAAATTAACCCGCGGAGGGAGGGGTTTTAGGGGGAAGGAAAATGGCAGGTTACTTTCACTTGGGGAAAAATTTATGGAAATATCAGATAAAATAAATTAGAAAAATTGCGTTGGTACTTACGTTTGGTTTTCTGGTGAAGTTGTTTCGCCGGTAACCGATGCGTTGAAGGAAAAAAATAATAGCAACCGTTTGTTAAAATAAAAATCGTTAAACTCGATGATTCGTGAAGCTGTTAAAATTTATTCAAATAACCGAATAAGTGATACACGTACTTTCGCTATTACCGTGCGCGAGCGAACGTTATTTTTCGACACAATACACTTAACGCGATACTTATAATTCGATAAAACAGTAAAACGAAATAAACAGTGTGGACTTGTACAAAAACGGCAGAAAACAATTGAATTCAATTTCTTCTAGATTTCTTTAAACTTGAAATAAATTCCTTATGATTGACATTAAAAGAGAGAAAAAGTAAATTTGAACTGAATTTAGACTGTTCAACCGTTTTTTTTCTAAGTACTCACTCTGAATTTTAGCTGACTCTACAGGGTGGGGTTCCTCCGCGTCGGGGAACCTGTTTAGCTCGCCAGTTTTGATCGCGACTGCTCGAACGCTCGACACTGTGTTCTTCACCGGGCTCCAAATTAAGAGCCTCAGGTGATCATCGACTCGACTCGACTCTACTCCGACTAACTAACTGTTCTACAGTGTGTCTTTTCCGGGCATTTTCCCGTCCTTATATAGGTCCTGGATGATCTAATTTTCTATGCGGGGGATTCTTGGAATTACAATAGAACTCGGACTTTGGAGCTCATCGCGATAACGCATTTTTCTTCTAGCTGTGACGTCGTTCGATTCCCTTTCCGAGTTGCATGCGATGCGATGCGAAAAGCGCCTTGGTCGGGAAGCGAGGTGTCGAGGGATTCGGGTCACGCTGCTATGTAGATCCGAGTGGCTTCTGCTGTCCCTTTTATGACTAATACAGAATGTAGTTCTTCGATAATGTTAAACTTATTTTAACTCTTAATAGTGTGTAACGTAAAGGACCATATATAACTACTATAGTAACTAAATATCAATTGTTTTTATATCCTCTCACGACGCTAACTGTTTAGTTAAACAATGTACTGGTTTTTCAATTTTCATTAATATTAAATTTTCATAATTGCAATTATATCTTGTATCCTTTTAGGTAAGCATTTCCTTTCTGAATTCTTATCATAATTTTAGATTAAAATTGTTCGTAAGTCCAAATGATTGTATATCGAATGGCTGCTTAAATTTGCAGTGGGTCGCAAAGTATATGTTTTATAAATATGTATTGTTTCGAGGGAACACTCCTCGTCTTATGGTGTTAACAAGGAGAGAGGGGAAAGACGGCATCGGCTCGGGTGCGACCTGAAAGCGTTGAGCGGCATGTTCCTTCGCTGCCAACTGCTACCGTAGCCTCAAGTCGTCTCTGCCATCGCTCCAATGACTAATATGAGTCATCTTTTCTTATTTTATCTTATTTTAATTGTGGCTATCTGTACGATATTATTGCTTAATTCTTATGTCGAACTCGCGTTTAGATGTTTTATTCCCTTTAAATTATCGATTTATGTATTAGATATATATTCCGTCGCCTAAATATTTACTTCGTAAAAAGTCTAAATCTTTGCTACAATTGTGTTTCAATTGTTATTTGTCTATTCAGAAATTTTGAAGAGCTGCGTTTTGAGCTTTTGGTGTTCTGATGTCAAAATCAAATTCCAATTTTCTATCAATACCATTAATAAGATATATGTCTTCGTGTAATATTGAATATCAATTTTTTTGTAAATTGCATCATTCGTCGTAGCATATAAGAACTTCCAAAGCAACGAAGACGTTGCAACGGCAGTTGGTCTACCTTCGTGACCTAGATATGATACATGACAGGGGGAAGGAAGCGAACACCCGACAGTCGCCAACAGAGCACGCGGGCACGAATCAATTAAAGGCTTCGGCGACACGTGCCGCCAATGACATCCACAGGCCATAGAAGGAAAACTCTTGATATGAGATTCAGGTCCCTCCATACTGACCGTTAGAGTGGGGCAGTGGCCTACCAACTCTTAGTTTCTCGTTGTTGGGTACAGTGGTGAACCTGGCCGTCCATTCCTGGCGCATACCATGTGTTCCCACTGCTCTGCCTCGGTGTGGCTGCAGGTCTCACCCCTCCCGCCGTCATTATACCTGTATAATCTCTGGCAACTATAGGACCCGACCACAGTGCAGGTTTATAATCTTCTTTAAAAGAAAGAAAGATACTGGAGCATGGTTACGTCAGGACGTAACAACGTTAAAAATCGCCTTACTTTAAGGGGAAAAGCGACTCGAGCACGTTCCCTCACGTAACCGCGCGTTCCTCTGTATATTACATCGTGCAGATGAATCAGAGCGCGACATTCCGATGCACTTGCATAGAACTACTGCTCTGTATCTCGGGAAGCTATTCTTCTGCGGAGTAAGGGGAACGAATGCGTGTATGCCTAAGATAGACTACAGGGAAATTCTTATAATCAAAATAGCATTTTATCCCTTCTTTTCTTTTTAACGCGCTTCACAACAGGAATCTGGACGCTCAGGAGCCTTGAAAAAGACTGCGGAAATCGGTCGAAACACAGTTTTTCACGGGGAGTCTAAGAGTATTTTTTTTAGGAGTATAGAGTACAGACTAAAGAGTACAGAGTACTGGACAAAGAGTATAGAGTACTGGACAAAGAGTATAGAGTACTGGACAGAGTATAGAGTACTGGACAAAGAGTATAGAGTACTGGACAAAGAGTATAGAGTACTGGACAAAGAGTATAGAGTACTGGACAAAGAGTATAGAGTACTGGACAAAGAGTATAAAATAAGTAGAGCGACAGTACTTATTCGAGCGTGTGAAATCGGGAATATCGAACGTCCAACACATGACTAATAATGCAACGGTTTTAAGCGTTAGCATTACCCTTAAAGGATTTGTTCGGACTCGAGCAGGAAGGAAAGTAATTTTAGGCTTTTGTAGTAGGTAGAAGTAGGGTTTATTAAAAAAAAAAACAGATATTGAATTATGCGATACATAAAAAATACATAGAAACTTCAAGTATCTAACCCTTTTCTTGGTATATGGTATATGGCTACCACGCGCCTTACAATAAATTCTTCCCGGGCACTCGAGTGCTTTTATAATCGTGTACGCCGGTGAATTTAAGGAATTTATGAGAATAGAGATGTAACATTCGATTAACAATATGTACTATGACATAAAGAGAGATGTTGATAAATAATATAATTCCTAATGTGAAGATATTCGTTAACTAATATTGAATTTGTAAAAGAAAAATAAACGTCGCTTGATAATTTTTATCTATTCGTCGCGTTCCCTAGGTAAGAGGTTTAGCATGCGTACCGTCGGTAACTGGCCAGCCGTTGCTTGCGATATCCTGACTAGCCTCGAGTTTACCGCTAAGTTGTTCAATACACGCTACAGGCCCGTTGGTGGGAGTAGAGTTCCCTGCGGGTATCTTTTAAAGGCCGACTCACGCGTCCACCCGACCGCCGCTGCGATCCGGCGTCAGCTACTGCATATACCAGGGCCGTACCCTATTCAGTTATCGCCTTTTTATATTTTTCCTGAGCTACTTTGATCTATGTTTAACTTGTATCCCTGTTGAATTACCTACGCTAATATTACTTATGGGTCTTTAACGTAATGATATTTATATCCAGTATTTTAATGAGTGGAGATAATTAGTTTCCGTTCTCGAGAGCCCGTGTATTAGGCTGTCCTCGGCTACCAGAGTGAGAAAGAGAAACAGAGACAGACCGCTTTGTTGATGTTTGGGTCTGCGGTGCGTTGGCCTCGAACGCAGCACCGACTCAGCTGCTTCCCGTCAAATATATGTGTCAGGTACCACAGCTGGGCTCTCTTGATATCAGTGCGGCTGCACCTAGCGAGGGTTGGCTGCTCTTCCTTCCTGGACTTCTGGGTTGGCGGGACCTGCGAACAAAACTGTTCCCCGAATGCCGAAATTCTGGTCTTTTTATACCAGTATCCCCTCCGGCCGGCCCATGCTTTTGGTTTAACTATAGCTGATGGCGGTCCTGTAGCCAATCTTCATGTAGCCTACTGGTAGCCTTGGTCTTTTTAAAATCGGTCGTTGATTTTTAATTTTCTACCGGTGCTTTTCAAACGAGTAACGGGACTTGGTCTTCAACGTACCGGCCTATCTTGTGTGAGTGACGCTTGGTAGCGGTGCTTTGTTGTGTGCGTACCGAGCGTCATGAGTTGCCGAGTATAGGCCGGTCTTACTTGGTGTATGTAACGCGCGGTAGCGTTGACTTGGTGTGTGCACCGCGCGTTGTTAGATAGCCACTACGTTACAGTAAATTTGTGTAGTTTTATTTCAATAAACAATTATGAGTACGCACCAACGTATACGTACAATCTTGAGTTTGTTCGATTTCACCTGTCTATGTCCAACCAACATTCAATATCAATAACCACAGCAACGAAAAACCACAAGTTCAATTTTGTTTTACCAAATAAAGTGAAATCTTTCTCTACGCAAAACTGTAGTTTAAGTCCTTCCTATTATTAGTGAAGTAATTGTTTCGAACGAAGAACAAAACGAACCAGCCCTATCCCGAGTAATTTTCCGCGAAGTTAGACTAAAAAAAGAGCTTGCGTCTTCGGTATTTTTTCGTCGGCTGTGGTAAAGGGAGGATTCATTTTCCTTGACCAGAGCCCAAAAAATACACACCGAAACTTGCATCTATATTAAATTCGTGGGTTTGGTAAAATAGGCCACGATTTTTATGTAACAGTACCACTCGTGATGGTTTTAACAAAGCAGGACTATCACTGGGATCTTGGGTAGAAGTATTCCTCGCTCAACAAATTGTATCGGCTCACAGCTATTTATTTTAGGGTGATAGCAAGGCTTAGGAGGATACCTGACTCATCACCGGTCACGTTCATATCGGCACAAGAGATGGAGGAGGCAAAGGGGTTCTTAATAAAGGTAACGTAGGCAGCATTCTTCATTCACGCGCACATTGTTACCAACCTCTCATCACTTCAGTCCGCTGATAGCCTTTCTGGATCGAGAAGGTGTATTCGAGTAGAAGGTTGTTTCGAGCAATCATCGCTCACATACGAAAGAAGCCAGCTATATTGTCGCGGTAATCACATCTCTCGTCGTCCATCATTGACCAAGTTCATCGCCGGCCGCTTCACCGCGGAACTCAGCTCACTTTAGCGCCATTCAGGCAGACTCACTGTATCATTGGAGAAAGTCCTCCAGTCAAAGCTCACATCTTGCGCTGTGTTATGTGTGCACGGCGAAGGAGGATCCGTGCTCATCGGCTGATGGGCCAACTACCTCTCTCTCAAGTAACACCTGCACAGCCATTCACGGAGACTGGAGTTGACTACGTGCATCCGCTCACGAAAAAGGCATGGAAAGATCGAGGAGTCAAACCACACAAGGGCTTCATTCGTGTTTTTGTGTATATGGCAACAACGGCAATACATCTGGAAACCGTTAGTGACTGCTCAACCCAAAGATTCCTAGCATCATTCCGACGCATCTCATTTTGACGTGGAATTCCTCGCGCTCTGTATTCAGATTATGGCACCAACTTTGTTGATGCTGACAAGGAATTACGTCAATTGTTTACCTGAAGCTCCAAGAGTCATCTCATCGTCACGGCGGCACTCTCAGAGGATCGTGTGCCATGTCGATTTAACCTGCTAGCTGTGCCACACACGGTTGGCAAGTGGGAAGCAGCTGTCAAATCAGTCAAGCATCTCCACGTACAGTGAGACACCGCACTCACATTTGAGGTGCTGCCTTATATCGAGGTTGTTCTTAGCTCTAGACCTTTGGAACCGCTTGGTGATAAACCTGAGGATGCCTCAGCTCTCACCAGGGCATTTACTCATCGAAAAGGCGCTCACCACCGTTCCAGAACAATCTCTGGTGGATCTGGCAGTCTGATGTTGTGACGACGGCAGCTCATCTAGTAGAAGTTTCAACAATTTTTGACTGAGTGGTGAGCACGGTACCTGCAGCGCCAACAGTCAGTCTCTAAATGGCACCATCCTAGCAATAACGTCTAAGTAGGCTCATTTTTACTGCTCACAGATGAAGGCCTTTTACCATAGCAGTAGCTACTTGCACGAGTCACAGCGCTGCATCCAGACAATGGCGGACACTCTAGGCTGGTGAGCATCAAGACTGCTACTACGACGCTCACCCAGCCCATCTTGAAACTTGCAATTCTGCCAGATCCTTCAACGGAACAACATGCTGAGGAGAATCAACAACCACATTACTGATGGCGGGCGGAATGTTTGAGAATTATTTGGTCTCTCTGCTGCGCATGTTTGGACTGTAAGCTAGCGTGGACAAGCTCTTGTCGCTGCTGCAAAGTGACAGTATCTCACGTATACAGCATACGGAATAAGCATACAACGGAATAGCTTACTGCGACCACGCGCTCTTCAGCAGCGTCAGTGGCAACGGTCTGTTGAAAGACGTAGCCATCTTGTGCAACGTTACTTCTCAACCTCGTGTCGTATAGTGCTGCTCACCACTCATTTTGTGCTTCAAAGTTTTCATTATTGGTCAGGAGGAACGGCTAATTAAAACGAACATCAGACTACTAGTATATTTAAAAGCTGTCAGTAGAACTTGGTGTTACTCATCAAAGCATCAACACATCTGGACTCATTCCGTGTCGTGTCGTGTTCTCGCATCGCCGGTATAACTGACAAGGAAAGGTACTTTGGTGTCCCCCTCCGATTTTAATGCAACTCACGTATGTTGTAGAGCATCGAAAACTAAAAGACACGTATTTTTTTTTATCGGCGGAAAAACATTTTTAAGGGGTGAAATCACCCTTCAAAAATAGGGGTGATTATGCAGTTTAACCCCTAAAAATGAATTTTTTTCTTCAACTCCAGGTAGAATTTTTATTGTCTTCAATGAGGAGTATTTTGGTTTTTGTTTCATTAAAATCGGTTGACGCCTTCTGGGTGAAACTGCAAAATCACCCCTCGACATGCTATTTTTGAAGGGCGATTTCACCCCTTAAAAATATTTTTCCGCCGATAAAAAAAAATACGTGTCTTTTAGTTTTCGATGCTCTACAACATACGTGAGTTGCATTAAAATCGGAGGGGGACACCAAAGTACCTTTCCTTGTGAGTGGCATTTGCGTAACCACATGCATCGAACTGTTTTACTCAAGTAATTCACTTACCGATGAATATAATCGAGTGTTATGCCGGTACTGCTCACCTAGTAATCTGTGGTTCAGTGCATATTGACACTAAACGTTATATTTGTAGTGCATTCAGTAATATTGATGTTGCGTGCAATAAAAGCTATATTCTTTTTAACATATGTGTACCACGTCTAATTTCATTTTCAATATATTACTGTTCACTGCGTAGCACCTACGTTCTCGAACAAACACGTTGAACCAAACCCTCAGAACGATCTCGTCTGTTTAAAGATTGGATAAGAAGATTGGGATTTCCAATACATATTATATATGGAAGAACACGACGCCTTCCTGCGACCGTATCTTCTCTGCACGGTTACTTACGTGCTCGCAATTGATGAAAAAGAATATTTTCCACTCGCCATAGACGTAATTCAATGTAAAATCTAGGTCGACGATGTGCTCTCGAGAGCCAACGATATTCTAGCAGCTCAAGAGAAAATTCAATAACTTGTGAAGAATCCATGTTTAAGTTAAATCTTGCGCCTATCTCCATCTTGCATATACCACGAACGGTTGTCGAACGATGTTAGCACCTTCTGTTAGCTCACATCGAGTAGGATCCGAAGGCTTTGCTCACTTCTGAACGCCGGTAACAGCAAAATTCTCTTCCCAGTCCTCCGACTACTACTATCGACATAGTAAATCCTTTTGCATATATGTGGATAAAAATATTCACTATCTCGATAGTGGTATATATATATATATATACTACATATATATGGATAATATACATATTAAAGAAGGTAAGCACTTTTTGATTAAGTCAAGGAAAAAGGACCCCCAGGATCCATGTATGGAATCGATCTCGTGGAATTTCAAAGAAGAACGAGAAGAGAAATAAGAATTATGAAGAGAGACAGACTTGACGAAAAAAAGCAAAGCGATCGTGAAATTAAACAAATAAGTAATGTATAAAAGGAAGAAAGGACACCGTAACATAATGACAACTAAGCTTAAAATTAGTGGCAGGGATGCTGCTTGAGAGTGAACGAAAATTCTGCTGCGCGTTGCTGGATTGCGCACGGCAGGCTAGCGTGGGCAAGTGTTCGCTGTTGCTGCTTAGCGGCAACACTTGACCGGAGCATAAAAATCGTACTAGGTCAGCAGGACATGTAACAGCTCAACGCGCACACGCGCTCTTCATCTGCGCTGGCGACAACGGTCCGTTTGGAAGATCAGCCATCTTGCGAAGAGCTCTTGATCATCTCAATTCTCACCTCGTGAAGTGCGTATCTCAATAGCTCATATTTACCGTTCCCATTGTGCTATTCAGTCAAGGAACAGTGCAATGTCGCGAACATCTGACATTAAATCGATTTGAAAAAGTCTACTCATTAGTGCATCAACATTTAGTGTAATCTCGTGTCGTGCTCTCGTCGTTTGTGTCACCACGTGGCTTTTGCACGTCAACTCTGCTCAACTCTTTTCACCGATTAATATTATATAATAGTGTGCGGTAAAAGTATTACTCATTCCTCTGTGTGTTATTTTTTTGTGCTTATAATCATTCATATATATTTAATTGTATTTTTCGTGTAAAATCGCCCGCTGCATTTGGCAGGTGGAGCAATAAATGCAACAGTTTATTAACACACGGGTGCCGCTATTAATTCTCCGCTTCCAATATATTACAGTTCACCAATCCCAACAACCGAGTTTCTCGAACAGATGCAGTTCATAGTCTGATTGCTATTATCGAAGCATTGGGTTTTGATGTCTAGATGTTTATCGTCAACAGAAATTTCAGTAATTTCTTTAGAGAAAAAATAGGTGAAGAAAAGGCAATTGAATTTAAGAAGCACTACAAGGACACCATATTACAAGCTGCTATCGTGCATTGAGATCTTCAATAACTTCCAGCATGAACAGGTAAAAAGATCGTGGATATACGAGGTGTGTTAAAAAAATAACGAGGATTTTGTAATTTCACGTGTTATATCAGTTCGATTCTTGTCGTTGTTGTGTTGGTAAACATGTCTGAAAAGTTGCTGTACTGTGTAAGCCATATTGGATATTTAGTATATTATCAGCTGTCAAAAAGATCACATGTGTTTTGGTAGGATCGGCGATTTTGAAAATGGGTCAGAGAATTTGTATTAAATTTTGCTATAAGAATGGAATAAAGAGCAGCAAAGTCTTAGAAATATCAAATGTTACTTTTGGTGAGTCTGCTTAAATAAAACAAGAGTTTACGAGTAGTATAAACATTTCCAAGATGGCCAAGAAGACGTTGAAGATGACGAGTGCCCGGGACGCCCCAGCACATCATAAACCGATGAAAACGTGGAATACGTTAGAGAAATCAGTATGAATGATTGTTGAATTACAACCAGAGAGGTAGCTGATGATGTGGGCATATCAATTGGCTCATGCCATGACATTTTTTCGGAGGTTTTGGGGTATGAAACTTGTGGCACCAAATTTCGAACAAAAACAGCCCCGAATGGAAGTTGCTCAGGAGTCGCTAAATGAAATCAACAACGATGCAGAACTATTGAAACATGTCATAACAGGTGATGAAACATGGGTTTACAGATATTATGTTAAAACTAAGGCCCAATCATCTCAGTGGAGGCATTCTGGATCGCCAAGATCGAAAAGAGTTCGACAACTGCGATCGAATGTGAAGGTTATGCTGACTGTGTTCTTCGATTTTAACGGCATAGTGCACCATGAGTCCTTGCCATAACTTCAAACGGTCAATAAGAAGTACTACTTACAAGTTCAGCAACGTTCGCGTGAAGCATTCCGAAAAAATACCAAAATTTGTGACGAAACAATTCATGGCTTTTGCACCACGATAATGCACCTGCTCACACACCATTGCTCGTCATTTTTTTGCCATAAAACAACACTATAATAATGCCCCAGCATCAATATTCGCCAGGCATGGCTCCGTGTGACTTTTTTCTGTTCCCAAAAATAAAGACAACCTTAAAGGGCTGTCGTTTTGCAAACATAGATCAGAGTAATAACGCATCGCTGAAATAGCTAAAAGCTATCCCAAAGAACGAGTTCCTGAAGTGTTTCGGCGATTGGAAAAAACGCTGGCATAAGTGTATAATATCTAATGAGAACTATTTTGAAGGGGATAACATCGTTGTAGACGAATAAATAAACTTCTTTCCAAAAAAGGAAAATTCCCGTTATTATTTTAACATACCTCATACACATGCATCGAAGTTTGAGCTGCATTCAATATGAGTAGCTTAGGATAATATTCAGACTTGCATCTTAAAACTAATGTCTTACTTCTTGCAGATATTTTTAAGAATCTTCGATTTTCTTATAAAATTATAACTCAATATAATATGCATTAGTTAGGTTAGCTAACATGCAAACGCTGTAGACGAATAAATAAACTTCTTTCAAAAAAACGAAAATTCCCGTTATTATTTTAACATACCTCATACACATGCATCGAAGTTTGAGCTGCATTCAATATAAGTAGCTTAGGATAATATTCAGACTTGTATCTTAAAACTAATGTCTTACTTCTTGCAGATATTTTTGAGAATCTTCGATTTTCTTATAAAATGATAACTCAATATAATATGCATTACCTAGGTTAGCTAACATGCAAACGGCAGAAGATCTTCATCGCAAACATAGTCACACGAAACTAAACAATATCGTTCGTGTGATCCAACCGCTCAGATCACGTAACAAAGGAATCATTCTATGTAACGTGCGTCCAATGATACAACACAGCACCTCGATGGTATGTACCTCGAAGAGTATGTCACATTTTTCAAGGTAGGAAATTCACAACCCGGCTTCTCCCACATTCTCTATTTTCGCCGACAAGTTTTCATAAAACCAGAGGACACAATTAAACTCCCGGGCTCGATCCAAATCTACCATGCTAACTACAAGATCCACGTCCCGCCGGACTCGATGTCATGTTGCATCTGTAAAAAGAATGGTCATTTAGTAAAGAATTCTCTGACAAGCGTCATCTTGCCGACGATTCTACTCAGGTTATCCCACAACGAATTTGCCCCGATAATGCCAACGCCCATCTCAAACTCCACTGACCATCCGGAATCCGGTCCTTTGTCCATGGAAACGAAAGACGCAGGAAACATAAGGAAAAATAAATAACGTCCTTTATCTTCATCTAGTTTAGAATCAAACATCACCAAATTCACTGCCGACCTCTCTGACGCTGAGTCTCTAAAACCAAGAAATCGAACAAACAATCCCTTTAACGACGTTACGAACTTGGAAACCGTACTCGCACATAAATCTGATTCATACCCACTAAACTTCGTTTAAATCGAAAGATTCCTCGAACAAGCGCAAGGCAAACAACACACCGTGGACATAGCTCTTGACTTCACTGATGACGCCGCAAATATAAGAGATATGCTCATAAAGATATATAGCTTCATGCCGCATTCAAACTCTAAATCACAATGCAGTCGTATCTCTAATAAGCGTCAAGCTTCTGATTTTGGAGTAATAACAAGTAAACTCATAAACAACCGAAGGTCAGAAAACTCCCCTGTCACACACTCAAAAAAACACGTTTAGCATACCCTCGATCTGAAACGTGAAACTACTCCAATCGGAAATAAACGGTTTCTACGATAGGCTCAAGCGGTTGCAGGGGATGTCGAAAAACCTAGCTCCATCATTAATCTGCAATCAGGAAACAAATTTCAAAGGGAATACGAGAAGTAACAAGAGCGGATACAACACATAGGCAAAGAATCGCGACTTATTGCATGCCAGTAGTGGAGTTGCAATCTTAACAGAGGCACATAACTAACGAAGAAATTCCTTTCGCCCTCCAACTCGAAGCGATGGCAATTAAGGTACCTTTCAAAATTACTACCATATATGCAGCATATGTATTCCCAACAGTTTCCACCTATCTGTTCTCGGTCACTCGAACCTCTAGGACCAACTAGATAAACCATTCATAATCGTGGGTGATTTCAATACCTACAATGAACAGTGGCCTCACCAAAGACAGATACAATAAGTAAACTTGCCAAAAAATAAGTATCAAATAACGACATTGCTCTTGTAAATTAGGGCGAGCTTACACATTTTACAGTATTATTCGTCACCTTCAGTGCCACCGATCTCACCTTATATAGTCCAGACCTCGCCCACAAACTTCCATGGACCGCACTAACTGATGTGACATGATAGCGATCACTTTCCTTCAGTTATCAAATAGGCATTTCTCTCGTCCTAAATGGGGATTTGAGAAAGTGAATTGGCACAGGTATGAGGAGTACATTACAGAAAGCTTGGACGAATTACAAAACCCGATAGGAGAAATCCCCTCGAAAAATAGACGAAACTAATTATATCGAAGTATTGACCAGCATTATTTACACATCAGTCAATAAAAATACTCCTATCTCTCACGGATTTCACAGGAAACTACAAGCGGAACGAAGAATGCAGTGCCTCTCTAAAAGCCTCACATCACGCGTTCAGTACCAGGTGTACAAATATGAAAGGCGGATTTTTTTTCTCAAAAAACATGTTAACTTCGGAAGAATGATAAAAGTGCTTTATTCAAAGTATGCTCCATCGCTTGTTATACATTTTTCCCATCTTTCAGGCAATTTGTGAATACCACGTCAGTAAATATCTTCCCCTTTTGCTGCGAACCTTTCATCGAGCCATTTTTTCACATCTTCGTACGAACCAAAGCGCTGCTCAGCAAGTGACCCATCGATGCAAACAAGTGGTAATCGGAAGGAGCCAAGTCTGGCGAGAAAGCCGCATGGGGTAGAACTTCCCAGCTGAGTGCTTTCAACGTGTCGCGAACCGGTTTTGCCGTATGTGATGAAGCATTGTCATGAGGAAAAATGACTTTGTGTTGCCTCTTTCGGTATTCTGGCCTTTTTCGAACAGCGAACGGTTCAAATCGGTCAATTGTTGTTGGTAACGTTTAGTATTAACCGTTTCCCCAAGTTTTAACAGCTCATAATAGACCACGCCCCTCTGGTCCCACCGAACACAGAGCATCGTCTTTCTGCCAAAGCGATTCGGTTTTGCGGTCGATGTGGATGGTGCGTCTGGGTCTATCCATGATTTTTACGCTTGGGATTCTCAAAAGAAATCCACTTTTCATCCCCTGTAACTATACGATGCAAAAACAACTTCCTTTTCTACCGAGCGAGCAAAATATCACGTGTTTTTGCGCTTTTCCATTTGCCTGTCGTTCAACTCACGAGGTACCTGTCTACCAATCTTCTGAATCTTCCCCATCTCCCGTAGCCGAGTGAAAACAGCTTGTTGACTAACGCCCAATTGCTCGGCGAGTTGTTTTTGTGATTGCGAATCATCTTCGTCCAACAATGCTTGCAATTCCACACCTTCGTATTTTTTTGGCGACTTTCCACGTTCTTCAACATCGAAGTCACCACTTTTGAAACGCCGAAACTGTCGTTCGCACGTATCTTGCGATGGAGCAGATTCACCATAGGCTTCTCGAAGTAATTGCTATGATTCAGTAGCAGTTCTTCAAATGAAAACAAAAAATTAATTTTGTCCGTGAATGCTCTTTGTTCGGTACAAATTTCGACATATTGAACACAACAACACAACACTATGCACACACTTTTCCAATTTATCACACGTGCGCGTCTGACACTTGTTGATGACACAACAAAATATCTGTTGTCTGAAATCCGCATTTCATATTTGTACACCTGGTAAATTTAAAAGACACTCTAACTCCACTGCAAAGTCCGAATTAAAAAACTTCGTGCCACGCCTAGAAGAATAATTAAAGAAAATGAAAGAAGATCATGGAGAGAACATATCTCGTCCTGGAACGCTCAAACGCCGATACCTTGTGGAAAAAGTTCAAGGCTATCGAAAACTTAACAAATACCCGCCTTCGTATATCCTCATTAAACCAGACAGTTCCTCAACCATCGGACCCGAAGAATATGGCAGACCTAGTGGCAAACACGTTCGCAAACAATTCACACGACGACAACTACCATTTCAATTTCTTGGAACACATGACAAAAAATGATAAATTCTTAAAACTCTGTCTTCTTTTATGTTAGAAAACGTCCGTGTAGTATATAATTATTCTTTTAAATTAGGGTTCAGACACCGGCGTGTTTATTGATATTCAAAGACGACAAATATTCAGGAGACATCTCCCGACTGTAGTGACATCGGTAAATGAATTATTGTAATTCAAAAAAAGTTTTTAAAAATGACATCAGAAGTTATTTAATTCTTTTTGGATTTATTTTTATATGAAAACTTTTTAAAGCTGAAGTCCTGTTAATAATATGTTGTGCCGCGGAATATTCCACTTCGTATTTCGTATATTCGGGAATATTCCATAGTTAAAACATTGGAATTCATTCCAGACAGGAATCGAAGTCTAATGTTCGATCGTACGATCGACACCAAGAACGCCAACGCAGCATGAGGCGACTCGCTTGGCGATCGACGATAGGCTAACGCTAAAATTGCGAACTAAGGGATTTTCGTGAACACAGTTAGCAACTGGCTTACGAAAATCAGTTTTTAAAGTAGACTCAAAGAGAACGGGTTGGTTCCTCGTCAATTACTCGAAACAACAGAATTATTGTACATTCTTTTATTGACTTTTAAATATTAGGTTGTTCGGAAAGTAATTTCGTTTTTTTTTTCATAAAAATGAAACACGATTTTCTTTCAGTGAATTAATATTTTATTCAATTCAATATTGTCCATTCTGATCCAATACCTTTTGCCATCTTTCTGGCAGTAGCATGATTCCACGCTCATAACATTTTTGTTCTTTGCTGGCAAAAAACTGATCCAAGTGACTTTTGACCTCCTCATTTGAATTAAACGGTTAACCGTCTAAAATTTTTTGTAGAGGCCGGAACAGATGATAATCTGAAGTGCCAGGTCTGGAGAGTATGGTGGATGTGACAGTATATCCCATCCAAGCTCTAAAAATTTTTTCCGAGTGGTCAAACTTGTATGTGGTCTCGCATTATCTTGTTGGAGCACTATACCTTTCTTATTGACCAATTCAGGCCTTTTTTCTTTAAGTGAACCATTCAATTTGTCCAAATGATGACAGTACACTTCAGAATTGATCGTTCTATTGCTCGGCAGAAGCTCAAAATAAACGATTCCTTTGAAATCCCACTGAACAGATTGCATAACCTTTTTTTGATGAATATTGGCTTTCGAAGTGCTTTGAGCCGGTTCATCTTTTCTACTCCAAGATCTTTTGCGCTTAACATTGTTGTAGACAACCCATTTCTCGTCACCAGTAATGATACGCTTCAAAAATGGATCATTTTCTTGGCGTTTGAGAAGCAAATCATAAACGTCAATGCGACGGCACATTTTTTTCCGTAAGAAGATGAGGAACCCATATGTCGAGCTTTGAGGTTAAATCTAGCCGTTTCAAATGATCATGAACGGTTGAATTCGATAAATTTGATCTGTCAGCGATCTCACGAGTTATTATTCGTTGGTTTGCATCAATTAATGCCTTTATTGTGTCCTCATCAGCTTCAACTGGCCTTCCAGAACGTGGTGCATCTTCAAGATCAAAATTGCCGGATCGAAATTTTGCAAACCAGTTTTGGCACTGGCGCTCACTTAGCACATCTTCCCCATACACATCGGATAATTTTTTCTCGCTTGAACAGAATTTTTACCTTTTCTATAGTAAAAAAGTAAAATATGCCGAAAATTGTGTTTTTCACGTTCCATATTTAAAAGAGTATCAACCAAAAACTAGTGTGCAGAATCGATTGAATTTTTTCACACGCAAGCCTTGCTATTTCACCTGTCAAAATATATATGATTATGCGGCTTAAGTGTGAAGTTGGTTGTGAAAAAATACAATTAACTCTTCTGTTGGGAAAAAACGAAATTACTTTCCGAACGACCCTATAAACAACTGAAAGTTAACGCTGCCTATAATAAATATTTCCATTTATATAAATTCGCGTTTTCACCAATTACTCGAGATCCATCTCCTAATCGGCAAACGATCCCAAAAAATAATAACTTTCTAGTATTATACCGAATACCGAATAATCCAATTACGCGGTACCGGCATAACATTTGGTGGCATCGGTGGGATCTGCTGAAGTTAAGTGATACGTGATTTATTTGGACAGGAAGTGTTTTGGACAAAGTAAATAAGAGTGACTCTGAAGTGAAGACTACGACTCGTGCAAAGGACGCCAGTGTAGTTCGTGAAAACCCGACTAAGCTAACGCGAAGGCGCGAAGTGTACGTCGGTGCGGTGCGACATACCGGTCTACCGTTTAAAATCCCGATTGACGGTGTCACGTCAAGTCACGGAAAAACGTACAAAGTGTGCAACCAAGTACTCGAAGCAGCTACTTGAGAAGAAGCCGTCATGCAACCATTGGCGATGCGCTAAAGACGAGCCCAGGAATCAGTAAAGAAACGGGCAAACGGCGTCAAGAAGGACCTGAGGACCAACTACAGAGAGGAGCTGCAGGACACCAAGTCGACAGTACCCGAAAACATCGCCATGGAGAGGACCATCTACAAGATCATCCTTCTGTAAGTGGCGGTTACATTATACTAATACATATTGCCGCATAAACCAAAGCCAGTTAGATCAGATATTTGAAAAAAGAAAAATTATATATATATATTCCACTAGAGATATTTCTTTCGAGATTTCGTGGGTATATTTTAGAGTATTGTTTACCACAAAGTTAGGAACATGCCGGGATTTAAGAGAGTAAAACCTAAACGTAGAGGCAATTCGTTAAAAACTACGATGCCCGGCGACGAGGTGGACTCTGCAGCGGGTTTAGCTGCAGCTGTCGGGGATATCGTGTACAAAGCGCGCAGGCCGTTATCAGAGCTCACGTCGTCTGGACGAATCCCCGCAGACAGGCAAGCTTCCCTCGCTGGCCGTCTGACAGCCGAGTTCGGCGTAAACCCACTCAGGGGTGCGTCGTTTCGGGATCATAGTGGTATCGATAGCGACTACGTGTTTAATAGAGCAACTGGTGGACGAACTCCAGAACACATCTCCGACGATATGGTCGAGCCGGAAATCGAAAATTTGCGAACGTTAGATCGTGTAGGTTACCAGACAGCTACCGGTACGACGACGCGGCTACCACTGCCGGAAAGAGTCAGGCAACGATGCGAAGTGGTTGAAAGGAGTCATCGCCAGTACAAGCGGGCTCAGCGAGAGCACGAGCTAGAGCTCAGGCTCCAAGGCCATGACACGCCGTCGGCAAGGCGAAACCTCGCGGATACACTCAACGAGGTAGGTGCCGATGAGTTCGAACTCATCCAGTCCCTACGGGAGTAAAATGTCGAATTATTGCGCAGGCTGGAAGGAACAGGGTTGGGAGAACGCCCGATACCACGTCCGCGGTCGAAGCAAACCCGATTCGAGGAGCCGGTTTACTCCCCTGCAGATCCCATGTTCCAAAGGGAACAACCGAGGGTGCCAGAAGCACAGGGTCGGTCGCTCGACCTTGGCCTAGCACTGAAGAACGTCAAGCATTTCGACGGAAGCAACGCCGACGAGCTGGATGCCTTCCTACGATCATGCAAGACCGTTTTCAAGCGAGTAGCGCCCAGGGATCACGTCATCCTGTTAGAATTAGCAGCAAGTTCGAAGGTAGGGCGGCCAGAGAGATGAAACATAAAGTCATCCTCTCGGTAGCGTAGCTTAAGACCAAGCTGGAGGCCCTGTACGAGAAGCGGAAGTCGCTGCCTGCGTTACAGGTAGAATTAAACTCCCTCTGACAGGGCTAGGGCGAGGATATCGCGGTATATGCCTCCAGAACAGAGCGTATTACCGTCGACCTAATTGAAAAACTTTGCGAGGAAGCCGCCACGATGTCGCAAATGCGCATCTTCGAAAAGATAACGCGGCAGAGCGCCCGGGCCAACTTCGAGAATGGACTGCATGGGCAGGTCCAAATCCTGGTGAGATCACGCAATTACACCACCTTCCATGAGTCCGTAACGGGAGCTATAAAAATCACCAACATGGTGCACCCAAAGGGAGGGGTAGGTGGAGTACTAAGCCACCCCAGACGGTCCCTAGGCGCATAATCCCGGCAGGTAGAAAACTGTTTCACCTGTGGAAAAGCTGGACACATGGCTCGAGACTGCACCCGGAAATCAGGAAGAGTGAGCTTGACAATGCCCAACGAAAACAAGTCCATACACCACGTCGACATCGTGTGCAATTACTGTCAGAAGATAGGCCACGTGTGGAAGGACTGCAGAAAGGGGTTGTCACTAAATAAGAGCGAGCCAGCTCAGACACTACAGCAGCCCCGACGTCAGAGGGACTCAGGGGACAAGACGGAAAAAACAACAGTAACAGCAGGCACTAGTCGAGCGAATACAGACACCCGCCCACTGGGAACGATGAGGCTGAATACTCTAACGGCCCAGCAAAGACCTGCGCGCAAGCTAAAGAAAACGACTCTACAACTGCTACAAGTAACGTTGCCGGCGTCGAGTGCCACTGCCAGTGACTTCGATATCGTCGCGTCGTTGGCCGTGACTGGGGTACTCACCCTTAAGGCAGACACCGGAGCGCAATGCAGCATCATCAAGGAAGGCTGTCTCAAACCAGAGACCATGGTGAAAGACTGCATCGTAGAGCTGCAGGGGGTGGCGGGCGAAAAATTCTCTCCGCTAGGAATCGCGAAAATCGTGCTTGACACGCCGGGTCTAAATGTAAAGCATTGGTTTTACATCGTTTCGAACAACGTGCCACTGAGGGTCAACGGACTGCTCGGAATGGATTTCATTAAACGCCACAAGATATCTTGCACGGCGAAATGCTCAAACTGTACGGACACTGCATGCCGCTTCTGGACGGATCGATCAAGATGACCCTGCTGCCACGCAGCGAGACTGTTGCGTATGCTGCGACCAAGAGTAAATTCATCGGACTATTCTCGAAAATAGAACTCGCAAAGGGAATAATTATGAGACTAACAAATAGTTTTTGCTGTCAGGAGTTTTTAAAATACGCAATTTTTTTTTTTCATAGTTTTTATATCTATTATAGTTCAATGTACCTTTCTACATCATTTTTATGATTGCGATATATTTTTTCAAATAAAAACAGCTAAATAATGGTTAATAACTCGATTTTATTTAATATCTCAATCATTTTTGCATACGTGCATTTAGAATTAAATCAACGAACATGATTAGAATATACCATTTTTATTAATTACTAGTTATTAACAATATCTCCAATGTACGACAAACTTATTCAAATATACATGCAGTTAAATAAAATATATAATTCATCCTACGTGTACTTTCTCTCACTCCACCGTGAGCGCTCTGAAGTTAGGTTCTGTTTGAGCGCAAATCTGGTGTGGTGAGGAGGATAGCAAAGAAAATAACAAATAGATGGTGAAGCGAACGAACACGCCTCATGGTATCACTTTATCCGATCAGTCACGTTTCACAATTAAACACACAAGTAATATTAAATAGTTTTTGTTGTTAATCGAGCGTCGACGAAGAGTGGGACACAGATGCTGGCGAAATGCTATGATTTTCCAACACGTTAGCGCTAACCGATATTGACGTAACAAAGGTAGTAGGTACGTTGCAGCCAAGAGATCTCGAGAGACAATGGCGAATACGTCACGCCGCGCGATTCGAGAGCCCGAAGACTCGAAGGCCGTTGAGCAGGGACAAAAATTAATTAGGCCGGTCAATCCTGAGATGTCGCAGGGCGTGGCCATCACAGGTACGGATGAACGATCATAGTAGGAATGACGGCCATCTTGTGGCATTTCGATATATTGTGCCGCGAATTATTCGAGTATAATTATTTCGCCATTACTCCTCCTTTGCGTGAGGCCACTCACTCGAAATAAAAAGAATGTGCAAACGTAAGCATCGAGCCGCGAGCAATAACCGCTCGAGCTACGACTTGCAGCAACTTGCAACATAAACATTTTTTGCAAATTCATCGATTTCGTCAAAGGTAGTAAATAACTCCCTTTGCCGAAATCAGTCTCAATGGTAGATTCAGATCGAACGGTTGGTTCCTCGTCGACAACTCGAGAACATATAAAAATATTGTACTACTTTTTTCTTCCCATATAGTAGTTAACGGGAAGTAACCGCGAACTATAATAAACGACCAACTATTACTTTTTACCGTAAACTCACGTGTTCGTTATTTACGCGAGATATATCTCCTTATCGGCAAACGATCCCAAAAATAATAACTTTTAATATATCATATTATCCCGACTACCGTAATAATCCAATTACGCGATACCGGCATAACCGATATAAGCAACCATGCTTCTCGAACATTTTCTTTAAACGCATTTATCTTTCCGAAATCTCACCTAATATATACAATCTGGAACAAAAATGGAGGTTACGATGCACAAAATCTTTGTACCGAGTTCTGTTAAGACATCTTTTATCGATTCGGAACTTAATTATTCAAAATACCGATGAAGCTGTCAACGGTCCAATACTGCTAAAGGAATTTTAAAAACGTACTCGGTCGTACTTTAGCTCGGGACCCGACGATATCTTTAACATTTTATCCAAAAAATTACTGGCAGTCGCTTTTATTTACCTCGTTTTACCACGTTAAAGTATACAGTACTATCTGGCTGAAAAACACATTCCCATCGACTTGGAAAGACGCTACAGTAATTCCAATCGCCAAACTCGATGGAGATTCAGCATACTCAGTTGACTGCAGACCAATTGCCTTGGTATGTGCGCTCTGTAAAGTATTATAAGAAAAGGTCAACGATTGATTAAATTGGAACTTTTTTTCCAAAATTGATAAATTTCGAACGAAAACAGCGGCGAATGAAAGTTGCTCAGGAGTCGCTAAAGGAAATCAACAACGATGCAGAACTTCTTAAAGGTGTCATAACAGGTGGTGAAACATGGGTTTACGAATATGACGTCGAAAATAAGGCTCAATCGTCCCAGTGGAGGCATTCTGGATAGTCAAGACCGAAAAAAGTTCGACAAGTGCGGTCGAATGTGAAGGTTATCCTCACTGTCTTCGTCGATTTTAACGGTATAGTGCACCACGAGTTCTTGCCACAATATCAAACGGTCAATAAGGAATACTACTTACAAATTCAACGATGTTTGCGTGAAGCAATCAGAAAAAACACCCGAATTTGTGGCGATACGATTCATGGCTTTTGCACCACGATAATGCACCTCCTCACACTTCATTGCTTGTTCGTGATTTTTTGGCCAAAAACAACACTGTAATAATACCCCAGCCTCCATATTCGCCAGTCATGGCTCCGTGTGACTTTATTCTGTTCCCAAAAATAAAGAGAACCTTTGTTTGCGTCTTTGTTTTGGGCTGTCGTTTTGCAAGCATAGATGAGATTAAAAACGCATCGCTGAGAGAGCAAAAGCTATCCCAAAAAACGAATTCCAGAAATGTTTCGGAGATTAAAATAAGCGCTGGCATAAGTGTATAATATCTAATGGGGACTATTTTGATAGCGATAACATTGTTGTAGACGAATAAATAAAATTCTTTCCAAAAAACGATAATTGCCATTATTTTTTTAACACACATCGTTCTCATGAACTGTAACCAAACGCAACTAAAGCATTCCGCCACAAGTCAAACGATAAAAGAAAGAACACTTAAAAATTCAAAGAACTACACAAGAATAATTCTCTGCAAGATATCATACTCCTCATGCTCATCACAGTCAATACCGATCACTAAAAAGAGATCCGAGAAATAAAAAAAACCAACAAATTAATAAATATAGACGGGAAGAGGCGCCTGCAACGCCAGGATAACAAAAGAGGCAAGTCACTCCAAGGAATAGTACTCAACCGTAGGCAAGACCGCTAGAAGAAGCGATCACCCTATTAAAGCAACTACCTCACGCGGTAATGCCCCATCTATGCGCACATACGCTACGCGAGGCACTGTCACGGCCTACTAAGCACATTACGGGACAGTTACACGGCAAACGATGGAACATCTACAGTTCCACGAAATCCAACCAGGCAGGAAAACGCAGAGTACCGTTGCATGTAACCACATGACAGCAGCCCCACGCGATTAACAACTATTAAAACAACACAAAACGACTAATAGAATAAACTTTAAGGAACAAATGAAAGTACGAACACTTCCCCTGATATAACAACATCACGAGGGGACAAACTTAAAAACGAAAAGACGTAAAACAAGCCTGAAACTAACAAAAACACCAAATTACGAGTTTTGGACAAAAAACAATAATCAACTAACAATTAAACCATTCGAACAAGCTAGTTCGAATGAAAGAATTAAACAATATACTCAAAATACAAAAAGAAACCCTATAAAAACAAGAAGAAAGAATCAACCTACAACAGGTAGGAAAGTAGGACTGAAGCAAGGAAGAAAACCTCGTAAGGATCTGGTTTAAACCTCCTAGACCACCAAAAACAGCAGAACGGGTAAATTCCTAAAGGATAACGGAATACCGACACACCACCCCGTACACCTCTCACCACGACATCAAGTGAGATAAACATCACGTGATTTCCCCGAAAACACCCCTTCAGGGCCTGCACACAAAACTATATAAGACGCGATAAGCCTCAGGGCTTTTGTTGAATTCCAATCCTTGAGACAACAAAGAGCTGCCCGACAGCCACCTCACACAATAGTATAAAGAAAGTTTGGCAGCTACTTGTTCACTTTAGTGCTTTTTCGACAAACCGATTCCCACGCATTACGCTGTGGCCGTCAGTTGGTTGAGTGAGCTAATTATGATTACTCTGTATCTAACACGGTACCCCTGCATGACGCTTGGCCACCCCTATTCACAGCGTGAGGGCATCTCTCATTAACGGGTCCCCACGTATAGCGACGTGGCTATCCGTCTTTTGAGAGGTGAAAAATACGCCTGTCCGCGTACTATACGGTTGTGCCTGCCTGCTTCTCAGCGTGTATGGTCCACAAACCCCTGTCACAAACTGATACCTCGGTGGGAGCCTGGTATGAAGGACCAATTACACGCCGTTTAAGGTGGTGCTCCGCATCTTAATACAGCGACTTCGACGCCTCAGTATCAGGAGCACAGGACGCGTGTTGTCGGTTAACACTGCGAATCCCGTATTGTACGTGAACAGAGAGCTCGTACCGTAGAAATCAATCGATAACAAAGACGAAGACGTTGAGTAGGCATACACACAAGATCCGACTCGACGAATGACAACACTCGCTCTTCCATGCCCGTAGTACGAAGTAGCACATTGCTCCAATAAACTCTTAAATAGAGTGATTCGAGCGAATATAATATTCCTTGGTTATCGATAGGAAAAATCTATGCATAAACTCTCAGAAAGCATAGAAGTCCGATGATTATACCAGTGTCTCTCGATAAATATCACGATTTACCTTGTAGATCGATTTACCAGAAAATCAGGATCGCGTCGCGAAGGCGGGGCACAATCACTCCGCGATACTATTAACTTCTTATTTGCAAATTGAGTGTAAAGCTCCATGCGGTGACGCCTGCTCACCACATGAATATTCAAATATTTATAAACCTTCATAGAACAGGAATTATATTGCGTACGTAGATATTAAGGAGATGGCGTAGGAAACGCGATGTAAAATGTCACATTCTGTGGAAAATTGAGTGTTGAGCTCCACATGGTGACACCAGCCCGCCAAGTGAATATTAAAAAACATAAAAATATTTTTAAACAGGATTCATCCTGCTTACGTAGTTATTAAGAAAATCGCGTAGAAGCGCGAGGCAATTATTGGAATTTTATGATAAATTAAGTTTTAAGCTTCATGTGGTAACACCAGTTTACTACGTGATAATTAAAATCTATGAATAAATTAAAAAATAGAATTGATCCGTATACGTAAAAATTAAAAAATCGTGAAAAAATGTAGGTTTTCGTGGCATTGCAAGTAACCATAGTAAAGCCAACTCAAAGGCACAGATAAAATCAAACTCGGCGATAAACGTCCGACGTGATAATCGAATTTCAATAGCATAGGCCTCTGATTTTCACGCATTGCGTCGTGACCGTCAAACGCTTCGTTAAACATATAAGCCGATAGTGTTACTATCGTTACCTACCTTACCGACCTATATCCTATCCTTCCAGATTAATGAATACCCTTAAGAAAACAAGAAGACCAATGATGGAAGGGTGAAAGAAAACGCTTGTCTACCACAGACACATGCGAAATCAAAACCTAAACTAAAGTCTCTTCTAAGAAAAAATTAAAAAATTAAAAATAAATAAATAAAACAACTAGTCCAAAAATTGAACCGTAGATTCAGCCCAGAGTACGAACCTCCATGAATTAATTTCTAATCATTCCATCCCTTCGTTAGAGAAGAAGCTAAAAATTATTTAATAAATTTGAAAACTACGTGAATTTGGGTAGAATTTATTAAATTATAGGTGACATAACGAGTAGGTAAAAAAAATCAATTAAGCATCCTAAATACGATACAAAATCGCGAAACGTTTCAGAACATGTACAAAGCTCTCATCAGATCTAAATTTGATTATAGTTGCATTATACTATATATGACTCAGCCAAAAATAGATACTAAACCGTTTAAATCCAGTCCAAACCTTAAAAAGCCTTTCGATTAAGCCCGAACTACAGTGTCCTATCCAAGGCTGGAGAACTCCCACTGCTCTAACGTAGAATGACACTAATCTCTAAATACTCAATGGCAACTACTTATACGAAACAACCACGACAAAGTTATCAAAGTCAAGAATTGCGGAGGCAATGAAGATTTAGAGGAAAAAAAAACATTCGAAAACCGATCGACATCCGACCAAAAAGCATCCACATCAAACTCGATTTTATATCTACCCCCATATACAAGAGAAGAGTTCTCCTCCATGGCATCCCTCCATCCCACCCATAAATCTCGACCTCTCTGAGACAATGAAAAAAAAATACGACGACAATCTTATAACTGTCCCACTTTAAAGAACTCAAGGCCAACTTTGCTGACCACACCTTTGTATACAGCGCCGGATCAATTATCGATAGAAAAACCGGCTGCGCAATTATAATAGACACAAGCGAACACATGTTCCGTCTTCCGGACGAGGTAACTAATTATTCGTGTGGAGCGTTCGCCATCCGGAAAACTCTAGACATACCTGAAATTGCTATAGCAACCGACTCATTGTCAACTCTGAAAGTCACCCAAGACCTGTCAAAAAACAGCCACGAAATGCAAGAAATTTAATGAATAGTCTCCAATATTTGCGCCACGGAAGTCAAAATAATATCCGTTCCGTCTCACATATATAAGAGGCAACTAGTATACAAATGAAACAGCTAAAAGAGGCACTAAACTCCATCTTCCTCCAGGAATTCCCATTATGTTAAACGAAGCCGACCATTCGCTACAAAAAGTGGCAAATCGGAAGTGGAACGAAATCTGGTTATACTATACATGGGAAACAGCATGCGGGATATCATAAAAAACTGCACCTTCGAACCAGCTCCGATGCTGGACTCCGATAGAAGAAGCCAGTGCATAAAAAATCGGCTCCGAATTGGACATACCGATGTTCATCACAGCCATCTATTCTCCGCTGAAACACCAAAAAAATGTAAAATCTACAAAGCACCGTTAGCAGTTCAACACATCATAATCGAATGCCTGAGTCTCCATCAAATACGAGAACAGACTTAAATACTACATAATATATTTATTTTCACTTATCCGGTCTAGAACAAGTAGCGGAAGTTTGAATTTTTTCTATAATATGTACATGGATGTCTATGCACATCTCACGAATGTGTTAGTATCACAAGTTGCCATACGAATAATCAAAGTATGAACATACAATGTGTGATGGACATTCAGGCATCTACATCCATCCAAGTATGTAGAAAACCTATCCATAGGACATACGGGATATATTTGTCTCATTATGGACCTAAAATGGATACGCAAAGAATATCTGATGCTATGTAGGTTCAAGTCCATCCATGATTATTCAATCGATATAATCATTGCAAAAAGTAGTAATATCACAGAAACAATACAATATGTACTAATCTTGAGAATAGTACATTTACGTGAAAGGTTTCCTAGACTTGTAAAAAAATGGAAAATAAATTGAAAACATGTGAAGCATGTTGGTTTTTAACCACTTCGTTTAACCATTTCCACTTCGTGGAAATGTATGTGGACGATTCCACATAAAATGGGCAGTATTCGAGTGTTTTTTATCGTTTATTTTTTTAAAGGAATGAAACTTTTTACGCGAAATATACACAAGAAGATGGGACATATTTTTTGTTCGATAAACATTTTTTAATTTTAATAACAGGAGATGTTATATTTTTCGAAAAAAAACGGCTAGCTAAACTTGAAAAATTAATATTGCCGGTTTCATTTGTCTAAAAAAGATTAACCAAAAGCGCTTTTCTAAGCTAAATGAATAAACTTTTATAATCTGCTTTGCAAGTAATTATACAATCACAAATTGCTATTGTTATAAAAAGTTCAAAAGTTTAATCACTTTTCGAGGATGGACCTTTTATGGATTCTTAATTAAAAAAATTTGTTTACGAAGCGCTCCACCTGCATCGTGTTCACTGTCGACGGCTGTGTACCATAGTCGCTGTAAATATATTTTTCATTTTTTTACATTTTCTAGGGAGTGTGCAGATATCAGAAAATATTTTATGTTGTTTATCTACTAATTACAATAAATTGTAAAAATGTTAATTATTATGCGCCAACCGTTAGCAGGATTTATAATTACCACCGTACGAACACATGGGCTCGACATTCTACAGGCCTAATAGCTTAAACCATATGAAGGGTTAAACTATAAGCTCAAGTGAATAAACCACATAATAAGAGAATAATTAAATGGGAAGTGGAAGTATTGGATTTTATGATGGTATGCCGTTTACGACTATATGTCACGGCGAATTGGCCGTCCGCAGCTATCACAGAACATTAATCTTTCGCAACTGTCGTGGTAACACTTTTGTCATTTTATAATATAGTATCATTGCAAGAACTTTCCTGAGTTCCTTTAATCCCCGGAAAACTCAGACTGTGATAGGGAATTTCTAACTAGCTATTAGAAAAGCTCTCGACGAGACACCGTCGCAAGTGCTCGAAGCCTGCTCATCGTTCTCATATTCCGCACTAACACATTTTTTCAAGCCAGTCGCATTCTAACTTACGGCAAACGCGGAATATGAAATGAAACATTTCCAACAAGTTTATCGGCCATGCACGCACAGAAGAGTTAGAAACCAAAAATAGCTAAAAAAAGTTATTCTTATTTATTCATTCATTTATTATGATGTGTGTTGATAGTCGTCGATTAAGTTGTCAGGAATGGCATCGAGCATGGTTAACATTGAAGTTTCAACTACATCTGAACAGACATCTATCATTTTGTCGGGAGCGGTTTTGTTTGAAATAACAAAACGTTGGGCGACACATTATAAACTCGTCATTTGAAGACACCTTTTCCAACACAACACAATATGAAATAATCGAGACATTATCAATTTTGAATCATGACAATATTTCAAGTTTTGTCAGATAACGATTCGGTAGGAACCGAACGTACTCTTCGTTGGCAATTCCTAAAAATAAAGAGGCTCGACTTTGTTCCCATTCTCGTTGTCGTTACGAAATCTTCTTTTCTTGCATTATACGACATATGTAATGGACTCATAAAAATAGACAATACCTTGTACGAAGACTTTCTGATCTCCTATAGTCCATGGCATCAAAATTCAAACAAAATTCCAAACAATCCTTAGGACAAAATCACATGAAATCGAAATAAAATAAAATAGGATTTCTCGATAAATAAGTAGCTCGCGGTACAGCCTATGCCGGACAAATCCCTCATACGAACACCGACAAAGATCACGGGGTGACGAAAGGTCACGTACGCGAAGCTTCTCTCGGTTCAATTGTTTCTATAAAGGAAATAATACAATATATAAAACATAAAATATACAATGTATAGAATGTATAACGTATATACAGGGTGCGCCATCTTTTATGTCGGTATGTAAATATTGAATACCTTTAAAAAAAAACAATCGATTTCCATATATGAGGTATTTTTATTTAATTTGGTTCTTTACAACTTATTTGGACTAGTTTTTGAATACAACATCAATAAAGTGACCGCCTTTATTGGCCAAAGAAAAATGTGCCCTTTTTGCTGCGTTTTCCATCACTTTTTCGAGCATCTCGGGCGGTATAGCGATTATTTCTGCACGAATGTTTACCTTGAGCTCGTCAATGGTCTGAGGCTCATTGGCGTACACTTTGCTTTTCAAATAACCCCACAAAAAGAAGTCCGGAGGGGTCAAATCTGAAGATCTGGGTGGCCAGTCAATGTCGCCATTTTTTGACATCACACGTCCAGGGAATTTTCGTTGCAGAAACTGCATTGTTTGATTTGCAGTGTGGCATGACGCACCGTCTTGTTGAATCCAGTAACCGTCCAGACCTTTTTCACACATTTGTGGGCAGACATAATGAGCTAACATCCACCGATATCGATTCCCATCGATTGTTTCGTCTTCTCTGAAGAAAAATGGCCCAATGATGGTTTTGGCGCAAACACCGGAACAAACAGTCACTTTTTGGTCATGCAATGGTGTTTCATGCATCTCGTGTGGATTCTCCGTTACACAAATGTGGCAATTTTGCTTCTGAATGGCGCCAGAGAGTGTGAAATAGGCCTCGTTGGTCATCAAAATTGGCTTCCAAAAATCAGGTTCAGTGTCAACCATTCAAGCGACTGTTTGGCCGTATTGTAAGCGACGTGGACGGTCTGCCGGCAATATTCTTTGAGTCAATTGCACTTTATACGGAAACAAATGCAAATCATCCTTAAAAATGCGCCGCAAAGTGGTTCCACTGACGCTAAAATGCTGAGTGCGGTGACTATACGACACTGTGGGATCTCGACAACACTCTCTCTTATCGCTTCAAGCAGTTCATTGGAACGTCTTAGGCGTTGATATACGGCACGCGGACAATCTCCCATTGTCCCGTGCTCAACAAAATTCGACACCAAACGACGAATAGTGTTGTCAGACGGTGCTTGCCATGATATTTTCGACGATATGCACGTTGAGTTAACACACCTGAACGACTATTTACAATGTACAGCGTCACTATTTCGGCGCGTTGTTTCAGTGTGAAGCGATTCATGGTTAAAATTGTACTGAATTGACATTTCAAAAACATGTTTACTCAAGTCAATCGGTTGATAAATGTCAAAGTTATTCAATGTTTACATACCGACATAAAAGATGGCGCACCCTGTATACAGTATGTATTAGGTGTACAACTTTGCTATAATACACGCGTGTGCGCGCACGCACGCGCACATCCGTAGAGAATTTTTTTCTAAACCACTTTTCTCGCCATTTTAGATCATTCTGAATGAGAATAAATGTTGTTGTTTCACACAAATATAAAAATTGAAACGTTTGAATTTGAAGCAATGAGATTCCTAAGCTCTTATAATTTTTTGGTCGCTCAATTTTTAGTAAATATCATTTTCTACCAATTTTTAAAACAAGGATTACAATTAGAATTTGATGTATTATTTCGGTATCATTTTTTATTCTTCAAACGGGCCCGTCTATGAAAAAGTCAAGATTGATCAACGTGATTTCATTATAACTCATTCATTTACACGCCTTTACACTTTTTCTTTCTTTAGTGTCTTCGTTCACTCCTTAATTTTTATCCTTTTACTTCCTCAGAAAGAAAGCTTTGTTTTCGTGAAATTTTTTTTTTTTAATTATAACTTTGTTATCGCTTTTATATATATGCGAGATGACAAATTATTATATATACTCATATATATAATATGTATAATAATAATTATATATATGTATATATCATATATATTATTATAATATATATATAAGAGAAATGACAAAATAAACCAACTAAATTTTACGTGCTTCAATTATTTTTTGCTTTCCCTTTCCTTCCTCACTACCTCTGACTCTTTTCGCTTTTGCCGTTGTTTCGACGATTTTTATTTAAAAAAATTATTTTCGTTCATTCAGTTTGTATACAGAGATTTGCAACGAATTTCACCACCGTCAACCATTACCTAAGTCGTGCTCTTCTTTCTATTCAGCGGCAAGCCGTAGGGCTATGAGGCTGCATGTTAATTCGATAAGTGTACGGGTCGTTGATTTTGCGGTATTTTCTGGATAGCCTGTATCCGATCGCGCACATAACCCACGAGGTGAACCTCTCTGTGTGATGCTGATGAGCTTTACATCACCCATCCGTTTGTTCTTCGCTTGTTGAAACTTCAAAATCTCCCGACCGTATAAAAATGACCATAAACGGGACTACAAAAGTTTTCAAATGAAAATAAAACTAACAATGATGAAGTCATTATCGATACGATTTAAGTTAACTCCTTTAGTGTCATTGATACATATATCGACATAACTAAGAGATATACTGAGAGTTCGACATTAAAGGGTGAATTTATCATGCAGATTATAATCATTCATTCACTGCATTACAGTCCGGAGACATCTAAGCATCGTAGTCGTCTTTTATATATCATAAGACGCAATGGCGGCAGAACACTAATTTCAAAAAAAAAATTATAAGCCATATGGAGGTTTGCTAATGCAGAAGAAGACATCTCTCAGCTGTAGTGATAACAGTAGATGAATTATTATTATTTGAATAATAACCTTAAATCATGTATATCCGTGCAAGTACTTATATATACAGAGAACAGTGAGTCAGAAATAACATTTGCTCGAAGTTAACTCGAGAAATACCATAGGTGAAAAGAGACAGACGAAGAAAACGAGAGATCAGTGAAGTCGGGAGAAGGAAGCGAAATAAAAAGAGACCTTCCAATGACCGTTACGAAGACATAAAGTACAGTAAAGTGAGAGAGAAGGAGAACGATAAGATGAAGAAGTGGAGAGGGCGGAGTGATCGGACCATGGGAAGGCCAACTGCGACTAAGAAAATAAAAAGAGGATGAGAATAAGATGGGCGGGGGAGAGATGGAAACGGTCCCCACCTGCGAAATGGATACATGTGCAAGCCAGAAAAAGATGGCGTGGGCCCTGGTGGGAATTCAAAAGCGATGAAAGGGAAGGCCTCCTCAACTAGAAGAGGAAAAGAGACGACGTCGATAAAGAAAAAATGAAGGGCGGAGGAACGAGAAGAGGGATTAAGGAGGGGGGGAGGGTTTGCACTTTTGAAAAATCGATTTTTTTGTTGTCTTTTCTTATAGTTAAACATTTCAAGAATATAGTCTCAAAATTTGAAGTCGATCAGAGCAAAACTCTCGAAGTTATTGACTAGTTAGTCTCCTCTCGGAAAGACAGCGCGAAGCTGGCGAGCAGGTATACAGTTTATTCGCTTGGGGATCGTTCTGGCCTATTGTTCTGTTTCGAAAAATTGCTACTTAGTAAAGACAGGTAACTTAAGCCGTAAATACATATTTTATATGTGTATATTATACACTGTATAATATTTTTAAAAGAGAGATTAGCGTCAGTTAATGTTATACGTGCGATCGTGCGCTTATTCTCAGTGATTTTATAATTTTGTCAAGATATTTTATGTTAAAAAATGCTGAGAATATGTAACGTTTCGAGAGATGACCGAAGAGGTACAAGAACTCATTTGTGCAGAACGAAAAAAAAACCTTATCCAAAGAAACAAAATAAGGCTGAAGCTAATACGAAGAGTGCATCATCGAAAAAAAGAAAGTTGAATACCAGTGCAAGTGTGCCAGAAGACGTTGAAAAACATTATAGAATCATCGATTTTTTGCTTGTTTTCTCAACAATTTCAAGTTTGGTTAAATGTGCTCAGTGTGATGGATCAGATGAATTGCACAAAAGATGGTCTTGGCTTTGAAATCCAGGTAAAATGTCCCAATTGTGATCCATGCTATATACCGTCGAGTGAGAAAACTTTAAACGCGTTTTTCTCAAAAGCACTTTTTAAAAGTCCGTGTGCATTGCTATTTAAAAGCTACATTACCGATTCATTTAAAACTTGGTACACACTTTCTACATATAAAATACCTCCCCCCAACGTTAAGTTTTAGATTTTTTTTTTACATTAAAGGGGTTTTCCACTTACAAAATGGCGGAATTTTTCATAAAAAATAGCAGTTTTGACTTTAAATGACCACCAAAAATTTTAAAATGATAAAAGTAATAATCAGAGAACTTTGGGGGGGGAGGATTTAATGATATTTTGACTAAATTTTAATGGTTTTTTATTTTAGATGATTTCCAGCTGAGATACAGTGGACACCGCAAATCGTCTATTTCCAAAGACGTTCTTGGAAAAGCTCCGTCACCGGCTTGTTTGTCGATATTTTCGCATAAAAAAATTACTGAGTATTGTTGAAATCATACTTAATAATGTACAAAAGGTTTCAATAAGTTTGCTCAATCCATATTTGTAAAAAAAAATCGCAAAAAAAGTGTTTTTTTTCACGCTAAAACCCTTACCCCTCCCCCCCCCAAAGGAGACGGCGGAAGAATGAAACCGGAAGGGAGTAAGAAGGCTACACGTAAAGAAGGCGATGCATAAATTCATAGTTCTAGTAAGAAAGCTACAACAAAAGAAATAACGAGTGCGTGTGTGACATACATACGCATGCATGCGGGCATTTTTTCTACACTAGTTTTCTTGACGTTTTAGACCATTGGGTGTACCAGGCATGAAAATCTCGAAAGAATGTTTTTCATTAAAACAAAAGTTCATCTACGAGAAACAAAAAGTAGCAATGAAATAACCATGAGAACTCTGGTCCATAGGAAAGCCTTTTTAGCGGTTCGCTAACTCGTTTTATAGATTTTTTATAATGATAAGCATTTACTGGACAATTCGTCGTCTCGTGGCGTCATGATATCGTTCCGAATCCGAAAGTTTAGCTCAAGGTATAGTGCTTGCATTCACAAAACTCAAGTGCAACATGCATGCATAGACATGCGTATAATGAACGCTATCTGTATACGATGACAGATGCGACACGATTCTGTAGCATTTACCAACTATCGTTAAGTCATCTATGATAAGTACTGCATGCATGTACGTGCGTGAACTTTACGTTACACTTGGACGCTACTTAGACTCTAATAATCATAGCTAAAAGCTGGCTGCGTTAGTTTAATCAGTACACGGTGTATTTTACCTTGTATCGCCATGGTTCCTGATAGCGCAAAACTAGAAAAGATAGAGCAGCTGGGAAGACGAAATAGTTGGATATAAGTATCCTAAGTAGGTCTAGACATCTGAAAATATAAAAATTGGAGGGACGTACAAGTTGGAAAGAAATACGGCTTGAAAAGTGCAAAAGAATAAACTATTTTCATAAGTGGAATATTTTTTTTGTAACTCAGTCCATCGGTACTTATATATATATTTCTATTTTCTACTTGTCGCAGTGTTCATGTTACGACTGATAGACCAAATTGGCTTTGCAAGGTATTATTGTCTTTATAAGAATACTGTCGGGTTTGAATATAGTCATTTTCATCTGAAGCTGTTACGAAGAATATTTCATATACCCTATACATATACATATGCGAATATTCAATATCCTATGGATATACATATGTGAGATTTGTATCAGCATAGACGACATTTCTCGTACGCTTACGTACATTCGATATACATTTCACATCCCTGCCTATATACTCGTACATAGTATTTGAGGTGTAGGCAAATAAACAATATGGAAATCAATTGTTTAGTTTAGCAAGAACCTTCCACAACAAGTCATTATACAGTAATTTTAATGATATTTATTTATTATTATTGACAAAAAAAGAAATCATCGTAACGCCTAATTTTTCTAACGCCTTCTGAACATCACTGTTAGCGGGATTCGAATCTAAGACGTACACGACCTACCTAAGTACCTCACGGCAAGCACGTTGCCTACGAAATCAATCCGACTTGTAAGGATTTCTTGTACTTTAATTCTATAATAGCTGCAACGAAGATAACAATGTCAATAGGCCGCTTGATTTAAAAAAAACTCGGTACTCGGGGGTTTTATGTACATAAATGTATATGCATGTAATATCTCACAATTATGTCAGTAACACGTCAGTAATACATGAACTATCAAAATATATGCATACGATGTATTCGGGTCATTCCTGCATGAATATCTGATGGTCAATGGGAATTACCGTGTCAAGAAAAATGTATTGTATTATACAAATGAGTATACCTTAAGAGCGAGTGCTTCAATAGGAAATTCGTATACTGGGACCCGACTGAATGCTTATAGAAAGTGAATGAGACCTTGTAAAGTCAATCTAGTTTGTCGTTGCAGCCTGAAAACTACGACAAGTTGAAAATGGGAAAAAATATATGCACTGATGAAATGAGCTACAAAAAAATGTTTAAGGTAGCTACTGTGGTTCGGTTGTCAAATCACAGTCCGTAAAAAAAATATATAAAATTTAAACAAATATCAATCTGGTATTTACGGATTCGTGACAAATTATTATTTACAGAAATACTTCGAAATATTAGATAACTTATCATATATATGAGAAATTAATTTTTAAACAACTGTCGTTTGAGCTAATGGGAACTTGAGAACTGGAAAAATACGTTTTAAAATGAATGAGACAGAATGAAAAAGAGAATTCCTGATTGCTTGGATCAGTAACGATAAAATATAATTCTACGTTACAATTAGATCACAAATTATACTTTAAAAAATTAATTGTTTGTATCAAAAAGACATACGCAATATGGCAACGTCGAATTGTTAGCAGGTTAGCAGCTGGTAACGGTGCTCAACACTTCACGACGTATGTTGTTTTGCCGGCTTAGAACCGAAAAAAATGGCGATGCCGGTAGTACGTGTTCGCGGTAAAGAGGCCAATTTTCTACGAAAGGGAAAGAAAAACGGAAGGAAAATCCTGCTAGTGTATGTAAAAGAATAAAAGTGTAAGGAGGAGAGCTCCCGGAAAATATTCCTGCAGGTCGTCATATAGTCGAGATAAAAAAATTGGCCGACGAAATGTGGTGCCACGATTGTGGCGTGCCACTTTCATTTCGCTACGTAGTAAATGAAATCCAAATTGGCCACGCAAGTGTTTTCACAATAAGATGCCATTCTGCTATTGGTAAGTGTATGACCTCAAATTTGTATTTAAAAAATACACAAAATAACGTTATGGTAGAGCTATTGTTATTGCCCTTTTTATGTAATACTTGCGTTAACGTATACTGGATGGTGCCATTGGGGCCATGCACATGAACACAATTTGAACAGAATTGAATGTATCAATCATCTGCACTGTATTAGTGAAGCGACATGAACAATATGTAGGAAAAGAAATAAAAGAGACTGCGAAAAAAAAACAGGGCGGTTAGATTACTGCGTTCATTGTGTTCATCGTAGAATAAATCGCTTTTGCGTGATGTGTAAGAGGACACCTGGTTCAAGAGGCCAAAAAATCTAATAAACCGATTGAATTCTATCTGAGCTGATTTCGAAGTCAATTAGGTACTCTACAAATTGTATTCAATGTTCAAAACGATTATGACAACAAAGTATTGGCACGACGTTGAAGATTTCGACGAAGAAATTTGGACAGCTTAAAAAAATAGTGAGTTACCTTTAATATTTTCGAACATGTTTATAGTACGATTGGTAGAGTATCTAATTACATTCAAAATGAGCTCAGATATAAATTGGTTCAGTGGATTTTTCTATATCATGTATAGAAAATTAAGAAAGTGGTTTTGGGAAAACTCTAGATATTCAATATTTTCCAATAAAAAAAATATTTTCAATAAGTTCAATGTTCGGTAATATATCCTCCGAATTAAAAAAATATTGGTTTTATTATTACTGAGAAAAAAATTACCGAAAATTATGTTCCTTTTTGGATTTCTGAACCAGCTTTCCCTTTTAAGTAATATTAAAGAAGATGGTTTTTAATATTATTTTATTCTCTGATACAGTGTATAAAATTCAAATTCTTATAGAATTTCTCCTTGTCGGTACTTTCAAAGTGTTCAGAGTTCTACTTTTACATCATACTTTTAAAAAATTATTTAAAGTCACCATTATTACGTGAAATACTGAAATGGCTGGAGAAATTAATGTCTTTTTATATCCAGCAATCACTAATTTATTATTATTAATAATTCATCAAATCGAATCAAAAAGTTTTTCGTGGCATTCTAATAGAAATAAAGAATTTAGTTCAAAAGCCTTAATTGAAATTGTGAATTTTTAAAACTTTGAAACTACATCCGAATCTTCTCTAAATTTAGTGAAATAACGCACGTCGTATATATTTTGAACACACTATTTCTTTGCAGAATTATGGGACCACACAAATATTATAGATATAAATTATAGAGCAGGTATGTTGCATGTATATATGTGTGGGCTTGCATGGCCAAACTCATGCAACCCACACTTTGGACCTACCTTCAACCAAAAATTTAGCCTGATTAAAAGGTACACATTGATTGATGGTATATGCACAAAATATAACAAAAACCTTTACAAAGACCGTTGTGAGCACCCGAAAGCCACAATAATCTAGTATCTGTTTATATACAGGGTGGCCGATTTACCGATTTAGGTGAACAAATTTTATGGAGAACTTTTTTTAATCCGATGCGTAGTTTTTGAAATATTTCAATGTCTTCAGATAAATCGGCCACCCTGTATATAAGCGACGGCAACAGAAAATGTTGATGCTCTTGTGAATCAAAATACTCGCTTATTTATTAATTTTTAACGAGGTTGCTACCTCTATAAGCATTCTGAGAATACAATTACGTAAAAGTATTAGTAATTTTATTGTTTCAAAATGAGCGCTCGCAGCACGGTTAGGGTAGTTAACTTATGAAATTATTCTATTTATTTGTGTTTTTCAAGCGTATCAAGCTGTAAGATTTCAAAAATGATTAGAAGTCGAACCAAAAGGCGATCGGAGAAAAAACGAAAGCTGACTCATTGAAAACAAATGTTGTACGGGAGTGGAAACAAATTTGACTCGTGGGGGCACTACACGAGCCCTGATTATTCTATCCATTGTCACATAGTTACACTCTTTAGCTCATTTTATTATGTCGAATGGCTAGAAGAGCCCGAATATATTTAAGAAGTATCGAAACACCTGAGCGACAGACTTGGTACAAGCGTACCGAGTTTTGCGGGCAATAGGCCATTGCCCCTAATACAAAAACTAGAGCTGTCGCAGCTCCGGAATTCCCTCGCCGACGTAAACAGCAGGTCAGTGACCAGCTGGCCTTGCTGGGCGGCGAGGGGAAGGTGGTGAGCGCGGCAGCGGCGTACCGCAAAAGTCTGAAGATGCGTTATATTCAAAATTCGGATGAAAAATAGGCAGAGGGGACTGAGGCGAGGGGAGGCCTATAAAAGGTCGGTGCGGGGAGAGAGAAGCTCTCTTGGCGAAATAGTTTAAACAGAGGAGGTGCAGAAATTGAGAACGTAAAAATTCAAATTAAAGATAATAGTTCCAGAAGCTTTTCAAATCGTATCTATCGGAGAGTCTGCATCCACTCCGGAAAAATAGAAAACCAGTGAGTGGTGGCTATAGACGAGGAAGTGCCGAAATCATAAACGATAACGAATAATAATTGTAGAAATTATCAAATGTCGTAACCCGTAATATGAAGGGTGGTTAAATTGTAATGGCCGATGTTGAATGTGAACCACACCTAAACGTCAAGTTTTTTTCTGCATTTCATTTGATATTTCTCAATTTCAGACTAACTCAATTTGAACCATGGAAAGATACACAATCGAGCAACGCGTTAAAGTTATTCAGGCTTATTATGAAAATATGCGTTCAAATCAAAATGCATATCGTGCACTTCGTGACTTTTTCGGTCAATTTAATCGTCCAAATGTGCATACAATCGAAAAAATCGTGCAAACATTTGAGCAAACCGGGTCTGTAGGAGATATTAAAACACCAGTGCATGCTCGTACAGCTCGTACTGCAGAAAATATTGCTGCTGTTCGCGATAGTGTGGCTGAAGAGCCGTCCACCTCAACTCGTCGTCGTGCCCAACAATTGCACCTCTCACGCTCGTCGTTGATGAACATTATGCATAAAGACTTGCATTTACACGCTTATAAGGTGCAATTGACTCAAGAACTAAGGCCTCTTGACCATTCCAAACGTCGTCAATGGTCAGAATGGTGGCAAGAAATGGCAACAGTGGATGATCAATTTTCGAAGAAAATCATCTTCAGTGATGAGGCACATTTTCACCTCAGTGGATTCGTCAATAAGCAGAATTGCCGCATTTGGGCGAATCATAATCCAAGAGTGATTGTCGAAAAACCAATGCACCCAGAAAGAGTGACTGTTTGGTGCGGTTTATGGGCTGGCGGCATCATCGGGCCGTATTTTTTCCAAAATGAGGCCGGTCAGGCAGTTACTGTGAATGGTGTTCGCTATCGTGAGATGATAACGAACTTTTTATGGCCCGAATTGGAAGATATGGATGTGGGCGATATGTGGTTTCAACAGAACGGTGCCACTTGCCACACAGCTAACGAAACAATGGCTCTTTTGCGCGACAAATTCAATGGCCGTGTTATCTCACGTGGTGGCGATGTCAATTGGCCGCCAAGATCATGTGATTTGACACCGTTGGACTTCTTTCTTTGGGGTTATTTGAAAGAAAAGGTGTACGTCGATAAGCCAGCAACAATTCAAGAGCTAAAGGATGAGATAATTCGGCACATTAACGGCATAGAACCTCAATTATGCCTAAGCGTCATCGAAAATTTGGACCATCGGATGGAGGTATGCCGCCGAGGTCGCGGCGGCCATTTGGCCGATATTTTGTTCCATACATAATTGAACCATACCATATTATCATAATAAAAAGAATTGACAATAATTTCCTAAATAATTTGTGTTTTATTCAAAATCAACATCGGCCCTTAAAATTTAACTACCCTTTATTATTACCGGATTCTCGTAGAACGTACAAACCTTCACCGATGACTGATTTGATGGCACGAACGGACGCCTCTCGACGTAGGCCGGGAGTCCTAGCACGCGAGTAAGAGCGAGAGAGGTATAGGATAGATAAACGGAAACGTATTTATTCTTATTACAAGATTTAGCGGTATGATGAACAGGTAAGTAATTTATAATGGGTCAGTATTACGAACGTTATCTCGTTAATCGGGCGTACACCACCGGTAACAGTAATTCTCACTCACGCGTTATACAATGCAACGTAATTTGCCCTCGACGCGGGCCTAACACAATCGAGTCTTTGTCTTGGGTCTCTACCGTCGTATACCCACAAACGGCTATCCTTACTCGAGCACGTCTCTTCGTTCTCTACCGTCGTATACCCACGAACGGCTATTCTTCCTCGAGCACGTCTCTCCGTTCTGTACCGTCGTATACCCACGAACGGCTATTCTTCCTCGAGCACGTCTCGTGGTTGTCTGCTGCCGGCCGGCGTCTTCGCTTGCCCCTCTGGCTCGCGCTGCGCGGGCTGGCGCATGCGCCCGTTGTTTGCGTGGTTGCTTGTCGTGCTTTGTTCCCGCGCACCGGATGCGTGGGTTACAACACAAATAACCACAATTTAATAATCAATAAGTTAAATAGAGTAGATACGTAGGGGAATTAATACAAGTAAGTGAGTAGTTTGTAAGCATTTTGTATTAAAATTAGTGCATCGAAATAAGAGCGTAGAATAAGATGAAATGGTATGGACTTTTAAACCGATGATCTAAATAGGTAAGAGTCGCCGGAATCGTGTACGTGAAAGGAAGACAGGGAGAAAGTGAAACGGAAATAAGTGAGAAAGAATTGTACACAGAGTTGATATACTCTGTCCAAGTAGTGAGCGTGTGCGTGAGGCGGGGTATGTGTGGGTAGCGAGGGAATACCAGGGCGTCAACACATCATCGAGGTACGAGCCCAAGAGTACTGAGAATCGATGCTCGAATACTAAGAAATAGCGTGAAAATAATCGTCGGAATGCCCGAATTTCGACACAGAGCGGAATATAGAATTAGGAAATGTAGAGAATAAGATATAGGTAGAATTAAATGCAGAGGATTAAGAACTAGGAATAAGCAAATCTCGTATAAGAAAATATAAATGATAGAGTGTGTTAGAGTAAAACAAGAGTAAAAGAAAAAGAATTATACACAGGGTTAATACACTCTGTACAAAGAGCGAGTGCGATGCGAGTGACTGATAGTGTGAGGATATCTGTGTACCGAGCGTACAGCAATACTGCGATACGGAAAGTATTATAAACCTGCGAGGATACTGAGAATAGATGCATACTGAATAAGATTATAATTGTAGAAATAATCGCTAGAATTATGAGATTAAAAAGATTATTGCGCATAATTCAAGTAAACGTAATTAAAAAGTGACGTTTTTTATATGAAACTGTTTTCTCCGAATGAAGCCTCACTGTCAACCACCACGAAGTCTCAATTAATTAGTTATGTGATCGAGCCCAAATTTCCACGATAAATAAAAATATATGTTAACGATAAAAATTACCGTTACACCATTGAGCGATGTCCCCGGTTTATAGATCAATCCATGCGCAGTGTCAAAATATACTGGGCATTCCAGGTCAAATGTTAAAGTATATAGGGCATTCAGTCGAGTGTAAAAAATACACAGGGCATTTCAGGAAACATGTTAAGAATATGTATGGCATTCTATATCAAGTATCAAAGTATATGGGACGATTCATATAAAATACATCACAAAAATAGTATAAGACGTACGATATAATCGTATGTCAATCATGTAGAAAACCTTGCATGTCACGTGACAGATATATATATAAGGCATTCCATATCAAGTTCTTGAATCTACGGGGCATATACTGCAAAGTCTCAAAATATTACGAATTAAAACCTCCTCAGTAGGTTCAATGATAAAGTCAGGGTGTCATGATAGATCAATGAGAAGTTGATAGGGTGCGTAGCGCCCAAGCCATACGAAACATTCGTATTGTATATACGTATATCTCTATACTATGGGTGATCATCAGCGCGTGTCGCGCATGCACCCCTTGGGACGAACCCAAGATCTGGAGCGAACCCCAAGCTTGCCCCCCTCCCCAAATTGGTAAATTCGAGGAGCATCAAGTCTCGATTCTCCTTCCCGGTAATAGTGGCAGCGGTGAGATATTTTCACAATGTAAAGAGATAATAAGAAGATCTTGCCACTGCTGCCGCTGTGAAAATGTCAAAATAAAATAGCTTTTCATGGAGCTAAAAAATAACGAGCGTTTTCATTTACCGTTATTATAAATAGTAGTTTCAACTAATCAATTTTTTTATCAGGGGTACAAATTGAAAATGCGGGTTTGATAACAGATGGCGTTACTAACGCTATACGCATCAGGCAGTACTGTGACTATGTTTATGTCAAAGCTACGTCTTATAGCTTTAATTTTCAGTATGTGTCAATTTGTCGCAGTGTCAAATTCATAGTTTTTTTGAGCTCTCAATATGTCGAGTTTCGTGCCAACAAAACAGCATTTGCGGGAAGTTTTAATTTACTTCTTTAATTTGAAGAAAAGTGCTGCTGAAGCACATCGATTGGTCTCCGAGGCTTATCCGAGTCATGTTCCATCGGTTTCAACGTGCGAGAGATGGTTTGTGCGGTTTAGAAGTGGTGATTTTGACGTTGAGGACAAAGAGCGGCCGGGCCAAGTGAAAAAGTTTGAGAATGCTGAATTGGAGGCAATACTCAATGAAGACTCGTGTCAAACTCAACAAGAGCTCGCAGATTCATTGGGAGTGACACAACGAGCCATTTCCCATCGTATAAAAGCCCTCGGAATGATCCAAAAGCAAGGACATTGGGTGCCGTATGAGCTGAAGCCGAGAGACGTCGAGCGCCGTTTTTTTGCATGCGAACTGCTGCTCGAACGGCAAAAACGGAAGGGTTTTTTGCATCGCATTGTCACTGGTGATGAAAAGTGGATCCATTACGATAACCCGAAGCGCAAAAAATCATATGGTTACCCCGGCCATGCATCATCATCGACGGCCAAACCAAATATTCACGGCGCCAAGCTCATGCTCTGTATTTGGTGGGACCAGCTGGGTGTGGTGTATTATGAGCTATTGAAATCGAACGAAACCATCACAGGAGCACTATACCGAACTCAATTGATGCGTTTGAGCCGCGCACTCAAAGAAAAACGGCCACAATACGAGCAAAGACACGACAAAGTAATTTTGCAACATGACAACGCTCGGCCACATGTTGCAGCGCCGGTCAAAACATACCTACAAACGCTGAAATGGGAAGTCTTACCCCACCCGCCGTATAGCCCAGATATTGCTCCTTCCGATTACCACCTTTTCCGATCGATGACACATGGCCTAGCTGACCAGCGCTTCCATTCTTACGAAGAAGCCCAAAAATGGGTCGATGACTGGATAGCAGCCAAGCCGGCCGAATTTTTTTCGCGACGGTATCCGTAAATTGCCAGAAAGATGGGAAAAAGTTGTGGCTAGCGATGGACAATACTTTGAATAATTCATTTGTTACCATTTTTTCAGAATAAACGTTCAAAAATAGAAAAAAATCCCGCATTTTCAATTTGTACTCCTGATAATTAACAAAGATTTTTTAAAATCTATGGAGGGGGCTCGGTTATCAACGGTTGGGCATGTTTAACCGGTTGATAAGGTACACAGTATTATTTACCGTAAGACCCAATCTACTTATCTTCCGTAAGTCCCAAATTTGCTCTAACGATGGTGGGCTACATACCGACGGTTGATAACCGATCCGCTTTACGGATCGCCGATACATTTTCTGCTGACCGGCTGCCAACATTCAATCTTCTTTACCGCCTGTCGGTAACACAATTATCAGCCGTGGATGGCGCATCGGTAATTGATTTTCTACTGGACCGGCTGCCAACATTCAATCTACTTTACCGACGGCCAGTAACACGTTTACCGACAGTAGATGGTACATCGGTAATTAATTCCTTATTGGACCGTCTACCAGCATTTAATCTACTTTACCGACTATCGGTAACACGTTTACCGACATTAGACGACGCATCGGTAATTAATTTTCTGCTAGACAGTCTGCCAACATTTAATCTACTTTACCGACTGTCGGTAATACGTTTACCAACATTAGATGGCGCATCTGCAATTAAGTACGGGCCAAAGTCCGGCAGATGGCGCTGCGACGCTGCACCAAACAGAACACTAGGATAGGTGTGCTGGGGGTGGGGACTGGTGGGGACCAATCAAGGATGGGGGTAGGGGTGGTTGGAGTTGTGGGGGTCCAATCAGAAACGGGGGTGGGGTAGTGGGGGTAGACACACTCCCTGGAACAACCAATGAGGAAGCAGCAGGGGGTGGGGGTAGTGGAGAGGAGGGGACGGGGCTAGTCTAGATACGCCCTGGCGCCAGCCGGACACGCCCTGTCTTTCTATAAAGGGCCCCTTCCACTGCCAGGCATATCACATGGCTCAGTAGTCTCGATTTTGAAAGATAATTTGGGTACGAGAAGTAACTATTTCCTGTTTCCAAACCTGAAGAAATGGTTCGGCGGAAAGAGGTTTGGCTCCAACGATGAAATCATCACTCAAACAAACGCCTATTTTGAGGACTTCGACAAATCTTATTATTTGAAAGGAATAAAAAAATTGGAGAAATGTTGGACGAAGCATGTATTGAGCTCGAAAGAGACTATTTTGATAAATAAAACGTTTTTTTGCCGAAAAAAACTATCTTTCATTCAAAAAGTCACTGAGTTATTAATCCACCCTCGGATATAATAAATATATTTTGCAGCAAAAAGTTCTTTATCTCGTACTCTTGGGAAATCAGTGCATCGACTCGTTGCTACTGGTGTTGTGCTGTGCTCGGCTGTCGTGCGAACAGCCGGGGCACCGCTTTGTAGGCATGCTACTCAAACGAGAGACTATCATCGGTCTCTCGCTTGACTGCGGCATCTCACAATGACGCTCTCATAGTACTCAGCCATCTCGAAATTTTCCGACACTCTCGTGCAAACCGCATAGACATCTACAACCGCCGTTCTGACCTCGGAATTTTTCACCGCATTTCTCCGGATCTATTCCACTCAGAAGTGCTCAACAGAACTCAAAATACTCGGAAAGCGTACACCGTCATAATTTAACTAAATTCAATCTCGGTGAGGTGGGGAAATCTCAATTTGTGCATCCTCAAAGGTCTCACTTCGTGGCGTGCTTTGCAGGACGGGCTGCATCACGTTTTATCTCACATATCTTGGCACACAATTAATATACTTGTATGTGCAGCTTATTAAGTATCACTTTAAATTCATTCGTTTATTATTTTTTAATATTTTTTTTTGTAGTGAAGCAAGTCAAAGTGGAATAAATACTACTTTCTCTACCTACATCTTTGGTCTAGTTATTTTACACCTGTCGTGAGTGAAAACTTATCCCATAATGATATATTTCAGATTGAAAATCACCAGGCAAGGCAATCAGCAACACGTACATATATTAACATATATTTATTTACCGTGTCGGCCATCTATCATTGATATTCGAGGACAGATAGGACATCAAGCGATTTAATTCTGTATTATTCCAGTTAGGTTTAATCGGTCTTCGTTTTCTAAGAAGAATTAATTATGTTTTAGTCTACTTTATTCATGCCCGGACCTACCCAGACGGGCATTTGGTGAAACTGTGAAGACACAAGCGCTGACACTATCCGGTAAGGGAGCTTGTAATTGTGTAAAACATTGAGACCTGTGATTTAGAAAAAAATCTCTGGATGCGTGTGTACTGTAACGTGGCGAAGTATCAATCGTGCTAAAAGGATGCGTTCTCCTCGCCCTACGGTTCCAAAACGATCTCGCAGTGCATCATTGTAATTGATTAAAACAATAAATCATTATGTTCAAATTTTTTTTTATGCATGACCATTGAGATAATAGTAACAAGGAAGACGGCGATAGGGAACATCGGCGTGGCAATTCAGCAGGGAGCGATGCACTAATTCACTCGCAATCTGTTCTGATACCACCTCGTCAGCAACGAGAGATCGCGTCGCTATATATCACTCGAGCAGGTACAACGATCGTACCCATCTTACCATCAATATCTCGAGTAGTCCCGCTTGATAACCACCTCTACATGCGTCGGTAGGATAGCTTACTTACCGGACATCCAACGATAGCGAGTCCGCCAACTAGCATAATTTCGGCATAATTAGAGGGGATCATATTTCGAGAGCGTGAGCTGCGACAGGTACTCAGGGATTTTTTCCGATTAACGTCGAGTGAGGAGAACGTCGGCTTGAGACGTCACACTACCCCGCTGTACTCTACGTTTGAAATACCACTGACCACGTTGTATCCGTTGGCCTATTAGATACAGAGATAAATTGAAAAGAGGGATATTCCAAAATTATATTGTATTCATGAGGGTTGCCGAAAAGATCGCCGCAGGTTCGTCCCAATGAGCCATCTCTTCTCTCTGTGGTAATTTATTGTTTGTTTATTTTTGTTAGTTATCAAGAACGTTACTGAAAATTATTAGAGCTTGCTCGTATCTGCGATTATCTTGTACCGTGCGCAGTGTACTTGTCATATCGAAGTATAGGATTGTTGGTGTGCCTTTCTTTATACTTGGATACCGGACGTATCATAATCGTGAATGAAGAAGAGCAGCCAGCAACAACAGAGGCCAAAAACCTGAAGAGTGCTGCTCAAAAATAGCTGAAGACATTACTTCCTCCATGAACGTAACATTAAACATTATTTATTTATCTTACGCAAAAGTAGTACTTTTTCATTATTTGCGAAACAATATTTTTGAACGTGGTATTCCAAAAATATTGAAAGTTATCAGTCCGATTTACTTCAAACTTGAAAAAGATAATAGTGCCAATCGAGTTCTTGCCATATTTCTCTGATTGCGGTGATCAGAGAGAGATTCTAATTTCACTTACCATTGGGATGTCTCTGTTAATAATAGAGTCATGTTGAAAGCATTGTAAACATACAGGGCGTTCCGACTAACACTGGTGGTTGTGTGGTCGGTCTATGGGTTCTGTGATTCTTCAGATGGGTTACCTTCGTGTCCGTACTTAAGCGTTTTGTGTGTACACCGAGGAACCCGCGCAGAAAAATAAAGACTGGGACGAAGTCGCGGAAGCCCAGTATGAAGTCTGGCATGGAGTCCAGAATTGACAATTGGATTTGATTAAATCCAGAAGACCATCCTGAACTGCATCCCGGACTATTTTGTTCTGTGCGGAAATCAGAAAATTACAAAGTATCGTGTGTATCGGTTTTTCTGCAATTCTCCTATGCCCACAGCGAATGCAGTCTAATGTAGGTAAGGCGTTGCCGGACATATAGGAAGTTAGATTGGCTTAAAGAAGTGTGAGTAGTAAGTGCTAGGAAAGAATCCCAATTAAGATAGAGCTCACTAAAAAAAATGGGGCCTTCAGTATACACGTCAATATTTTTATCAGATCAGTCTACCGTCGTGCAACCGATTGACCGATATAACGAGTCCGATCTATGGGTGCGTGACTTACTTATCGCTCACGCGCTAGACGCCCCCTAACGGAAAGTATACATAGTAACGGAATCGCGAAAATACTAATAAACACTTATGAAGATCTTTTGAGGGATAAACGTGTTTCATTCCGCGTGGTTGAATTAGTTTCGCCTAAATGTTGTCGCCAGTCCGAGACCTTTGTCAAATATTTTATGGAGAATTGAATCGATGGGAATCCAGAACGTTACCATTTGTCGCTTTCCGACCGTGCTTCCGAGAGTACCACTTGGGCTCTCGAATCATCATTTTGTTACTTCTACTGCAATAAATTGTTCCTTATACTTTTGATTCTTTAAAGTGACGAGTTGAGATTTACCGTGAAAGATACCTCGGACTAACCCATCCCCTCTACCAACTACCAAGGCTGCAGCGAAGCCAAGCTGGGCCCGTGTATCCCGCGTGCGAATTAAATTTGTCTCGGGAAATAATATATTTCCCGGGACTGGCGCCCAGCACGCGGGAGTACGGGCTTTTGTAACCATCCGCAGGAGCTGGAAGCGATGGAGTTGGAAAGAGTGGTTACAGTTTATAGCCGGTACGAGAGATAACCTCGAAATGCCGGAATGTTTGTAAAAGAATAAAAAGTAACCAAACTATCAGGAGTACAAATTGAAAATGCGGGATTTTTTTCTATTTTTGAACGTTTATTCTGAAAAAATGGTAACAAATGAATTATTCAAAGTATTGTCCATCGCTAGCCACAACTTTTTCCCATCTTTCTGGCAATTTACGGATACCGTCGCGAAAAAAATTCGGCCGGCTTGGCTGCTATCCAGTCATCGACCCATTTTTGGGCTTCTTCGTAAGAATGGAAGCGCTGGTCAGCTAGGCCATGTGTCATCGATCGGAAAAGGTGGTAATCGGAAGGAGCAATATCTGGGCTATACGGCGGGTGGGGTAAGACTTCCCATTTCAGCGTTTGTAGGTATGTTTTGACCGGCGCTGCAACATGTGGCCGAGCGTTGTCATGTTGCAAAATTACTTTGTCGTGTCTTTGCTCGTATTGTGGCCGTTTTTCTTTGAGTGCGCGGCTCAAACGCATCAATTGAGTTCGGTATAGTGCTCCTGTGATGGTTTCGTTCGATTTCAATAGCTCATAATACACCACACCCAGCTGGTCCCACCAAATACAGAGCATGAGCTTGGCGCCGTGAATATTTGGTTTGGCCGTCGATGATGATGCATGGCCGGGGTAACCATATGATTTTTTGCGCTTCGGGTTATCGTAATGGATCCACTTTTCATCACCAGTGACAATGCGATGCAAAAAACCCTTCCGTTTTTGCCGTTCGAGCAGCAGTTCGCATGCAAAAAAACGGCGCTCGACGTCTCTCGGCTTCAGCTCATACGGCACCCAATGTCCTTGCTTTTGGATCATTCCGAGGGCTTTTATACGATGGGAAATGGCTTGTTGTGTCACTCCCAATGAATCTGCGAGCTCTTGTTGAGTTTGACACGAGTCTTCATTGAGTATTGCCTCCAATTCAGCATTCTCAAACTTTTTCACTTGGCCCGGCCGCTCTTTGTCCTCAACGTCAAAATCACCACTTCTAAACCGCACAAACCATCTCTCGCACGTTGAAACCGATGGAACATGACTCGGATAAGCCTCGGAGACCAATCGATGTGCTTCAGCAGCACTTTTCTTCAAATTAAAGAAGTAAATTAAAACTTCCCGCAAATGCTGTTTTGTTGGCACGAAACTCGACATATTGAGAGCTCAAAAAAACTATGAATTTGACACTGCGACAAATTGACACATACTGAAAATTAAAGCTATAAGACGTAGCTTTGACATGAACATAGTCACAGTACTGCCTGATGCGTATAGCGTTAGTAACGCCATCTGTTATCAAACCCGCATTTTCAATTTGTACCCCTGATATAATATTTGGTGCATTGAGCTGTATTTCCAACATATATTTACAAGATAAATATTACAGCTTTTAATTATTGGATAATATTGGTGTTCGTCTGTTGAATATTTTTTTAATCATACAGTTTTTCCAATAAAAACATGATCCGGAAATTGTAGAGCACACTGCAATATGTATATTGCAACTGCATATTTTAATTCGACGAATAAACTTTCCAATACTCGAGGCTTTTCGGAAGGACAGTCAAATTTTTGCCTCACAAGCAGGAGAAGCAGGCTTCGATTTAAAATTAGATAGTCTGTCGGTCTTGACTTATACTGAAAAGTAAATCGTTTCAGGGGAAAGCGGTAAGCGCAATTGCCATAGGCATCTTTTAAAGTTAATTTGATTTACAATTTCATCGTACGATGACATGCCTATACACGTAAGACCTAGTCGTTCTCAAAATATAATTTGGGTAAATGTGAATCTTATGTCATCAATGAGTTCTTCCTTTTTCTCGTAGCGCTCAGATCATTGGTGTCAAAGAACTTCAAGTATCCAATTCTTGGTGGATACTCCTATTAATCAGATGGGATATTGTGTTAACTGCAGCCGACCCATGCGCAGCCGGAGTCACGCCTAGACGCCCCGGAGAGATCCGACTTCTCACGAACCGAGTCGGCTCCTCTGCGCATGCGGTCCGGCACACCGACAACGGGTGGCCACGGAGACGAGCGGAACGAGAGTGAGCTACGAGGACCCGACGCGACGGAGCTAGACGTGCTCCGTGCCCTCGTAGCTAGACACGTTATTAATTACGGCGACGGCCATTGTTGGCACGTGGCAAACGGCGCGCCTCGTGCTAGAACGAACTTTGTACCTTAAACATTATCCAGAGTCATCAGTATTGTTAATACAGTCATCAATTATATATTTTCTTGCAATCTTCGTGAGTACGTGTTTCGTTCTTTTACTATCCTACTCGTTTGCATAGCTCTTGGCAAGACGCCGTATGGCGAAGAGCGAAGCGGACGTCGCATCGAAGGTGAGAGCGCTGTAATCGTTATTAACGTTAATAATTGTGTCTGCAAAATTTGATGAAGCAACTTCAACAAGGAGCTGCGAATAGCCTACAGTCGGATAGACACTTTCGATGGCAAATCTTTAGACGACGTTCCTGGCAGTACGATCGCTGATGCAAATTGTTTCATCGTTACTCGATGATCAACCTAGCCTAGTAAAAAGCCTGAAAATTTGACATTTGCACAGTACTTCCTCGTAATTCTCTTCTATCCACAGATTCTCCTTTACAGGTAATGGTTTACTCAATTCTAGCTTCTTCATAGAGAAAATGGTATTCAAATATTGAATATAATTGAAAATTTGGTGAAACTGAAAATTTCATAACGCTTAAATCTCGATCGATTTTTACCAAATTAAAGACCAATTATCCTTGTTCCATAGTACATTTGTATGCCAAGTTTCGGTTTGATAGGGGACAATTTACATAAGTTAGAGCGAACATACATATTTTTCGAATAATTAAAAAATCTAATTCTATCAAATCTGAGCGGCTTGATAGATTCTTGTCCTTTTTCAAAAAATTCAAGTGACCATAAGATGCCCGTTAGCAATTTAAGCAAAAATGGCAGCAACAGACAGAAGCTGCGACCCGAGGCGTGTACAAACTTTGAGAGATCAATTGACCCATTCTCGAGATATAGCCGTTTTAATTTTTTAAGCTCACTGTACACACTTACGTCACTTAATTTGTTGCACCAATAGAAAATATTTATTAAATCAATAACAGTACAGGAAAATTATACGTAATTAATTATCCATTATAACAGGTAATGTAAACTACGATAATAAAAATATTCCCATTTATATTTTTTGCAAGGTCAGAAACGTTAAATTTCGGCATAAGTGTTCATTCGTGTTATAGTCGTTGTATTGTTATTGTTATCAGTCGAATTTTTTCAACGATAAATTTATCAATAATAAATTCGATTCAATAAATGTATTATCGTAAAATACCATCTTATTTCAGGCAAACGAAGAGTATCATTCCAATCGAGTTTCAATACGGCGTAAGATTATACTTTTCTTTCTGCGGATACTTCCGTCATTGCGAAGAACATTGAGTGGATCTCAGAATCAGCTATTCCCTTTCCACACTACTCGCGGTGACTCAATTGTAGGATCTGTTCATATTCACATGATGTGGAATATAATCCCTATACAATGTATATACAATATATATGGTAATGCATAAGCGCATTCAATATAAACTTCACAAAAAGCAGACAAATCACTCAAAAAACACTAAAAATGTTAGACAAATACATTTACGAAAATGTATATAAATAACACGCAGAGCACGTATTACAAAACACATGTAGTTTTCTAATGTAAATTTGTTCATTTTCAATCGTGTAGTAATTATTTAAGTTAGGAGCCGAAATTCAACCATGGGTCTATGAGACGAGACATGGGTCTATGAATATGACATCGAAATGAACCAACAATCATCGGAATGGCGCTTTTCAGACGAGCCAAAATCCAGGAAAACCACGACAAAGTCGATGCAAAATCAAGGTTTTGTTAACCGTTTTCTTTGATTGCCGTGGTGTTGTCCGCTCTGAATTCCTTCCGCCAGGCCTAACAGTAAATAATAAGTATTATGTGAGCGTACTGAAGCGTTTGTGGGAGAATGTTCGTCACAAGAGGCCGGAATTGTGAAGAAACAACTGGTAGTTTCTTGACCACGACAGTTCACCGGCTCACACATCTCATCTTGTACGCGACTATTTGCCCAAGAACGTTAATATCGTTCTCACGACTCAAGTTACCATTTCGCGGAAAGCGTTTTGAAACGATTCAGGCAATAAAGGAGAATTCGCAAAAGGAGCTGAAGGCGATTCTAAAATCGGCCTATGAAAAGTGTTTTAAAGATTGAAAGAAGCGTTGGAATATGTGTTTTACTTACGATGGAGATTACTTTGAAGGGAATAAAATAAATATCGATGAATAATTGAACGGTTTTCGTTTTATTAACAAATTCCGGGTACTTTTTGATCGTAAGGTATAATAACTGTTGTGATTCTCATCTGTGCTCAATGAATGAGTACTGTCGTACGTATTATCAATCCTGTGGAAGCTTCGGCTTTTATGTCGTACTTATTACTGTGAATACATAATTCGTGTGCTATTACGTCCCCAAAAATGCAACACTCTTGGCGTCGCTGTATGGCTCAGCTGAGAGGCCGCTGCTGTAGGTGCTCAAGATAAAGCAAAGGGGAAACGGGCCTCCGGTTCGCTTGAGATAAAGAGTAAAAAACTCCTTCTAGACTATCGGGCACGTGGGTGATGGCAGGATCTAGTCAATCGGGCATAAGGAACTTGCCCCCTCCAAACCCTGTTGAGATAATAAAATAACAACTATAATAATATAATATATTAAAGGCAGACTCCTTGTAAGAAACTGGGAGTGTGGGTGACGGGGAGTTCATAACCAATTAGGTCCAGAGGAACTTGCCTTCTCCAGCCCATGAGTATAATTGAGGGGGGGTATTGAAATAGTATAGAAGAGCCAAAATGTGGTTCTTTCAGTCAGATCTGATTGATCTTAAAATCTACATTCAACACCTCTAGCCAGTTTAAAACAGTTAGTGAAAATAGTAAGTAAGGAGAAATCCTTGGTTGTTTTAGTGATCACCCTCAATTCCTGCGCCAGAGAGTAACGCGGCCCACCGCGGACTCTACGTTCACATTCCCTTCTTATGGTACCTTACCCCGTCTCATGGGAAAACAATAGCGCAGAGCCCACAAACCCGCTTTAAAGGAAATTTAATAAAGTATCGAGTCGTTAGCCTGGATCCCTGACCAATTACCCATAGCTAAGGTCAAAAACAAAGCAAATTCTTAAATGTTTTGTTACTCGGACGTAACACTGCTACTCGCTTATAGTCGCATTCACAATAATTAATAGAACTTCTTACTATTGGGTTGTTCGGAAAGTAATTTCGTTTTTTTTTTATAAAAATGAAAGACGATTTTCTTATAGTGATTAATATTTTATTCAATCCAATATAGTCCATTCTGATCCAATACCTTTTGTCATCTGTCTGGCAGTAGCATGATTCCACGCTCATAAAATTTTTGTTCTTTGCTGGCAAAAAACTGATCTAAGTGATTTTTGACCTCCTCATTTGAATTAAACGTTTTGCTGTCTAAATAATTTTGTAGAGACCGGAACATATGATAATCTGAAGGTGCCAGGTCTGGAGAGTATGGTGGGTGTGGCAGTATATCCCATCCAAGCTCTAAAAGTTTTTTCCGAATAGTCAAACTTATATGTGGTCTCGCATTATCTTGTTGGAACACTATACCTTTCCTATTGACCAATTCTGGCCTTTTTTCTTTAAGTGAATCATTCAATTTGTCCAACTGATGACAGTACACTTCAGAATTTATCGTTCTGTTGCTCGGTAGAAGCTCAAAATAAACGATTCCTTTGAAATCCCACCAAACAGATAGCATAACCTTTTTTTGATGAATATTGGCTTTCGAAGTGTTTTGAGCCGGTTCATCTTTTCTACTCCAGGATCTTTTGCGCTTAACATTGTTTTAGACAACCCAATTCTCGTCCTCAGTGATGATACGCTTAAAAAATGGATCATTTTCTTGGCGTTTGAGAAGCAAATCACGAACGTCAATGCGACGGCACAAATTTTTTTCCGTAAGCAGATGAGAAACCCATATGTCGAGCTTAAAGGTTAAACCTAGCCGTTTCAAATGATCATGAACGGTCGAATTCGATAAATTTAATCTCTCAGCGATCTCACGAGTTGTTAATCGCCGGTTTGCATCACTTAATGCCTTTATTGTGTCTTCATCAGCTTCAACTGGCCTTCCAGAACACGGTGCATCTTCCAGATCAAAATTGCCGGACCAAAATTTTGCAAACCAGTTTTGGCACTGGCGCTCACTTAACACATCTTCCCCATTCACATCGGATAATTTTTTTCTTGCTTGAACAGAATTTTTACTTTTTCTATAGTAAAAAAGTAAAATATGCCGAAAATGCTGTTTTTCACTTTCCATATTTAAAAAGGTATCAACCAAAAACTACTGTGCAGAAACAATTGAATTTTTTCACAAGCAAGCCTTGCTATATCAGCTGTCAAAATACATATGATTATGCGGCTTCAGTGTGAAGTTGGTTGTGAAAAAACACAATTATGTTCTCTGTTGGGAAAAAACGAAATTACTTTCCGAACGACCCAATATTATTATTCGCTTGTTGCGTGCACGATGTTTGTGATAAGTATTTACACTTGCATTGGTAATATTTTGTGGCGATTTTGATCCATCACTCGTGAACTTCGTACATAATATGCTGAGAATTGGTTATATTAACCATTAAAATAATCTATCGGGTCTATTGTTATGTCTTGTACATTCACTTCGCAATGGTGTATGTTCGCAGTTATAATATTTTATCGCGAATATTTCGATGTTCATTCTTGTGCCGCATGTACAATTCAGTTCTTCATTGCTTATGTACGTTTTTCGTGTGATTTATAGAAAGTATTCTGATTAGTTTTTGGGTGCTGCGCGCACAATTTCTTGGCATCAATTTGATATACCGTCTCGTTCATTGTTCTTATGTTAATTGTTGATATCGATCGTTTTTTGCTGAATTATATCCGTTCATCTTGTGATAATCATATGTAAATGGAACGGAAGTTCGATCAGTTCAATTAGAATTCGATCATTATTAAGGAACTTGGTAATATACGAGTACTTACAGTAAATTCTGCATGCGTACTATTTTTTCCATTTTAATTCAGAAGACGAATAGTTACTGCAATTTGCTGGTCATTTCTGTGAAGGCTTCTCGCATTGGTACTTTATTTTCACTAAGCGACCCCCATTGAAATGAAGTATTCTCGAGATACTGTAACATAGTTACACCTGCTAGCCTGCCTGATTATACTTCGCTATTATAAGAGGCGAGATTAGGCTTTAACGCACGGTAGAATTCGAGCACTAGGTCGGCAAACTCGAGCAAAATGTGACAAAAACTAGCTACGTCACGACAAAGGAATTCCCTCGCTGCCGTAAACAGCAGGTCAGCGACCAGCTAGCATCGCCTCGTGGCGAGGGGAAGACGGGTGTCGCGGCAACGGCAACTTAAATAATTGGGGAATCACGTTAGATTTAAAATAAAAATCGAAAATGATGTAGAGGGGAATGAGGCAGTGGGGCAGGGTATAAAAGAGCCTGCGCAAGAGGAAAAGCTCTTCTCTTAGTTTTTCTCTGTAGTCTTAGCTTTTGGCTTTGATCATCTGTGCATTTTCTCTCAGCTCATGGCTCTTAGTTCTGAGTTCTTAGCTTTTCTTTTTTTTTTAAATTCATTTTATTTAACGTCGCATCAACATCGATGGTTATTAGCGACTTTACAATACTTTTACAAGGATTTATCCAGTTGGTGTATAATTTTCTGTCCGAATTACAGGCTTTCGAACACGTTTGTATTTTTGCAGAAGTTCATCATTTTATCTGCATTGTTATTGTTCTTTAGACACTCTTTTAACGTTGCCGGTAAATTTGTTGAAGTTCGTTCGGTTTTGTGTTCAGGGCATTTCAATGTCAGATGTTCGACGGTGATGGGTTCCTTGCATTTGTCGCACATTTTCCTCGGGGTTTGGTCAAATAGGTGTACGTGGGTTATGTTTGTGTGCCCGATCCTGACGCGGATTATTGCACTTTGTTCTTTTCGGTTCGCGAAGTATGGGGGTTTTTCCCATATGGATTCCCTGACCTCATGTAGTTTCGTGAGCCGACTTTTTCTCCACAGGTCATTCCATTTAATATTTACGGCTGTGCGTATTTTGAGCTTGAGTTCGTGAGATGATATCGGGATCTCGTTGATGTGGTTTGTGACTTCTGATGTGGCTTGTTTAGCTGCGGCGCCTGATTTTTCGTTCTCCTCGATTCCTTGGTGAGCTGGTATCTATACCAGGGCTACTTCTTTGCTCGAGTCCTCAAGAATTGCCATATTTTCACGGATGTCTAACATCATTCAGTTTGGGTTTATCTTTTTTTTATAGCTTCTAAGGTAGATATAGAGTCTGTAAAGATCACTGCCGCCGTTATTTTGTTTTCCTCGTATATAATTTTGCAGGCGTATATAATTATACGCCTATACAAATCCCTTGTGAGTCTCGGTGTATGTCCAAGTCAATTTTTAGACGTGGATGTTTGCAGGATGGTAGGTTTTGGGTTTTTCTAGTCATGACTTTTGGCATCTGGAGGTTGAAGTGTGCGATGGCTTCTTTTTTCCTTAATTGTAATGGTTTAGGGAGGTGTGGCCTATTTTTAATTATTTCAAAGGAAAAGCTGGGTATCGGTTCGATCGTGGTTCTCGATATGGTTTGTCCTATTCTTCGGAGACTGAGGGGAGGCTCGTAGGCTTCTGCCAGGACGCTGGTGTTTGGACTTGATCTGAATGCTCTGATCGCTAATCGTATTGTTGTGGTCTGGGTGGGGTCCAAAATACTCGTTACATGGTTATTTGCTGACCCATAGATAGTGGATCCCTAGGTTATTTTTGATCTAATTATAGCTTTGTATGGGGACATGAGGACGAAGCGGTCTGCACCCCAGATTTTCGATGCTAGAGCTTTTATCAGGTCGAGCCTCTTTCGACATTGAGCTTTTAGTAGCTTGATATGTGGGGCCCATGAAAGGTTGGTATTGAAGGTCAATCCCAATATCTTCAGAGTGTGGGATCTGTAGAGCTTAGAGAAAGTATCGAGTAGTTCGTTTTCCTTTTTGCCGGCATGTTGATCGGTTGGTTCGGTGTCTTTCATATTTACTTTGATATGCTTGGAGAAGAGTTGCCAGTTTGCCTTTTTTAACCTCCAAGAAGGATATGTATATGTTGCTGTAGTGTCAGATTTTGAGTTCGTAAAGTTGAGGTGGAGTGGAAAGTGATCACCGTCGTAAAGTATTTCGTTGGCGGACCAATTTATTGTATGTGAGATAGTTGACGAGCATATGCTGAGGTCTATTGAACGAAAGGATGCCGAAGAACAGTTAAAATGCGTAGGTTCGTTTTCGTTCAACAATACTAATTCGGGATTTTCCAGCCATTTCTCCACGATTTTTCCTCTCCTATCTCTATTTGTTGAGCCCCACAGTGGGTTGTGACTGTTAAAGTCTTCTACTATTAGAAAGGGTTTTGGGAGTTGTTGGGTTAACGAGTATAATTCAGTTAGATTCATGTTCGGACTATTTGGCAGGTAAATATTACAGATCGTTATTTTCATAGGTAAGGAAACTGACATAGCGATTGCTTCTATAGCAGACTTAATTTGGACTTCCTCACACGGTACGTTTCCTTTAACATAGGTTGCTCCCCCCCCCCCCCCCCCCTACTCGCGCGGTTATTGTTCTTGCGGTTTAGAAAGAAACTCTTAAATCCTGTAATGGACGCACAGTGGTCAGCTTTAAAATATGTCTCTTGAAGACAGATTATTGTTGGAGATACTTTTTTAATCAGTAATTCTAGAAATTCGCGCCGTACGTAAAAACCATTAAAATTCCACTGTAGAAGGTTCATCTTGTTCACTGCGTTCCCACCGAACTGACGTCTGAAAAGTCGTCGTCGGTTAACTCACTAGGTGTCTTCGATCCATCGTGATTTGAACTGTGTCAATTTCAGCGGGTAGTCTTTTGGGTTGGAAGCGAGTTCGCTTGGAGCTCGAGGCTGATGCAGATGTAGACAGGTGGCGTTTTTAGAGAATGCAGCCGGGGTACGGGGCACTTCTCCTAGCGGCTCATTGGTATTTTCGGTGGGACCGTTACTTGTTTCATCTTTAGTATCCTGGGTGACGGGGTTTGCTGATTCGGGGCAGTTTTTCGCGAAATGCTCTTCTTTTTTGCAGACAAAACATCCTGGTGTATTGGTGGAAGTGAAGACTGTGTAGTTGGTATAGTCAACATTTATTTGGAAAAGCTCAGGTATCTTAGGAACGTCCTCTGGAATGAAGTATACTTGGCGCCTGAAACTAATTATATGAGCGAACTCTGGGCCGTTGAGTTCTGTGCGAAGGAATGTGATCCGAGATGCTGTTTGGACTTTGAAGTTCTTTAGGATTTTTTCGACTTCAGTGTGGGGAATAATTGGTGGAACATTTGAGAACAAGATTCTTTGGTTTTTTGAGATCAGAGACCGTATCGTAAGGGCCTTGCCTTGCACGGTAATCGTCGTATGGTTGTTCGTTAAATCCTCCGCGGGGCTTTTGCTTGCCAAATATATACAAATTCTGTTATTTTTTATTTTTGACATAAATTTTATTTGTTCGGCGGGGATCTTTTCGGTGATCGCTATGTCGTAGTCTTGCAGTTTGGTAGGAAATTGTCCAGCTTTAGCAGCTTTTGCATGCTAGTGCTGGTTTGAGTAGACATTTCGGTTGTTGCGGTGAAGGTTCTCCGTACTCGGAGAATTTCTTCCTATATTGCTGCCAGTATTTTGGCGGTTTCGCTCTACTTCGATATCTTGATGAGAGCCACTAATTACACTCGCGTTAGGCACAGAGGCAAGAAACGTAAATACCTCGCGACCGTTCCGAATAACACGTCTGTATAGTTCGAGCATCGATCGAAGACTCTCTTAGCTTTTCTCTTATGGCTATTTGGTGGAAAGTTCACAGTTCATGTATCGGGGAAATTGATTTTACGTTTTGAGATTCCTTATTTTCTTACATCGACGTTTTTCAAGGGAGTTAATAAAAGCGAGTCTGTGCGGTGAAAAACGAATACAGCGGAAGGAGGATAGACAGGTGAGTGAACTAGTTAATAAGAAAAACAATTAGCGAAATATGAGAAACAATTTATAGGAATACCAGATCGAATAGAGTTTAAGCAAATAGTTTTTAAGCACGTAGTATTTAAGCAAGTAGAATAAGCAAGTAGTCTGTAAGCGAGTAGGTTTATGGCGGATAGTAAGGAAGCAAAACGACTGGTAAATAGAGAAGATTATCAACATAATAAAGACTTCGCCTTTAAGAGTCAATTCACGCGCGTGGTTTTAGTGTGTATTTTGGGTGACAGGCCTACGACCAACGAACAATACCAATAACAGTCTACATAGCAAGGTGTATGGAGGAGCTACGTGAACGAGAAACACGAAAAGAATTGTAGAATAATCGTAGAAATTAACGGATTGAAAATGTTATGTACTGGCCAGCGGTCCCAATAATCTGAACATCTATATTCTTCGAATTGTCTTGATGAATAAAACTTATGTTTGCCCATCTCGAAGTCTGAATTAATTATCCCTGTGTTCGAGTCAGAATTCTTTCCCTCGTAAGACAAAAATTAATGCTAACGATTAAAAATACCGTTACAATACACTACTGGCAAAAATTTTCCGGATATACGAGGTGTGTTAAAAAATAACGGGAATTTTATCATTTCACGTGTTGTATTAGTCCGATTGGCGCGATTTTTTCGTTGTTGTGTTTGTAAGTTTGTCTGAAAAGTTGCTGTACTGTGTTAGCCATATTGGATATTTAGTCTATTGTCAGCTACCAAAAAGTCACATGTGTTTTGGTAGGATCGGCGATTTTGAAAATAAATGAGAGAATTTGTAATAAATTTTGCTATACAAATAGAATAAAGTGCAGAAAAGTATTAGAAATGTTAAATATTGCTTTTGGTGAGTCTACTATGAGTGATACAAGGGTTTACGAGTTGTATAAGCGTTTCCAAGATAGCCGTGAAGACGTTGATGAAGACGAGCGCCCTGGACGCCCCAGCACATCACAAACCGATGAAAACGTGGAAAAAGTGAAAGAAATGATTATGTTGGCATATCAATTAGCTGATACCATGACATTTTGTCAGACGATTTGGATGTAAAACGTGTGACAGCGAAATTTGTTCCAAAATTGTTCAATCTCGAACAAAAACGGCGGCGAATGAAAGTTGCTCAGGAGTTGCTGAATGAAGTCAACAACAATGCAGAACTATTGAAACGTGTCTTAACAGGTGATGTAACATGGGTTTACGGATATATAGTCGAAACTAAGGCCCAGTAGTCCCAGTGGAGGCATTCTGGATCGCCAAGGCTGGAAAAAGCACGACAATTGCGGTCGAATGTGAAGGTTATGCTCACTGTGTTCTTCGATTTTAACGGCATAGTGCACCTTGAGTTCTTGCCACAAGATCAAACGGTCAATAAATAGTACTACTTACAAGTTCAACGCCGTTTGCGTGAAGCAATCCGAAAAAAATTCCCGTATTTATGGCGAAACAATTAATGGCTTTTGCACTACGATAATGCACCTGCTCACACTTCATTGCTTGTTCGTGATTTTATGGCCTCAAAACAACACTGTGATGATGCGTCAGGTTCCATATTTGCCACTCATGGCTCCGTGTAACTTTTTTCTGTTGCCAAAAATAACAAGAACCTTAAAGGGCCGTCGTTTTATAAGCATAGACGAGATAAAAAAACGCATCGCTGAGAGAGCTAAAAGCTATCCCAAAAAACGAGTTCCAGAAGTGTTACGGGTATTGGAAAAAGCACTGTCATAAGTGTATAACATATAATGGTGACTATTTTGAAGGCGATAACATTGTTCGAGACAAATAAATAAAATTCTTTCCTAAAAACGAAAATTCCCGTTATTTTTTTAACACACCTCGTAAGTCTTGATTGACTCCTAGTCGTTTTCAGTGCCACTTTGCCAGCAGTGTCATAAACAATTTTAACAAATGGCATTTTAAGAACGACAGATTCAGCTTCATTTTGATGTTTTAACAGTTTTCTACGATTTTTGTGTATCAGGTGCGTCATTGTGAAGGTGGGCGTTTTTTTAAATGTCTATGGTCAGACCGCGAGTTTAGTAGAATTTTTTTAAATCAATTTTTCCACCTGAAATAAAAATAAAAATAACAGGATTAAAAAATGCATCGTATCATGAGACTGTAAGGTTCAAAAGAAAATCTCAAAAGGGCAACAAGTCATATTCGTCATTGTAGATTAAACCAGAATTTATTTCGAATTTTTTTCAAAATTTCACTTTTCTGCAATTTTTGATCAAGACTCACAAATTGAATGCTGTAACTCGAGATCTATGAGGCCTGTGATAAAATATCAAGAAAGAAAAAAGTTGTATTCAAGAACCAGGAATATTCAAGGGCATGAAGATATGCGAGGAAGCTGGAAAATGGACGAGGGAGCGGACTGGCGTGAAATCTAAGAGGAGTTAAAGAGAAAGAAGGAAATAGGAGAAGGGAAGTTGGTTTACGAAAAGAATAGGAGTGCATGCAGGGGTAGAGTAGAGAACGGTTTGGCGAGATGGAGGAAAAAGATAATATGGACCAAAAAAAAAGAAAAAGAAGGAAAAAGATTAGAAATTTAAAGTACAACAGATGGTAGAGGGAGGTAGTGGTGACGTTGCCAAGACATCTGGAGTGGAGATGGCCTGGAGAGAGAAAAGACCGGCTAGCAAGATTCAGGCTAGGGATTGAGATGAAAGAAGGCAGATATCAAAAAGAATGAAAACGGGAAGAATGCAGGATGTGTGGAGGCGATAAGGAGGGATGGAAAAATGAGGATAAGGTAGGCGAGACATTGAGTGCAGAGAGAGAGAGAGAGAGAGAGAGAGAGGAGAATAATTGTGGAAAGAGCTACGGAAACGCAGAAAGGAGGAGAAGAGGGACTGTACAAAGAGTGAGAAAGTCAATGGGATGAATGGAATGGTAGATAGAAAACGGAAGTCGATGGGGAGGAGAAAGAACAAAGAGAAAAAGAGTATAATAAGAAAGGCCTAGAATGTAAGGAGAGGTGTGGCGGCGCGCGCGCGTGTGTGTGTGGAGAGAGAGGGAGAGAGAGAGAGAGAGGGAGAGAGAGTGATTGATTGATAGTCGTTTATTAGCTTCAATAGCTACATAATAAGTTTGCTTATACATTACATGTAAATATCTGGTACATATAAATACATATAAACACATATAAATATAATAAATTTCATTACATATTATATAAAGGGTGGTTAAATTGTAAGGGCCGATGTTGAATGTGAACCACACCTAAACGTCAAGTTTTTTTCTGCATTTCATTTGACATTTCTCAATTTCAGACTAACTCAATTTGAACCATGGGAAGATACACAATCGAGCAACGCGTTAAAGTTATTCAGGCTTATTATGTCAAATGGGCGTTAAAATCAAAATGCATATCGTGCACTTCGTGATTTTTTCGGTCAATTTAATCGTCCAAATGTGCGTACAATCGGAAAAATCGTGCAAAAATTTAAGCAAACCGGGTCTGTAGGAGATATTAAAACACCAGTGCATGCTCGTACAGCTCGTACTGCAGAAAATATTGCTGCTGTTCGCGATAGTGTGGCTGAAGAGCCGTCCACCTCAACTCGTCGTCGTGCCCAACAATTGCACCTCTCACGCTCGTCGTTGATGAACATTATGCATAAAGACTTGCATTTACACGCTTATAAGGTGCAATTGACTCAAGAACTAAAGCCTCTTGACCATTCCAAACGTCGTCAATGGTCAGAATGGTGGCAAAAAATGGCAACAGTGGATGATCAATTTTCGAAGAAAATCATCTTCAGTGATGAGGCACATTTTCACCTCAGTGGATTCGTCAATAAGCAGAATTGCCGCATTTGGGCAAATCATAATCCAAGAGTGATTGTCAAAAAACCAATGCACCCACAAAGAGTGACTGTTTGGTGCGGTTTATGGGCTGGCGGCATCATCGGGCCGTATTTTCCAAAATGAGGCCGGTCAGGCAGTTACTGTGAATGGTGTTCGCTATCGTGAGATGATAACGAACTTTTTATGGCCCGAATTGGAAGATATGGATGTGGGCGATATGTGGTTTCAACAGAACGGTGCCACTTGCCACACAGCTAACGAAACAATGGCTCTTTTGCGCGACAAATTCAATGGCCGTGTTATCTCACGTGGTGACAATGTCAATTGGCCGCCAAGATCATGTGATTTGACACCGTTGGACTTCTTTCTTTGGGGTTATTTGAAAGAAAAGGTGTACGTCGATAAGCCAGCAACAATTCAAGAGCTAAAGGATGAGATAATTCGGCACATTAACGGCATAGAACCTCAATTATGCCTAAGCGTCATCGAAAATTTGGACCATCGGATGGAGGTGTGCCGCCGAGGTCGCGGCGGCCATTTGGCCGATATTTTGTTCCATACATAATTGAACCATACCATATTATCATAATAAAAAGAATTGACAATAATTTCCTAAATAATTTGTGTTTTATTCAAAATCAACATCGGCCCTTAAAATTTAACCACCCTTTATTATATATTTGCTCCCCTCTTTCTTATCTGAATATGTTTCGCTAACATTCTTCTGAAATTTGGCAATCTGTCTTCTCTTTTTATTTCGTTTGGTAACGCATTGTACATTTTAAGTCCCTCATACCATAATATTTTCTGTTCCTCAGTAGTTCTACATCTGTTGATATAAATATTTCCTTTTTGTCTAGTACTTACACCTTCTCCATATTGCACTAATTCTACATTGTTTTGCAAATATATGGGACATAACTCATTTACAGTTTTATATATAAGTGCACATGTATTGTACTCGATCCTTTCTTTTATCGACATAAAATGTCGTGCTTCTAACATATCACTAATTCTTACTCTTCTATTGCATCTTAATATTATTCTCATCCCTTGATTTTGCATTTTTTGTAGATGCTCCAAATTTGTTTTACTTATACCCACCAGTATAGATGAGGAATATTCGAACAATGGACTTACTATTACATATATATACAATGTATACAATATGTATACAATATGTACCATATATATGTTACATATATACAATGCTTTATATACAATGCATGTTTGCTGATAGGTCCATCCCAATTCTCCGCATAACACCTAATTTCGCTCCGACCTTTTTACTAATATATTCTACATGTTTAGAAAAATTAAAATTTTCATCCATTATTACTCCTAGATATTTAATTTCACTTACAATCTCTAGTACCTTATTCTGCAGTTTAATTTTTTAATGGTCCTCTGTTACTTTCTTTCTAACTCCTTTTATTAACATAGTTAGGCATGTCGAGGGGTTATTATGCAGTTTCACCCAGAAGGCGTCAACCAATTTTAATTAAACAAAAATCAAAATACTCCTTATTGAAGAAAATCAAAATTCCACGTGAAGTTGAAGAAAAAAATTCATTTGCAGGGGTGATCACCCCTCGACATGCCTAACTTTGAAGGGCGATTTCACCCCTTAGAAATGTTTTTCCGCTGATAAAAAAAAATACGCGTGTTTTGGTTTTCGATGCTCTACAACATACGTGAGTTTCATCAAAATCGGAGGGGGGCACCAAACTATCCTTCCTTGTAAGCGCTTCACCCGTCTCGTATTCTCCGACGTCGACTGGGCAGAGCGTGGCTCATTGAGAAAATTAATTCTGCTAAATAGTGAGTATTCGAATTTTTTTTACACATTGCAGTGAGTGTGCAGAAATCAGAACTCGTTTTGTTTTGTTACTCTGCTAATTATAGTAAACATAAAAATTTATAACTAGAGCGTGGTGTCAGATGTTACATACCAAATCTAAAGTTTTATTTTGTTCGACAACCTTTATTCTTTCATTTGATTATGTTCCGCCAGTTCGAAGAAAGTAGTGGTATTTTTATACTAGAACTGAAATTAGTAGGATTGATTTTTACCAACAAACAAAATCTTGAGCTTGACACTAGACCGGCTTAAAATCATAAGCAATACCATGGTATGAAGATAAAATAATGTCATTAAATTTCGCCTTGCTGCAGAATGGCATTTTTTCGCTGCGTGTCCACGCATAAAAGTGTTTTTTATTTTAACTTTCGTTAAAAATATTTTGAATTCAAGGAAATTGCATTATTAATGTGCTATATAATCGTCAAAATCAATAGAATTTTCATTTAGTATAACTTGCAAATTTTGTACAGCTTAAACAGTTCCATCGATTTTCACCAAATTCGAGACCAGGAATCCTTGTAGCTTATCCAATTTTTATACCAAGTTTTGGTTTTATCGCTGAAAATTTACGAAACTTTGAGCAAAAATAGTTTTTTTTCGAAAAATTACTAAATCTAATTCTATACAAGTAGAACGACTTCATCGATTCTTACTAAGCTCAATGCCGAACAACATTGTCCCCTGGCCTGTCCTTTTTCGAAAAATTACAACAATCATAAAATAAGACACTGTTGAGGATTCCCTGGTGTTGGGTAATCAACGGCGAATATCGATCGCCGTACGTTGACCTGTTGCTGCGGTGTAGCACGCTGCGTTCGTCTACACCGGAGATAGCTGAGGCGGGCCTCGCAGAGTCGAGGCAGTAGCTCGCATGCATGCCGCGTTCAGCGAGACGTTGTCTCTCTCGCTTGACTTCGGCTTCGCTCACCGGCAATCTCACTCATTTGACTCCAGTGCTTAACGTCGATTTCGTATCCCGCAGCCATGTTGGAAATTTAGACACATTGTGAAAAATCCACAGGAACAGCGCACGCATCTACTGCACATCTCGGACCTTTTCACTGAATTCACCGGACTCGCTCAACATTCTGTGCTCACCAGGACTCAAAACTCAGGTAAGAGTACACCGTCATAATTCTGTGTAATTCACTGACGGTGAGGAGTAAAAAATAAGTCGGTGCATCCTCATAAAGGTCTCACCCGTCAACGTGCTCTGCAGCACGGGCTGCACCACGTTTTCCACACCATTTATTGCTCACCCAATTAATATAAGTAGTATGTGTACACCTTTGCTCCATCCCACTCCTATCTCCACTCCTTCCCCCACCACACGGCTACCCCCACTACCTCACTTTTCCACCGCCGCGCTACCCACTCTGCTTGACCAGTGTCAGTAACGTGGGGGTGGTAAAGTGAGGTGGTGTGGGTACCTTGGTGAACAAGGAAGAGTAGAGATAAGAACAGGATGGAGCAAAGGTGTACACATACTTGCAAAAATTAATAAAATTATGTACTCACCACCACAGCTGTAGGCATGTACCCTCCTGCCAAAGCGATTTTAAACTCCAGTCTCTCGAATGTACACACACACACACACTCTCTCTCTCTCTCTCTCTCTCTCTCTCTCTTTCTCTCTCTGAGACGTACGAACTATCTAATAACGCGCGGTGCACACACTAAGGCATCGCTACCGCGCGTTACGTACACCAAGGAAGATCGGCCTATATTCAGCAACTCACGACGCTCGGTACACACACAACAAAGCGCCGCTTCCCGAGCGTCACTCATACAAGGGAGGCCGGCACGTCGGTGACCAAGTCCCGTTCTTCCCTTCAAAAAGCACGAATAACGAAAACGTTAAAAGACCAACGACGAATTTCAAAAAGTACCAAGGCTACCAGTGGGCTAAAGGACATGGGCTACACGATCACCACCAGCTATAGTTATACAAAAAGCATGGGCCAGCCGGAGGGGAGACTGGTATAAAAAGACCAGAATTTCGGCACTCGAGGAACAGTTCTGTTCACAGGTCCCGCCAACGCAGAAGTCCAGGAAGGAAGAGCAGCCAACCCTCGCTAAGTGCAGCCGCACTGGTACCAAAGAGAGCCCAACTGTGGTACCTGATACATCTTCGACGGGAAGCAGCTGAGTTGGTGCGGCACTCGAGGCCAACGCACCGCAGACCCAAACAACAACAGAGCGGCCTATCTCTGCCTCTCTTTCTCTCACTCTGCTAGCCAAGGACAGCCTTATATACGGGCTAGGCTCCCGAGAACAGAAACCGATGATCTCTAATCATTAAAATACTGAATATAAACATCAGTCTGTTAAAGACCTATAGGAAATATTAGCGTAGGAAATTTAATAGGGATATAATCGTAGATAAAGGGAAAAATATAAAAAGGCGATAAATACTCAGGGTATGGCCCTGGGATATCACGTGGCTGCGCATGCACTCAGAGTGCATCCCACTGACGCCGGATCATAGCGGCGGTCGGGTGGACGCGTAAGTCGACATCAAAAATATATATCAGCAGGAAACTCGACACCCACCAACGGACCTATAGCGGGTATTGAACGACTTAGCAGTAGACTCGAGCCTAGTCAGGATACCGTAAGCAACGGTTGGCTAGTTACCGACAGTCGCATGCTAAACCATTTACCTAGGGAACGCAACGGATAAATAAAAATTATCATGCAACTCAATATTCTTTAACAAAAATCTTCACATTAGGAATTATATCATTTATCAACATAGTGCATATTGTTAATCATAGGTTATATTTCTATGCTCATAAATTCTTTAAATTCACCCGCGGACACGATTATAAATGCACTCGTGTGCCCGGGAATAAACTATTGTAAGGCGCGTGGTAGCCATAATACCGGGAAAAAGGGTTCAATAGTTAGGTTTCATATTTAATTTCTTTTCTGTATCACACAAATTCTATCTTTGTCTGTCTTTGAATAAACCCTACTTTTACCTACTACAAAAGCCTAAAATTACTTTCCTTCCTGCTCGAGTCCGAACAAGCCCATTAAGGGTAATGTTAACGCTTAATACCGTTACATTCGGTGCCCGAACAGGGACTCGAGCATGTGCGTTTCGAGTCAACGTTTGCAAATCGTTTAGTCTAGCGGGCACTGTTAGATGCGAGTCAGGAATTGAGCACATCTCTGTTAGAACGGTCTCTCGCGTGGGAATCTACTACAGCAGACGGTCTACTAGGACAGCAGCGTAGACAGGACCACGAGGAAATTGCACGTTTATCTGAGATCCATAGTATAACACAAACAATAGAATTAAATAAGTCCGGTATACAAGGAGAGGGTCAATCGACTCCGGTGTTAAGGAATACTCTCCCTGTGGTTCCTGATCCAGTCGGCATGAGTCAGATAATGGCTTTCCTTCAAACTATGAAGGAGGGTCAAGACGAAATGCGCGCCAAGCTAGACAATGCGAATGATTCTTGTATTTCAAGGACAGCAACGCTCAAGGAGGATATGCGAGGACACGCCGAGAGCAGCATACACCAGGTGAACAAGCGGACAGACAATAGAATCGAGGCAGTCCGGCAAGAAATTGTCCAGGAACAAGAGACAATAAACAATTATCATCAGGAGTTAATAGTCAACGAGCAAATGGTTAGAGCGAGGATTGACAAAGAAATGAAGGAGACTATGGAATGGTAAAAAACTAATCAAACCATTACCGAGAGTCACGCAATCAAGATCAAGGCGTTAGAACAACGTGTCACCACCGGCATGGAAAATTCGGCTTATGGATTCTCAATGTTCCAGGCGGGAAACCTCACCCGTTTCCAGGCAGTGTCACAGAAACCACCAAAATTTGCAGCCGATGGTAAACAACGGCCGATGAAATTCCTAAAAAAATTACAGGAATACTGCGAGGCCGCAGGAACGGAAGGATCGGACGTGCGTTTCGTTACCAAGGACGCCTTGGAGGGCCAAGCGGAAAATTGGTGTCATCTGGTGGAGAGTACTATCCATAGTTTTTCTGAATTTTCAACAGCATTCATAGCACAGTACTGGACACGAGAAATGCAGGATTAAGTCCGAAGCAATCTCGATTTCGGAACATATGATACCGAAGGCCAGAATCGTATGAGAGCCGAGTATGCCACGTTAATATGGAGGTTTGAGAGCTGCACCCCCCGCCTTGCCTCGCTTCCTCAGCAGGCTTGTGCTGCGCTCGGTCCGCAGTTTCTTTGCTCAGTGTGCCCACCGGTAGCTCCACCGTTGCTGCGCTCACTCTGTCCCTTTCAGCGATGCTCGCAGTCTTACTCGTGCCTGCCTGCACTAGCTTGCGTGGTTTGCCCCTTCCCCGACTGCTCGGCTTCGCGGCGGGTCTGTAGGGATCAGTATAGCAACCTGAATCCACGCTGCGTATCTCTCCATCTTCTTCTGGCACATTGGCTGGCGTGGCCTCTCTCTCTGCCGCGTTGCTGTGTGGGCCTGCTGTATTCTCGGCTCTCCGCTTTGTGCAGTTGTTCGTTGTGTCTATTTTACCGATCGTGCTGTCCTCTACCGACTCACGGAATTCGTTTTTTGCTCTTGCTTGGGCCCTCGTAGTAAGGAATATTCGACTTAGCGCGTCTGCATTCGTGTTGCGCTTTCCTGCCTTGTACTCTACGTTAAACTCATGTTCTGCCAATTTAATTTTCCAACGCATCAATCTCGAACCCGGGTACTTCACTCCAAACAGCCAAGTGAGCGGTTGGTGGTCCGTCACTACGGTGAAACGGGTGCCATAAATATAAGGCCGGAATTGAGCTAGGGCCCATACTAACGCGAGTAGTTCCTTTTCAGCAGTCATATAATTCAGCTCGGTTTTAGTCATGGTGCGGCTTGCATAGCATATGGGCAAATCATCCCCGATCTTGTCTTGCGAAAGTATCGCACCAAGCGCCCGATCTGATGCGTCTGTTGTCACGACGAACGGCTTTTCGAAGTCCGGATACTGCAAAATTGGTGCCGTGGTAAGTGCCGTCTTCAGTTCTTTGAATGCGGCATCCTTTACTGCTGTCCATTCGAATTTAACCTCTTTCTGGGTTAATTCTGTGAATGGCTTAGCGGTTTTCGAGAAATCTTTGATAAATTTCCGGTAATAACCGGCTAGTCCGAGGAAGGATTGAACTCCTTTTACGTCTCATGGCACCGGGAATTCCCTTACCGCTTCTAATTTCTGGGGATCCGCACGCACTCCCTCTTCGGAAATAATGTGGCCGAGGTACTGCGTTTCCTATCGCAGGAATTGGCACTTGCTGGGTTGCACGGCCAATTTTGCCTCTCTCAGCCACTGTAGCACCTCCCGCAGCCTGTCGTTATGTTCCTTGAAGGTTTTTCCATGTATCACGATGTCATCGAGGTACACGTAGCACTTGACTCCTTGTAGTCCGGCCAGCGCCGAGTTCATCAGTCTCTGGAAAGGCGGCGGTGCGTTTTTGAGTCCGAAAGGCATTCGGTTATACTCAAAATGGCCCTGCGGAGTGGAAAATGCAGTTTTCTCCTTATCTTGCTGCGTCATTGGAATTTAGTAGAATCCCGAGGCGAGGTCTAGATTCGTATAATACCGGGCCCGTCCCAACTGGTCCAATATTTTGGTGATATTGGGCAGTGGGTATGAATCCCCGATGGTGGCTTCATTTAGTTTTCGAAAATCCACTACTACTCTCCTTTTCCTTACTCCAGCGGCGTCGGGTTTCTTCGCCACAACCAACAATGGCACGTTCCACTGGCTTCTGCTGGGCTGGACGATACCTCCTGTCAGCATTTTACTGGACTGCCTTTCCATTTCCTTTACGTGGATTTCCGGCAGCCTATATAGGTGCATCTTAATGAGATGCAACCCTTTCTTAAGGAGAATCACGTGCTCTACCATTGGCATACATGGCAGCTTGTCCCCTGGTAGGTGAAATACATCTTCGTATTCCCTAGTAATCTCATCGAGCGCTTCGCGCTCTTCTTTATTGATATTTTCCGAGTCTAGCTCTTGAGTTAGTCGCGCGAGACGGTCGACCCCTCGCTCTGCGCTGACGGTGTATACTCCGGGCGTCGCGGCCTTGAATCCGTGAACCACTGCCGTTATCTCTAGCGGCTCGAGTTCCACTACGGGGCGTTGTACCTCAACAGCCTGCTCTGTGGTGTTTATCAGACTTACTGCACAGCTACTACCGTGTGGCGGCGTGATTCAGGCTCCCATAATTACTCCGTTTCCGAGTTCCATTTTTGAGAGTAGTCAAATTTGAGAGTAGATAAATTTACTCTTGGTTGCAGCATACGCGACAGTCTCGCTGCGTGGCGGCAGGGTCATTTTGACTGATCCATCCAAGAGCGGCATGCAGTGTCCGTACAGTTTAAGCATTTCGCAGTGGAATATATCTGCCTTATGACGTTTAATGAAGTCCATTCCGAGCAGTCCGTTGACCTTCAGTGGCACGGTGTTCGGAACGATGTAAAACCAATGCTCTACATTTAGAGCCGGTGTCTCGAGCACGATTTTGGCGATTCCTAGTGGAGTACATTTTTCGCCCGCCACCCCTTGCAGCTCTACTGTGCAGTCTTTCACCATGGTCTCCGGTTTGAGACAGTCTTCTTTGATGATGCTGCATTGCGCTCTGGTGTCTGCCTTGAGGGTGAGCACCCCGGCCACGGCCAATGGTGCGACGATATCGACGACGCTGGCAGTGGCACTTGACGCTGGCAACGTTACTTATAGCAGTTGTAGAGTCGTCCTCTTTAGCTGACGTGCAGGTCTTTGCTGGGCCGTTAGAGTATTCAGTCTCATCGTTCCCAGTGGGCGGGTGTCTGTATTCGCTCGACTAGTTCCTGCTGTTACAATTGTTTTTTCCGTCTTGCCACCTGCGTCCCTCTGACGTTGGGGCTGCTGTGACGTCCGAGATAGCTCGCTCTTGTTTTGCGACAGTCTCTTTCTGCAGTCCTTCAACACGTGGCCCTTCTTCTGGCAGTAATTGCAGGTTATTTGTACGTTGTGGATTGACTTGTTTTCACTGGGTACTGGTAGGCTTACTCGTCCCGTATCCCGGGTGCAGTCTCGAGCCATGTGTCCAGCTTTTCCGCAGGTGTAACAGTTTTCTCCCTGCCGGGATGGCGCGCCTTGGGATCTTCTGGGGTGGCTTAATACTCCACCTGCCGCTCCCTTTGGCTGCACCATATTCGTAATCTCGATGGCTCCCGTTACGGACTCGTGGAGGGTGGCGTACATGCGTGATCTCACCAGGATCTGGACCTGCCCATGCAGTCCATTCTCGAAGTTAGCCTGGGCGCTCTTCCGCGTTATCTTTTCGATGATGCGCATCTCCAGCATCGTGGCAGCTTCTTCGCAAAGCTTTTTTATAATATCGACGGTGATACGATCTGTCCTGGCGATGTATACCGGGATGTCCTCGCCCTGGCCCTGCCGGAGGTAGTTGAATATTACCTGTAACGCAGGCAACGACTTCCGCTTTCCGTACAGGGCCTGCGGCTCGGTCTTAAGCTGCGTTACCGAGAGGATAACTTTATGCTTCATCTCTCTAGACGCCCTACCCTCGAGCTTGCTGCTGAGTACTAATTCTAGCAGGATTTCATGATCCCTGGACGCTACTCGCTTAGAAACGGTCTCGCATGATCGTAGGAAGGCATCCAGCTCGTCGGCGTTGCTTCCGTCGAAATGCTTGATGTTCTTCAACGCTAGTCTAAGGTCGAGCCCCCGGCCCTGAGTCTCTGGCTCCCTCGGTTGTTCCTTTTGGAACATGGGATCCGCAGGGGGGTAATCCGGTTCCTCGAATCGGGTTTGCCTCGACCACGGACGTGGTATCGGGTCTTCTCCCAACCCTGTTACTTCCAGCCACCGCAATAATTCGGCATTTTGCTCCCGTAGGGACCGGATGAGTTCGTATTCGTCCGCACTTACCTTGTTTAGCGTATCCGCCCAGTTTCGTCTTGCCGACGGTGTCTCGGCCCCCCTGAGTTCGCGATCGAGCTCGCGTCGGCCTCGCTCATGCTCGCGCTGCAGCCTTTCGCACTGCCGTCGAGCTCTTTCCAAATCGCGGTGGCTCCGGTCGATCGCCTCTAACTGATCTCGTACTCTTGAACTCACCGACCGTGCTGTCGTACTGGTAGCTGTCGGGAAACCTACGCGATCTATTGTTTGCAGATTTTCGATTTCCCGCTCGTCCATGTCATCGTCTAGGCGTTCAGGCGTTTGTCCGCCAGTAGCCACATTGAACACGTCGTCGCTACCTATACTACTGTTATCGCGAAACGCAATACCCCTGAGTGGGTTTACGCTGAACTCAGCGTCCAGTCGGCCTGCGACGGCCTCTTGCCTGTGAGCGGGGATTCGATTCGGCGACGAGAGCTCTGTTAACGCCCTGCGCGCTTCGTACACGATTTCCCCTACGGCAGCAGCTAATCCTGCCGTGGAATCTACCTCTTTGCCGGGCATCGTAATTTCTAACGAATTGACTCTGCGTTTCGGTTTCGTTCCCCTAAATCCCGGCATGTTGCTAATTTCGCGGCAAACAAAACTCTTAAATATAAAACAAAATACAAAATCTCGAAAGAAATATCTCTGGTGGGATATATTTATTTTGAAATGTTTCAAATATCTGTCCTAACTGGCTTTGGTTTATATCGGCAATATGTATTAGTATAACGTAACCGCCACTTACAGAAGGATGATCTGATAGATGGTCCTCTCCATGGCGATGTTCTCGGTTGCTGTCGACTTGGTGTCCTGCAACTCCTTTCTGTTGATGGTCCTTGACGTCTTTCCTGACGCTGATGGCCCGTTTCTTCGCTGGTTCCTGGGTTCGTCCATAGCGCGTCGCCAATGGTTGCACGACGGCTTCTTCTCAAGTAGCTGCTTCGAGTACTTGGTTGCACACTTTGTGCCTTTTTTTCTCGACTTGACGTGACACCGTCAATCGGGATTTTAAACGGTTGACCGATATGTCACACCGCACCGACGTAGACTTCGCGCCTTCACGTTAGCTTATTCGGGTTTTCACGAACTACACTGGCGTCCTTTGCACGAGTCGTAGTCGTCACTGCATAGTCACTCTTATTTACTTTGTCCAAAACACTTTTGTCCAAATAGATCACGTATCACTTAACTTCAGCAGATCCCACCGCTGCCACCAAATGTTATGCCGGTACCGGGTAATTGGATTATTCGGTATTCGGTATAATATTAAAAAGTTTTTAGCGATCGTTTGCCGATAAGGAGATGGATCTCGAGTTATCGATGAAAATGCGAATTTATATAAATTGAAGTATTTATTATAGGCAACGGTAATTTTCTGTCGTCTATCTAAAAGTCAATAAAGGAATGTACAATAATTCGTTGTTTCGAGCATTTGACGAGGAACCAACCGTTCTCTGTTGAGTCTAATTTAATTTTGATTTTAGTGAAGCAGTTAGCAACTGCGTTTGCTAAAATCCCGTAGTTGGCAACTCTAGCTTTAGCCTATCGTAAATCGCCTAGCAAGTCATTTCATCCTGCGTCGGCGTCTACCTCGCATCCTGTCGTGTATGACAGTTATCTTTTAGCATTCCATATCTAGCTGTGTCAGGTACGTAATATTCCTGAGAATACGTGAAGTTGAATATTCCGCGACACAACACTTGTACGATTCAGATGGACCATGTGGTTCATTTTTTATTATACGAATATTTCCTTTTCCGTGGCACCCCGAAAATAAATCATGAAAACGGCATACTTGGCCATACTCGCAGGTTCAATTCTTCTTCCTTTCTTATCTACTGAGATAAGATGTAGGAACGATAATTAAATGTAGTAGAGAAATTAAATGTAGCGGTTTGTGATACCGCGGAATAATTTTTTATATATTTGAATACCGTATTTAAAATGTAGTTAATGCGGTACGCAGAGATAAGAAATTATGAAAATATGTTTAGATTGAAGTGGTTAATTATTTATGTATTCTAGATATGTACGGAAATTGATTACAATAAAAAGTGATTAAATTAACAAAAATAAACATCGATTTTCATGTAAATACGTTTATGTTTAAGTGCATATAAGTGTGTATACAGAATATGTATACATAAATTAAATGATTGCTTCCCTCATCTTATTTGGTTATATTTTAATTAGATCATTTTCGTAATTTATTATAGTTTACTCAATCTTTAATGCTTAAAATAAAGTTTGTGAGTATTTCTAGCTGAGTTTAAATAAATAAATTCACATTAAATTATCTCTATTGTGTCTCTAACGATATCAACCATATCATTAGATTTTTTATACTCTGAAGGGGTTGAGTGTGGACTCGACCAAAGAGGAAATTAAATTAGGCTTCAATAGTAGGTAAAAATAGGGTTTATTCAAAAAGATCTGAGAAAATATAGCGATAAACAACAAAATAAGAAATGAATAAGATACATAACCACGCGCCTTGCAAATATAATTACCGGGATCACGGACGCCGTGTCCACGATTAGTACGAAAATAGTAATGTTATTTCTCGAATGGTAACTCCAAAATTGTTCGTTACCGTGATACCGGCCTAATCCTCGAGAGATGTATCCTCAGATGCCTCCTCGCTTAGGCTAGAACGCTCACCTATAATCTTCCGCTTACGACCGTGGGTCTATTACCAATTGTAGATTACCTGATCTGCGATCCGCTATAGTACTATGCGCCTAGCTACGTGACGAAACTCTATAGAGGGGACGGAGCTCCTGACCGCCGCTGCGGTTAGGCGTCAGTGAGATGCATTCTTTGTGCATCTGCACATAGTCACGGCGACAGGGGCAACCTATCTACTATGTTGGACGGGTTCTTTAGTGGCCCACCGCCGTGAAGCGTTTTTATATTCCTCTTTTCCTATGTTCTACTGTTTTATTTATTTGATTACACCCCACGAGATGGGAGTAAGTGATCTACTGAGTTCCGCCTGGTACCATGGTAATCGGGCCGATTCCCCCACGTCAACTGCTGCGAGACCCCTTTGATGTTGTTCTCAGCTGACGCGCTGTTCGGTTTGACGCAGCGGGGGCTCGGCTGCTGGTCACGTCACAGCTTGGTCCGCACAGCGCACAGGAACAGGAGTACCGTGTCGGCGAATGCGTACTCCTTCGTGACGAGACGGTGCGCAGGGGACGGTCAGCCAAGCTGACCCCAAAGTGGACGGGACCTCACGAAATAGTAGAGAAGAGGCCCCCCGTCAATTACGTAGTCCGGATGGGACGGAAATCTCAGGCGGTGCACGCAAACCACCTAAAGCTCTTCATCGAGCAATAATAGCTCAGGAATTGTGGAATTCGAATACTTATAGCTAGTTAAAACTAAAAATTAGCAAGAAAGTAAATGTGGGAAGAAGCCCCTCAGGACACAGGGAAGGGAGCTCCAATAAAGTAGAAGATATCTTAGGAGACCTAATCTTATCAACAGGACAAAGAGCGTCATTCAGAGATAAATATACATATAGAACGAAACAATTGAAAAGAAATTGCACTTTCATTACGCAATTCAGAGGGGACTGCGACCATGCCAGTAAACCACCTCGGAAAATGTATGTCATATTGATACTGACACAGGATAGTGTTCAGCGTAGAGAATAAATAGAAGAAATAAAGCCTCTAAGAGCATACTCCATTTTAGAAAAAATAAGTCAATATGCAGACTCTAATCGGTTGACATACACATGTTTATTGGTAATTCGATTTCCGCAAATGACAGTGAAATATGCCAAAATATTTCCATATTTCAAGACGATATCTATATTTATGAAAAAAATATAATATTACACTGGTTAAGTCTCAGAATGAGGAAGAAGGTACACGTAAACAATCCAGTCCCTGTCGCTGTGGAGCATCGACAAGCGTCAGCACTTATGCGACTGGCTGACCTAAAGGCCTACATCGAAGGTGGCGCAATTATACTAGTACTCGACATACCGCTGATCAGGCAGCAACAGTACAGTATACCCTATACACACGCAAGCAAGCAAGCAACGGCGGGTACGACTACGTGGGCACGACTGAGAATCACATAGTCATAGATATCAAGAATCGCAAATACCTAAGAATGACAACCGATGACGTAAAAAATTGCAAGGTACTGGACAAATCATATATTTGCTCTTCAAAACACCCTACAATTCCGGTTACGAACGACGCACCCTGCTAAGTCCTAATCTACGCGAAAATGAACACCGATAACGGCGGAAAATGCGCAAAAAGGGTTATCGAAATAACCCATCCCCTAATTGTCCCAATGCAACGGCAATGGCGATGGTTATACGTCGCGCCAACCCCAGATCCGATAGGAATAAATTGCGGAAAAAATCCCACTCAACATGAAATACTGAACAACTCGGGAATACTGGCTTTAGTAGGCGTATGTGTAGTAACCACCCGAGATTTCAGTATCCGAACCATCGAGCGAACATCGCAGATCATAAGGGAAAATTACCTCCCTTCATTTAATCTGACATTAACGGAGATCGAAGCCCAGGCGCCCCCGACAGAGACCGAGAGGACCGTCCCACTACAAAGCGTGATGCGAGACCCCGAAGAGCTTCAGAAGCTCGGAGCTCAAGCCGACCACATCAGGGAAACCCTCGACAGCGCCGGAGACGGGATGCAAAACATCCACAACCTGAGCTTCTACTCCTTGGGTGCTATAGCACCGATAGCCTTGGTTGGCTACGTTCTGTTTAAATGTTACAGGTACCAAAGAAACAGAACATCAACGAGAACGAGCGAGGCAATAAACCCGGCAGCCGCCGAGGTAACCATCAACCTCGAGCCACTCGGACAACAGCCAGTGGAACGACTGCGAACCGAGCTGGCCAGGATATGCAATCGTCCCCTAAACCGAGAACGACTCGCTCGGCCCGAACGACATTAACAAACAAAAAATGAAGCATTTTACGTACTATTACATATATATTATATATTATATATCGAACCGTAAAATTGTATTAAAATTCTAAAGGTACGGAAAACCAACTAAAGAAAAAAATTTTTAGAAAATTTTTCCTTTTAAGGGGGGAGGGATGTTGTGTCGCGGAATATTCCACTTCACGTATTCTTAGGAATATTCCTTAGCTGACACAGCTAGATATGGAATTCTAAAAGATAGCTGTCATACAAGACAGGGTGCGAGGTAGACGCCGACGCAGCATGAGGCGACTCGCTAGGCGATCTACGATAGGCTAAAGCTAAAGCTGCTAACTAAGGGATTCTAGCAAACGCAGTTGCTAACTGCTTCACTAAAATCAGAATTAAATTAGACTCAACAGAGAACGGTTGGTTCCTCGTCAAATGCTCGTAACTACTAATAATTGTACATTCCTTTATTGACTTTTAGATAGACAACGGAAAGTTACCGTTGCCTATAATAAATACTTCCATTTATATAAATTCGCGTTTTCTTCGATAACTTGATATCCATCTTCTTATCGGCAAACGATTCCAAAAAATAATAACTTTTTAATCTTATACCGAATACCGAATACCGAATAATCCAATTACCCGGTACCGGCATAACACAAGTCATCAAAACATTTGGAGGTAATTAATAAACGTGAACAATATAAAAAAACGAATCTGTGTAGTATTACTAGCATCGAATATGACTAGTTATATACTACTAACAATGACCGATAATAATACATGGCTAATTAAGAATCACGAATTTTTTCAATTATACTACCAATCATTAAGCCTTTGATGCTGATAGTATTGCCATTTACAACTTTTTAATGTCGCATGCGCCAATTAATGACCACCAAATGTTTCAATTAAAGTAAGAATCATTATCGTACCTTCTCGCTTCGATTAAGACCTCATAAAACATAATCGGATCAGATGTACATGTTTCATAAACCAGTACGTATGTCCATACTCCTATATCTAGTTCAACCGTACTGCAACTTCAATTTTTTTTTGTTTTCTGCGAAATTCAGCAATCACCAAACATTTTAATTACGACATTCGTGATCACCAAGCAATAATATATCGATTAAAAAAGAACAGTTGACCACCAAATGTTCGAATTAAATCATCAAAGAATACTAAACGATTGACAATCGATTTGCTGTGATATGAAATGAAAAAGTCAAAATTGTCCGGTTTAATGCAAATAGGTGTACCGTTTACTCTTTGTAAAGCTACCGTTACATAGAACGTACGTTGAATGTGACATAACGTAACAGATAATCACAGATTCGCGATTGGCTGTGTAAATTACATAATATGCACTGTAACGCGGCAGAATATTCGAGCCACGTCCCTCTCGCTCGACGGCTACTCACACGATCACCCAGGATTGTAGGGGGGATTTTCCGGTCTTATTTATTCCTTATTTTTATTTTTTTTGTTGTTTTATTTTTTTTTATATATATGCATATAACGCGAGCGACACGACCGGGGAAGGGTCGGGGAGAGAGGAGGAAGATGATCACGCCGTATCCATCGAAGGCTGACTGCGGGATTCGATATTTCACATTCGCCGATATTTTACACCTCTCCCTGTTGGGATATACTGTCCCGCTCGACGTACATCTAACATCTATCTATCGACGTCGGCTAGCAGCTACGTGCAGCAGTCCATCCAGAGCATGGGATCCATCTGCCGGACTAAGCTACTCTCTGCACTATCGGTGGCTAATTTATGCGTTGTCCAGCTAAGGCGCTAGTCGCGGTCATCGGGCGAGGCAGGTTCCCCCAATTAACCGAGTCTAGCGGGTTAAGTGGGGGCCATAGTTCACGGGCACGCGTGCCGAACGGACCTCAAGGCTTTTTCTCGGTGACTGTCGAGTGAGTGAGACGTGGCGCACATTCTTTTGTCCCGCTCTACTTTTGCAATTACGCAAACCACTACTGAGGCGAGGAAAAGTAGCATTGGCTCTCTCGAACCCAAGTCAGAACATACCATGTTACTATCCGCCACCGTATTAAAAGAAAGCAAGGAGGGGACCTTTCGACGTCTTTCCGAAGTTTCCCGGATTTCAAGGAACAACACATCGTCATCGTCCCGGTGAGCTCTTCTCCCTTCCACGGTCTTTCGTTACTATTATATTATTTTATCGTTTATCTGAGTATTCAAATTTAATCGAGCTTGGTCACCCCTGCGGCTCTAGTACACCGTGTGCGGAGTAAGGATTTGTATTGGGTAGCGCGGCGTGTAGAAAAAATAAGCTCGAGATCCGGTAACGTGTAGAGACCGGGGAAAAGTCACTTTATTAATTGTCTTATAGTTAAATCGTGCGCGCGTTAGGCCGTTATCCCGGAGTGCTTTGAATTTGTGAATTGGGATGTGTGGGATTGGAACGGAATAGACCGCGTCACGGATGTTAACGAATTATAGGCTTTGGATTTATGTAAGTTAATTTGAGTTTCCTTTTGTTTCGATTTGGAAGGTCGTGCGCGCGTTATCACGTCTTCCCGTGGTGTGTTTTGTGTAGAAGGGACTAGAACGTTATATACCGCGTCGCGTAGCCTTCGAATCAATCGGCGTTTCTCGGTTTTACTTTTTGATTCCTAATTTTATCGATTATTTATTTGTTTCTTATTTATTATTCCTTCTTTACTATTGGTTATATTTTATTTGTTATAGTTTATTCGTTATATTTTCTTTGTTAGATTTTATTTATTATATTTTATTCGTTATATTTTCTTTGTTAGATTTTATTTATTATATTTGATTCAACCAAGAGGTATTGATCGGGATTATTATTCCCATATTGATTATTCTATTGTTATTATTTTTCTTGGTTATTATGGAATTATTGACCATTATTTATTCGTTATTGGATATTTCATGAGCCGTAGGAAATCTCGGGGGTTTGACTCTTACTCGGCATATATTCGGAATTGTAATAGCAAGCCACGGGTCGCTTCGCGTACGTGACCTTTCGACGTCCCGTTGTTATGGTTTCTTTGGATGTATTTGGGATCAGCTCGGAATAGGCCGTATCGCGAACTGTGCGTTGAGACTACCGAATATTTGGCTTGGTCGGTGAATATTATTCGAACTTCGTAGCGAGCGAAATAGGCTATATAACATCTGCAGAGTATGAGAGTGAGAGAGAGGGAACGGGATATTTGCTTCCGTTGAAGTGAAGATTAAAATTAAGATACTGGGCTAGATTTGGAAGATTGTTAACAACGGAGAGATTACTTTTACGGGACATCTTAGTTAAATTCTAAATTGATGTTTATTGGAGAAATAAAGAAGTTTGTAAGTCCCGTACCTGCTGTTGTTGTTTGAATTATTTACTGTTATTATTTTATTTATTTATTTAATATTTATTTAGCTAAATATTGTTTATTGTTTGTGTTTAGTATTTATTAACAATGTGTAATTATTGGACTTGGTTCAGTAATTCTAATGAATTATTTTTATTTATTGATTTTATTCATATTTTATCTTTGACTAATTAGTGACTTGACAGTCCGAACCACCCACTCTGCCTTCAACAGCTGTAGCTAGCCTGGGTTGAGTCTGGCCTACCATCTCGTTATTTTTCCTTCCGGCGCGTAAGCGCCTGGCGCCCATCTCGTAAGAGAAAATAAAAAGGAAGGAAAAATAGCTTGGGCCAGCTATAGGTAACGTGGTGCGCTGAGGCTCAAATTTACCGTTACAGCACAGTTCGCTCCATGTGATAGCAGCCTAATCCATGGATTCTGTATCTACCGGTTACGGCTCTCCGTGTCTGTAGTGATATTTATTCTTGTATAAAATTTAAGTTTTTACGTTCATACGAGGGTCGATCAATAAATAGTTGGCTTGGTAAAGAAAATCGCGTTTTTTTGGACAAAAATCTTTTTATTTCTCAACATAATCTCCTTTTAGCTCGATACACTTATTCCAACGATTTTCCAATTTTTTGATGCCCTCCGAATAATACGATTTCAGAAGGTCCTCAAAATAGATCTCTGTTTCGGCGATGAGGTCATCTCTGGAACGAAATCTCTTTCCGCCAAGCCATTTTTTCAGTTTTGGAAACAGAAAGTAGTCGGAGGGGGCCAAATCTGGAGAATACGGTGGATGCGAAAGCAATTCGTATTTAAATTCATGAATTTTGGACATGGCAACTGGACACGTGTGAACGCGTGCATTGTCTTGATGGAAGAGCACTTTTTTCCTCGCCAAATGTGGACGTTTTTTCTTTAATTCGTCGTAGAATCGGGTCAGTACGGCTGCATAGTATTCACTATTAATCGTTTTTTTCGGCGGAAGGTAATCGATGTAAATTATGCCGCGTACATCCCAAAAACTGTGGCCATGACCTTACTGGCCGATGGCACCGTCTTCGCCTTCTTCGGAGCACGTTCGGTCGGTGAAGTCCATTGTTTCCATTGTTCCTTTGTCTCTGGTGTACAGTGATGGATCCATGTTTCGTTCGCGATTACGTCACGACGCAAAAACTCAACAGGATCACGCTTATAAAGGGTGGTTAAATTTTAAGGGCCGATGTTGATTTTGAGTAAAACACAAATTATTTAGGAAATTATTGTCAATTCTTTTTATTATGATAATATAGTATGGTTCAATTATGTATGGAACAAAATATCGGCCAAATGGCCGCCGCGACCTCGGCGGCACACCTCCATCCGATGGTCCAAATTTTCGATGACGCTTAGGCATAATTGAGGTTCTATGCCGTTAATGTGGCGAATTATATCATCCTTTAGCTCTTGAATTGTTGCTGGCTTATCGACGCACACCTTTTCTTTCAAATAACCCCAAAGAAAGAAGTCCAACGGTGTCAAATCACATGATCTTGGCGGGCAATTGACATCGCCACCACGTGAGATAACACGGCTATTGAATTTGTCGCGCAGAAGAGCTATTGTTTCGTTAGCTGTGTGGCAAGTGGCACCGTCCTGTTGAAACCACATATCGCCCACATCCATATCTTCCAATTCGGGCCATAAAAAGTTCGTTATCATCTCACGATAGCGAACACCATTCACAGTAACTGCCTGACCGGCCTCATTTTGGAAAAAATACGGCCCGATGATGCCGCCAGCCCATAAACCGCACCAAACAGTCACTCTTGGTTTTTCGACAATCACTCTTGGATTATGATTCGCCCAAATGCGGCAATTCTGCTTATTGACGAATCCACTGAGGTGAAAATGTGCCTCATCACTGAAGATGATTTTCTTCGAAAATTGATCATCCACTGTTGCCATTTCTTGCCACCATTCTGACCATTGACGACGTTTGGAATGGTCAAGAGGCTTTAGTTCTTGAGTCAATTGCACCTTATAAGCGTGTAAATGCAAGTCTTTATGCATAATGTTCATCAACGACGAGCGTGAGAGGTGCAATTGTTGGGCACGACGACAAGTTGAGGTGGACGGCTCTTCAGCCACACTATCGCGAACAGCAGCAATATTTTCTGCAGTACGAGCTGTACGAGCATGCACTGGTGTTTTAATATCTCCTACAGACCCGGTTTGCTCAAATTTTTGCACGATTTTTCCGTTTGTACGCACATTTGGACGATTCAATTGACCGAAAAAATCACGAAGTGCACGATATGCATTTTGATTTGAACGCCCATTTTCATAATAAGCCTGAATAACTTTAACGCGTTGCTCGATTGTGTATCTTTCCATGGTTCAAATTGAGTTAGTCTGAAATTGAGAAGGGTCAAATGAAATGCAGAAAAAAACTTGACGTTTAGGTGTGGTTCACATTCAACATCGGCCCTTACAATTTAACCACCCTTTAGATCGCCAAACACGCCTTTGAATCAGCTACACGTTCTCTTTTATGGTCGACAGTGAGCAAACGCGGCACCCATCTTGCGGATAACTTTTTCACACCCAACTGATAACTCAGGATTGAAATCACTGAGTCATATGATATGCCTGTGGCCTCAGCAATCTCCCGCACTTTTAGTCTCCGATCATTTAACACCATATCGTAGATTTTTTCAATTGTTTCTGGTATGACGACCTCATTTGGACGACCTGGACGTTCATCGTCAACAATGCTCGTACGACCGCGTTTAAATTCAGCTGTCCAATATTTAATGGTTGATCACGAAGGTGCAAGGTCCATATAAACTTCGTCTAGCTCCGCTTTGATTTCATTGTTCGTTTTCTTTTTCAAAAACAAAAATCGAATCACTGCACGATACTCAATTTTTTCCATTTTTGTAAAAACACTAAAGTTGTTTGTCTTTCGATTGCTGTCAAACGCAAACTGAACATCGCAGCGAGCTGAAACTTTGACAACAGTCATGTAAAGGATGGCACTACTAAACATCGCTATTGATTTCTTTCCTCGACCAACAGATGGCGCAAGGCCGACTATTTATTGATTGACCCTCGTATCTTGAAAATAAAAATTTGTTCAATAATAATTTAGTTATTGCCATACATCTTTAACAACATATAGTACGTATAGTTTGAAAGTATGTAAAGGGTGATTTTTTAAGAGCTTGAGAACTTTTTTTTAAAAAAAAACGCATAAAATTTGCAAAATCTCATCGGTTCTTTATTTGAAACGTTAGATTGGTCCATGACATTTACTTTTTGAAGATAATTTCATTTAAATGTTGACCGCGGCTGCGTCTTAGGTGGTCCATTCGGAAAGTCCGCTTTTTTATCGACAAATTTTGTTCAGCGATGAGGCTCATTTCTGGTTGAATGGCTACGTAAATAGGCAAAATTGCCGCATTTGGAGTGAAGAGCAACCAGAAGCCGTTCAAGAACTGCCCATGCATCCCGAAAAATGCACTGTTTGGTGTGGTTTGTACGCTGGTGGAATCATTGGACCGTATTTTTTCAAAGATGCTGTTGGACGCAACGTTACGGTGAATGGCGATCGCTATCGTTCGATGCTAACAAACTTTTTGTTGCCAAAAATGGAAGAACTGAACTTAGTTGACATGTGGTTTCAACAAGATGGCGCTACATGCCACACAGCTCGCGATTCTATGGCCATTTTGAGCGAAAACTTCGGAGAACAATTCATCTCAAGAAATGGCCCGGTAAGTTGGCCACCAAGATCATGCGATTTGACGCCTTTAGACTATTTTTTGTGGGGCTACGTCAAGTCTAAAGTCTACAGAAATAAGCCAGCAACTATTCCAGTTTTGGAAGACAACATTTCCGAAGAAATTCGGGCTATTCCGGCCGAAATGCTCGAAAAAGTTGCCCAAAATTGGACTTTCCGAATGGACCACCTAAGACGCAGCCGCGGTCAACATTTAAATGAAATTATCTTCAAAAAGTAAATGTCATGGACCAATCTAACGTTTCAAATAAAGAACCGATGAGATTTTGCAAATTTTATGCGTTTTTTTTTAAAAAAAAGTTCTCAAGCTCTTAAAAAATCACCCTTTATTACACAGTTTTCAATAAATATGAAAAGAACTGTCAATTCGACAAATTTATATTTTTATTGTATTGTATTTGCTAAAACTCTTTAGTTTTTAGCCTTATTGTTGCCTTTCGGTCGTTCGATAAACCGTTTTCGAACATCTATTTCTCATCTAAGTGCTACTTCGGTTTGTTGAAATAATGAGCTTTACTTGTGGGAGAAAAAGGTTTTTGTGGATCTGGTGACAATTGTACGAAATTTAATACGCACGATGTAAAATATATATGCAATCTTTATTATCACAGAATACCTGATGAGATATGACAATTTACTGATTAGCTCTTAGCCGTTTACTGTTGATGCACTGATGGTGAGTCGACTAACAGGCTGCTGAGTTGATCATTGGGTGTTGTGGTTGAATCTGTTGAGTAGATCTGATGTAGAGCTCATTGAGTTTCACACAATGTAATGGTGTCTGATTGTGTTTTCGTGATAACCACGTGGATGAGTAACATATATGCTGTGATGTGGTTTCCGTGATGAGTGCGATACGATCAGTTTATTAGGTGATTGCGAGGATCTTCTTTGGTTCTATGCACTCTGCACACAAACTGAGTGAAACTCCGCGTGACACTACTTTATTACACGTTTTTAATGAGTTGACAAGAGTCGAGTGGAACGGTAGGTTAACTAAACTATGTGATGCGCGTGCTTTCATTGTACCAGAGAACAGAGATTTACGTGGGAGCACAGGACCTGTGGTAAGATTTGGCAGAGCAAAAATAGTTACGATTTCTGCCTGAAGACGGTGTGGCGATGTATCGATGTGACACACCATAGAATGAATCTCATGGCACGCCCCTTTTCTGTCGTCTGTCTCGTACTCATGCCTAACAGGCTATCTACAAAATGTTTGAGCGGGTGACATGTGGGTTAGTCTACCGTTCTCTCTCACAGCATGCATCCGTAATGCTAATTTTAATATAATTACACACGCTAGCAAGAAGCTTATTATGTTTTGCCTCTATAGTAGGAAAGATTACTTCCGAACGTACTGTGAAATGCGGGCACTCTGTCATTGAACCAGAGCAAAGTTCGGTGTAAACAACCGACGTAACACCTCAGGAAATCCCTCGCTGCCGAAAACAGCAGGTCAGCGACCAGCTGGCTTCGCTTAGTGGCGAGGGGAAGACGGGTGGCGCGACGACGACAATCTGATAAATTACAAAATCGTTACCTTTTAAAATTAAAGCCGAAAATGATACAGAGGGGAATGAGGCGGAAAGGCAGGCTATAAAAGCGCCTGCGGGAGAGGAAACGCTCTCTTACGTTTGCATCTCTTACGTGGCACTTACGTTTATGAAGAAGCGAGAAAACAATAGTCGGTGCATTCACAAATAAGTTATATTTTTGCAAATTATCTTAGTGAGACACAAAAACATGTGAAGGAGAGAAAGCAGGCGAGTGAGCTCAATAAATTTGAAGAATTTAAGCGAAATCCAATTAAGCATGTGTGACATTATAAACAATTTGTAGAAAAAAGTGAAAAGAGAATTAGATTTAAATTAGGCATCAATTCTTAAGTATAATCAGATGAACGTATGAGATGCGAGTAGTATGTAAGCGGGTAGTATGCAAGCGAAACAATCAGGAGATAAAGAGAATTATAAGAATAACCAAGACACGATAGGGAATATAGCATAAGAAAGGTATTCACGACTCGCTGCGTAGAGACCTTCGTATGAGAGATTGTATCAACTTTACTACACCAAAAAGACAAAAGAAAAACGACAACTCGTGCCACTGAGAATTTGTCACAGGAGAACGGTCCACGGAAACAGCAGGAGTACCGGTGGGTGGAACTTACATAGAGAACGGACGGCAAACACCCAAATAGACACTTTTTTTTAAATCGAAGTCACGTGCGTGGATCGAGTGTGCATGCCCGGTGACAGGCACGCTAGCGACGAGTTGTACTAATAGCAGATGACGCATTTCAGTGGGCCAAGGAGCTACGCGTAACGAGAGATAAAGAAGATCGTAGAACTACCGCATATATCAGCGTATTGGAAATTGATTGTATTGGCAAACGGTGTCAATAAGCCGAACACCAACATTTTCCTGATAAACTTGTTGAATAAACCCTACTTTTACCTACTCAGAAGTCTGAATTAATTATTCCTGTGTTCGAGCCCGAATTATTGGCCTCGGTAGATAAAAAAGTAATGTTAACGAAAAATACCGTTACATAATATTAGCAGTGATCGCGTTTCACCAAATAAGCGTAAATCAGTTGTCAAAGCGACTGTTGTTTAATAGTAGTTGTTGAGAATTCCTTTGATGTTGTCGAATTGAATCTGAAAGATATCGAAAAAGAATGAGTTTTCACTCAAGGCAGGTGGGAAATAACCAGACCAACAGATGTAGGTGGAAAAAATGGTTTTATTCCACCGTCAACTATCACACTACAAAAAAAATTATATTATATAAAAAATAACACAAATGAATTTAGAGAAAAAATTTGATGAGAAGCATACAATTGTATTAATTGTGTGCTTAACTTTGTAAGGTGAACGTGGTGCAGCCCGCACTACAGAGCACGCTACGAGATGAGATTTGTGAGGATGCACAAATGAGAAATAATAGTCCCAATAAACTCTGAGTGAATTTAGTTGAGAGAGAGCTGAGAATATTTAAGTGGGAAGCCCATAGTACATTTATATCAATTGCGTGCTGTAGTTTTTTATGTGAAACGTAGTGCAGCCCGCACTGCAGAGCACGCCACGCGATGAGAATTTATGAGGATGCACAAATGAGATTTATCCACCTCACCAACATTGAATTTATATAAATTATGAAGGTGTACCCTTACCGTTTATTTTGAGTCCAGTTGAGCACGAATATGATGAGTAGATCCGGTCTGATGGTGAAAAAGTCCGAGGTGCGAGCAGAGGAATATACTGTCCAAGCGGTTTTCACTGGAAGTGTCTAAATTTCTCTATATGGCTGCGTAGTACAAACGCATCGTTGTGCGACGCTTAAGTCAAGCGAGAGAGACAGCCTCACGCTTGAGCACTATTCCTTCGAGGCGCTGCCTCGTCTATCTTCGCTACAGCCGAGCGTAGCGCATCACCCAGTAGCAACAGGTCAAAGCACGGCGAATATCGATCGCCGTTCGTCAGCTGATTTTCCAACAGTAGTGTAATAAAAAAATAAAATAATCGATAAGCTCGCGGGGCGTCAATAACCAAATGGACTCATAACATTTCAGGTACTTTGATACAATTTAGATACAATAGATTAATGGTCAAGCGGACAAAGGAGCGATTTCTTTTGCCACGAATTAAGCAGTCCCAGTTCGAGATAAACGAAGATGCAAAATACAACCTTGCACGTTGCTTCCTTATTATTTTCCACCTTTGACAAAGTCACTTCAGGGAAACTGTTGCGAATTCCTTCCTTGATGGTGTGGAACAAATCTGAAAGATATTGAAAATAATGAGTCTTCATTGTTGTTAGAGAAAATGGTTTTATTCTACCTTCAACTACTAATTTACAAAATATATCAAAAATGCAAATAGATATAAGAATGAATTTAATAAAGAATGTGAGCAAAAACAGACAATTATATTAATTGTGTGCTATCAGTCCTTATAGTGAACGTGACGCTGCGGAGCACGCCTAGTAATGAGAATTTAAGGATACGCAAATGAGAAAAATATTCACAGTACTTTCCCAGCACGCTTAGTTGGGAAAAAGTTCTGTGAATGATTGCTAGCACCTACAATTATATTAATTGTGACCTAAATGTGTGATGTGTGAACGCGTGGTGTAGAAAGTGCTGCACCGTACGGCAAAGTGAGAGTTTAAGGATGCACAAATGAGTGGAATATATTCACAGTAATTTCCCAGTAACTTTAGTAGGAGGAAAGTACAGTAAATTAATAAGCATACGCAATTATATTAATCGAGTGAGCAACGTGAGATGTGAATACGTGGTACAGCCCGCGCTGCAGAGCACGCCACAGTATGAGACATTTATGATGATGCACCAATGAGTTTTGCACTCCTCACCGTCATTGAATTATGTTAAATTGTAACGATGAACTCTTACCGTTGATTTGAGTCCTGGTGAGCACGAGAATGCTGAGTAGATCCGGTGAGATTGGTGAAAATTGTCCGAGTTAAGAGCAGAGGATGCGATGTTCGAGCGGGTTTTCACAGAAGTGTTGAAATTACCAATACGGCTGCGCTTTCCAAAAGCGTAGTTGTGTGACGCTGAAGACAAGCGAGTGAGAGCAGGTGAGCGATGCCGAAGTCAAGCGAGAGAGATTTTCCACCAGAAACCTTTGTCAAGGATGGAAAATAATTTCAAAAAATAAACGTAACAAATTTAGTAATGCTGCATTTTCAATAACATTTCAACTCCTCCTTTGATTCTCACCAAATTCGAAGCCAAATATTCTTGTTAAAGTGAAAATAGGTTAATTCTATAAAATCTGAACGTGTTTATCGATTATTGTCAAACTCAATACCGAACAATCTTAATCGCTTGCCTATTCTTGCAGACAGTTTTAGCTCGACAGCTCCAAATCTATAAAGTTAGAAAGATCACACCCTTCTTCAAAAAATTCATTCTATCATAGAATGACAGACCCGTTAATGATTTGAGCGAAAATACTCGTGTGAACATTTTCAGGAAGATGTTAGATGGTATATATATAATATATATATATATGGGTCTGGGAAAAAGTTCGTGGCGTTTTTTTAGTAAAATTCAACTGGTTTTCTTATAGTGTAAAAATGAATTTATTTAAACCAAATATGCTCCATTATTATCGACAATGTTTCGCCATTTTTTGGATAGAGCCATGATGCCATCGGTGAGGAACTTCTGTGGTTTCTGGTTGAAAAACTGAATCAAGTGGTTTTCACAGGCTTCTTTTAAAAGCAGCTTAATTCTATTGACAGAGTTCTGCAGAGATCGGAATAAGTGATAGTCAGAGGGTGCTATGTTTGGACTATACGGTAGATGCGCCAAAACTTCCCAGCCAAGCTCTCGCAATTTTTGACGGGTCATCAAAGACGTGTGTGGTCGGGCGTTGTCATGATGGAAGACAACATCTTTTCTATTAATCAATTCGGGTCATTTTTTTTTCAATTGCTTGTCGTAACCTCTCTAGTTGTCCACAGTAGAGTTGAGAATCAATCGTCTGACCAACTGGAAGTAGCTCAGGGTGGACGATTTCCTTCCAGTCCCACCACACACACAGCATCGCCTTTTTCGCCGTCAATCCTAGCTTCGCGAACGCTTGTGACGGCTCACCATTCCTTGTCCACGATCTTTGATGCTTCCGATTGTCGTATGTGATCCATTTTGCATCACTGTTTATGACACGTTTCAGAAATGGCTCGATTTCATTGCGTTTCAGCAGCGCATCGCAGATGTTAATTCGGTCTATCATGTTTTTCGTGCTGAACTCATGAGGAACCTATACATCGACTTTCTTTTTGTAGCCAGCTTTGTGTAAATGGTTCAAAACAATTTTGTGGTTTTGTGGCCAGCTCCACACTAATATCAACACTACCAGCAAGCTTATCTTGCTGAACTTTTACAAGACATTCATCAGCTTTTTCAGTGATTGGACGACCAGAGCGTGACTCATCTTTCACATAAAAATTACCAGAACGAAAGCGAGTGAACCATTTCCGTGCAGCAGATTTTGGTAAAGTACCTTCACCGTACACAGCACAATTTTTTTCACAAACCTGCGATGCGTTCTTCCCTTTGTCGTAATAATATTGCAAAATATAGCGCAATTTTTCATTACTTTTGTCCATTTTTAAACGCAAACAACTTTTCAACCACTGCACCAATTCCAATCTTTATACACTCAAAGTAACGCTCGATGTGTCACCTTTCCAACGAGCGTTTAGTGGTGTCGCTGCGATCTGTGTTTCCTGACTTATTTGCAAATGATGCCATCTATCGGGAAAAACGCCACGAACTTTTTCCCAGACCCAATATATAATATAATAGATTAAGTATCATCTAAACTAAAATTTATTATTATTTACATAATGTTAACAATAAATAATAATCGTGCCTCACTGCGATATTTTACTCAAAGTTCGAACACATTGTTAATCGAGCTAAATTTCCGGTCATTGTGATAAAAATGTAATATATATCTTCGCGTCCAAACTTTCGAATGCCGAAAATAGAAGTTTGATCTGAATTGCAGTTTTTTGTTATTAATAAAAGAATGCAGAATTGCGGAGTATAAGAATACGATGCAGAGGAATACACGTACAATTCATTTCAATTAAGTTATTTAACACTACGGCCGTTGACATTTTTTCATTTTCCGTTTAATAATAAATCATTAACGGTTATAATTAAAATAACTCTTCCAATTGTCTTTACATGGAATGGTGATTCATGGATCTCGTGTGGATTCTCCGTTCCCCAAATTCCGCAATTTTGCTTGTTAACGGTGCCAGAAAATGTGAAATGGGCCTCGTCGGTCATCAAAATTTGCTTCCAAAAATCAGGTTCAGTATCAACCATTCGAGCGACGTTTGGCCGTATTTCAAGCGATGTGGACGGCCTGTCGGCAATATTCTTTGAGTCAAATGCACTTTATACAGAAAGAAATGCAAATCATTCTTCAAAATGCGCCGCAAAGTGGTTCCACTGACGTCAAAATGCTGAGCGCGGTGACGATACGACACGTTGGGTTTTCGGCAACACTCTCTCTTACCGCTTCAACCAGTTCATTGGAACGTCTTGGGCGCTGATGAACGGCACGTGGACGATCTCCCACTGTCCCGTGCTCAACAAAATTCGACACCAAACGACGAATAGTGTTGTCAGACGGTGCTTGTTGGCCACGATATTTTCGACGATATGCACGTTTAGTTAACACAACTGAACGACTATTTTTAATGTACAGCATCACTATTTTGGCGCGTTGTTTCGGTGTGAAGCGATTCATGGTTAAAATTGTACTGAATTGACGTTTCAAAAACATGTCTACTGTTCAGTTTTCACGGCTACCAAGCACACACTCAACTCATGCACACGCTACACTCAGAATCATCTGACGCCTCGCATCATATGGTATAGCTCGCAGGTATGCTATATCGATTTATCGACCGCGCACTCATGCATATTGTCCATCTGCTCACATCCTCGATCGAAGCTCACTTAAGGGGCCAATGCTGTTAGCGTGGCCCCATCGGCAAGACCACTCACAAGGCTTGCCTTCCATCGCTGACAGCAAATCACGAGCAAGCTGTGACGCACGTCCGTCTTCTTGATACTCTGCCTCGTGGTCGACGGATGTGGCCATTGTTCTCACTCGAGTCGCTCGCAGTACACGTTCCCGCGTAAACTCACAGAGATATTCATTCGTTCCAATCACTTTTGTGCGCATTCATTATTATAGTGTAGTACATTCTTGATCAAATCACCCGTGTGTAAATTCAGTGTCAGTGCGAATCACAGCAACTCAACAGGACTAGTGCAGCACTCACATAACCGTCAACGGCGTGGTTCGCTCGGTGGCAGCAGAGACGCCATTCTGCCTCGCACCGATCATCGGCGTCCGGACACTCACCAGCCTGCCATGTGGCTTTACTCGAGCTCTACAACCAGACTGTATCACCAGGATCAACCACACGGAATCAACAAGTCAACTCAGAGGCCTGAGAACCTACTCACCAACAGTACATCAACACGCAGGCCAGACAAATCACAGTATATATTTGTTATAATCACCAGGTATTTTTTATGCAATCACTGTTATATAATTTAAATAAACATTGAATTTATTATTGTTCATTACTGAGTGCTCTTAATTATTTATACTTGTCACCAGGATCCTTAATCTTACTATTCGCATCTGTCACTCGACATGCTACGTGTGGATGTATCGACTTGCTACCTGTCGACAGATTAAAAATAATTTCAAACTCAAACTCAGTCTCATACTCATTAACATAACATTTTTTGGTCCTTCGAGCCGGATATAATTTACTCACACTCAATATCATACATTTTTTGGTCCTTCGAGCCGGATATAATGTACTCATATTCAGTATCATAACATCTACTCAAATCAATCGGTTGATAAATGTCAAAGTTATTCAATATTTACATACCGACATAAAAGATGGCGCACCCTGTATAATAGATAAATAGATAATGGAGTCCGAAGCTTCCCTAAATCAATGCACACTTTAAATTTTGAGTACCTACAATTCCTGTTACGAGCCGTAGTGGATTACCATAATTTAAATATTATTTTCGCCTTTTCAAGGAAAGATATTTATTTCTTAAAATAATTGTAAATTATCTTATTTATTGAATTTGACGTTAGCGCCGCACTGGTGTGTAAGAATCGAACTAACTACCTGCCGCTAAAACAGTAGCGGAATTCTGTACGAGAATATCGTTAGTTATCGATAGTTTTCGCTTGCGCTATCGATACGTGCGATTCTGTACGAAGCACTTAACGAGACTTGTCGTTGCATAAGCCGGTATCGACAATCGTTTAAATTGTAACGAAAAATGGCAGCGTTGCGAAGCATAGCCAACGTAATACTAGTTATTTTGTCAGTGAAAATACTTTTGGTAATGTATTCAAAATCTGTGTTTCTATCTAGGGATACTGCCTGGTCTATGAAAGTGAAGACAAATTGTAGCATTATATCCGATATCGGCGTTATGTTAAAATTATTGTTGACAGTGCAATTTCGTTATTTGAAATAAGACATTGTAACGGTATTTTCCGGTTATCATTAATTTTTTTACTTCTGGGAGGAAGAATTCGGGCTCGAACACGAAGAAAATTAGTATAGACTTCTTAAGGAGGTATAAGGGGGTTTATTTAACAATTAGTAAGAAATATGCGATATTTGACTTGTTGGCGCCGTTGGTCGTACAATCAATTTCCGACGTTATAATATGTACAAATGCTCCTTGCTCTGCTTTATCCTCGACGATAGTAGGCCTTCCACTCGTACGCTCTAAGGATCGGCGGCGAACTCCACAACTAGGCGGAATCGAATTCATCCGTCTCGATATGCAGCCTCCTGGCAGCTGAATTGCGCCATCTGCTGGGCTCGGAGACTTGTTGCTGGCGCGCCTGTCTGCTGTTGTGGCCGCGGATTTCCACGTTGTTTTCCGTCCGGGTCTTCTGTCCGTGGTGTTTGTTCCGTCTCCGTCGACCTTTCGTGGGTCTTTTCGTGTCGATCGTACCCTCGAGTCGCGAGTGATCTTTATCTTAGGCCGTGATGTGCCCACCCTGGATTCTGTTTTAAGGTGGTTTTATTTATTTACTTGTGACTTCTATTGAAATTCATGGCAGGTGAGATGGTTCGACACCCTGGATGGTTCCCGCTGGATTTCTGCCTAGATGAGTTGTTCTCTTGCTTTTTTTCGTATCGTCCTGGGAAGCGGTGTTGCTCCGGTCCAATGTGATTGCCGGAGCTGGTAGATTTGTTTTCCTCACTCTGGTCGTTTTATTAGCGTCTGGTTCTCTAATTTCTTTTCTTGGGATTTTGTTTGACGGTGAGCCTCAAATTTCCCTCACTAACTGATCTTCCTTAAGATTTTCCGAAAGTTAACTCGAAACAGTCTCTCTCTCGTTGGTGCGGATACTTATTTCGATATTAAGGGGCCCACTGTACCCTGATTATTGCTGTAATTCTCCTTGGATGTCGCCGATCTCCATTCCTTATTTTTCTGCAATCCACTCCTGCTTTCTTTCGACAGTTTCCAACATGTACCCCCTGGGTTATATTAATTAGTCTAATCGCAATGACCGTTCCGTTGCGCCAACAATCTTTCTATTTACTATTATCCTACTTATTTCTAATCATTTTACTCAAGTTTCCCTAGAAGATTTTCTTAATCCTCTTACACTTTATCGAGTCCGTCACTTGATAATTTCCACTTTCTATCGACTGCTCGGCTTCTTAGTGTCTATTTCCTTATTCTCTAGCGTCCGATTCCTATTTTACTCTAGTACTTAATTTATCCGAATATTTTCCTAGTTTTAACTGCATTTAATTTATTCTTTGAAACCGTTTAACACGTCTACTTGCTAGTATGTACCCTCTGGTACCTTGATCCCTATTGTTCGATGAGAAATCCACAATTTAAAAATAAATTACTGCTGCGCACCAGAAAGAACTGTCTTGAATGGTAGTTTTCTAGAGAAGAGAGCTGCTCTCTGGTCGCAGCTTTTTTTATATCTCTCACTCTTCCTTTTCCACTCTATTCTTCTTTCTCCCCTCATTTCAATTCTGATACAATTTTGGTCTTATTGCAGGTTCCCGCCACCGTGCCCTGGCATTCCCCTCGCTGCTTGAGCGGGATCAGCTGGTCGTTGACCCGCTGGTTTTTGGCAGCAAGGATACATTCCGTGATGGTGATTTCATATGTGTCCAGATGCGGCTCCAGTTTCAAAAATCCGGAATGTTATCCCATATAACGCCTACCGTGTATCTCGCTCGTTTCGTTTAATAAAGTGTTTTTTCCTCTTATTATACGTTGATTTATGTTTTATTATCTACTTATTCTTATGTTGCCTGTGACTGCGTCACAACATGGATGTGTAATGAATACACGGCAGCATAAGTATGCTTTTTCATTTTTAACGGCAAAAATAACAGTTTAAGTAATTAAGTTACAAAGAAATCGTCAAGCTCACATGTTACAGAGGCCCAAATTAGTGCAAAATGGTGCGCAATGGCAAGTGGTATGTATCTCTTGTACATATATTCTGCATTTGTGTCTTCATTTGCTGAAAAACATTTATATATTTATGATAATATATATACCACCTTGATCAAAAAGTTTGAGGACTTTATTCATAAAATCGAAAATACAAATTTATTCATCAAAATCGATGTGGTCCCCTTCAAAGTACTCCCCATCGACTGCAACGCACTTACGCCAGCACTTGATTCAATCCTCGAAACACCGCTGGTACTCAATTTTCGGCATGTCCATCAGAGCCATCTTCGATTTTTTCATGACATCGTTACGGGTGCTGTAACGCGTTCCGCGAAGCGGTTTTTTAAGTCGGCTGAACAGGAAAAAGTCACAGAGAGCCAGATCAGGTGAATTCGAAGGCTGTTGGATAGTATTCGTGTTGTTTTTGGTCAAATACTCATGGATAAAGATCGCATTGTGCGATGGTGCGCATCGTAGTGCAAAATCTACGAGTTGTTTTCCCACAAATCCGATTTTTTTGGCGAATTGCTTCACGCAAATGTCTCATAACGCCCAAATAATACTCTTCGCTGACTGTCTATTTTTCTGGCAAGAGTTCATGATAGACAACACCATTGTAATCCATAAAACCGTGAGCATCGCTTTCTGTTTTGACTGAAAACGACGTGGTTTTTTCGGTCTTGGCTCACTTCGAACAGGCCATTTACTCGCTTGATGTCTGGATTGCGTGTCATACTCATAAATCCACGTTTCGTTTCCAGTGATGATCCGTTTCATAAATATTGGGTCGGATTCGGCCTTGGGAATGATGTCTTTTGCGATTTCAACGCGATCCTTTTTTTGCCTGAAATTGAGGTCTTTTGGAACCATTTTGCAGCGACCCGTCTGGGGTCCAAATCACTAACCAAAATGTCTTGATCGGATCCATAAGCGAAGTTCAAGTCTTCTGCCAGCTCCCTGATGGTCAATTTGCGGTTTTCGGCCAACATTTTTTTCATTTTATCGATGTTTTCATCGGTTTTCGACGCCGACGGCCTGCCACTGCGTTCGTCATCCTCGACCGACTCACGGCCACTTCTGAAGCGTTCGTACCACCGAAAAACGTTTGATCTCGAAAGAGTATCGTTTCCGAAACACTTCTCCAATATTTCCAAGGTCTACGGACCGTCAAATACGTTTTTCACACAAAATTGAATGCAAACTCGTTGATGCACATTTGATGCCATTTTCAAACTTGTAAAAAATCGAAAACACGCTCAAAGGTAGATGTACTCAGTACAGTGTAACTTTTACAAATGTCAAGCTATGACGCTGAATTTGGAGGAAAGTGTCAATGACAGATGTAGAAACCTAAAAAAAAAAATTCCAATCGGGTGACTGATAGCGCCACATGGTGGCCGGTCCTAAAACTTTTTGATCAAGGTAGTATCTATGTTATGATTTGACGCTTCCTTGTGTAGACATCGAGAGACTTAAAGAGTCGTACATCGATAAAAATTCGAAAATTGCGCAATGGTAGTACTGCAACAAGAAACAAGCGTATAACTAACATAAGTCAGAGCTAAAGGCAGTTGATTAATGAGTTGTTGGTTTGATCAAAAATACATACATCGATGGAAGTGAAGACTGTCCGGATAGTATACCAGAAGAACTAGTAAGTTGGATGATTATGTAATATCACTTTGTATTTATTCCATGGCTGAATAGCCACAGGAAACGCCCATGCATTATACGAAACAAAACATGAATTTATCACAATGTGAAGAATAAGAAATAAATTTCTACAAATATTAATAGACTGCCTTGTTGCTGGTGATGATAGAGCGTTACTCGAGCGACCAGTAACACAGACATTGCTTTCAAACACCAGAAGCAGCAACGAGGGAAATGATCTAGATGAGATCAATAGTTCACGAACATATTATATTTGAATCAAGAGAATGTATAATAGTTCTCTTATATGTCTCTTATATCGTCATTATTTTCAAAGATACACAGGATATACAGGTTGCTACAGAGTCTAGTGTATTCCACAATGAACTTTCTGCCAGAACAACGTCGAGGTCTGTGGTGGTTCGACGTGCTCAGCAGCAAGCAGTAAGAGCGCAGATTAAAACACGTGCAAAACGACCGTGTATGTACATACATACATCAGTTGGATAAATTGTCAATGATTAAACTTTTCAGTACATTGAAAAATCTAACTGTAGATATAAATGATTAATATCATAAATTGTATACAATAGGTAATTAGGTTAGGTATCAACGACCATTTAGTGACAATACCTATCTTCTTTGATTTCAGTTTGGCCTTTGATACAATTACCCATGTTGCTCTTCTCAATAAGCTTATAGAAATCGTATTCTCAACCGAGGCACTGAAATGGACATTCTCTCATCTACCCGGGCAAGCACAAGTCGAAGCGTACGTAGGCTCTACCCTATCGTCACATCAGCCTGTCTTGCGTGACGTACCATAGGGCTTGGTTTTCGGACTGCTTCATTATGCTTTTTATTGATGATATTGCTGGGTCACTGCGATATACGTGAAAGTACTTTATTTCTTGTTCATCATGTCGCATCCTTTCCTTACAAACTGTACCATATCTCCTTGCGTGTTCAGAGACGCCATGTTCGTGCTGCCCCCCCCCCCCCCCCCATAAACCATACATTAGGTAAAAGTATGGTTTATTAGACAAATGTAATGAATTATACAGATAAATATTGAATATTATGAATGATAGTTAAATGTGCTCCTTTTTACTAAATTTTGGTGATTATGTACCTTACAAAAAACTTGACCCGGGCTTACGCATACCTATATAATCGTGTCCGCAAGAAGTAGGAAATTTTATATTAAATTATTGAAATATTTTCTTTAATGGTATGGCAGTATGGTTCCTACACCAGGTAAGAGAGAATGTTATCCTACTGGGTTTGCCATCGATAATTTACCTATGTTGGCTTTGTTGTTATTTCTCGCCTTCGGAGCTAGCCTATCCTATATCTATATTGAGTGGGCCGTAGTGGGGATAGAGCTCTCGCTCAAGCTTTGCTGGCTACGCTATCTACTGGCTGGCCTCGCCGCTGCTGTGGTGGAGGCGTCAGCGAGATGCATCTTCGGTGCATCGGCGCATCGGAACGACGACAGGAGCGTCCCTAGCTAATTTTTAGGGTGTTTTTTTAAGTCCCCATGGATTTAATATGTTTTTATCCATACGACGCTGGTTTCTTTTCGAGGTAAGATCTCGTTAACCCGGATGCTGGGCTGCTTGGACGACTGGTCGCTCAGGGGTTGTCCTTGGAAGATGTTCGTTTTAGCGGGCTCAGAGGTATCATACCTGGTCCTTGGAGTTGTGCGGTTTAAGATGCTTCTCCTTTGATTGGCTAGGTGGTCCTCCTTTAGCTGGTTGGCTGGTCCTCCTTTGGTTGGATGGCTGGTCCTCCTTTGGTTGATTCTGGATGTTGACGAAAGTTTGTGAACAGAATGCTCTCCAACTGTGGTATGTCGTGCCCTTTTATACCGACTTCCCCGCTCTTCTTCCAAGCTGTGCGGTATAGCAGGGTACTACTATATCTGATAGTTGTCCTGTAGCCCATCTCCTGTAGCCCATTTGTCCCGTTAATTTTTTCTCTTTGGTTATAGCGATTAACGTGTTCCTCGTGGATTGTTTTTTACACCTTTCTTGAGATTATAGTCATACTGCTTGGTAGTATCATTATAGCTTAAGTAACGGTATTTTATAGTGTGGGGATAGTGGTATGGATCCCTGTGTTTATATGTGTTGGTCTAGTTTAGGCTAGTTACTCTGACTGTATAATTAAGTATAAGACGAATTTGTCGTTTTAATATATTGAGAGTAGACATGTGTGTTATCTAGTCAGGATGTGCTGAAGTGTTAACGTCAGAAGTGTATTTCTATTCGGAATATCGAAGTTCGTTTGGCCGGCAGACATCAAACGTGGTCGCAAAATTGCTGATGTATGTAAGTGCAATAAAGGTGACTGAACACTCATGCTGATATTACTGGCATCGCACGGTAATAATTATCGGTATGTTTAGAGTAGTAAATTTATGCGACAATGTTTTGACCAAATATTAAGATGGAATATTTTTGGCAGGTCGCAACCCGGGTAGAGTCAGTGCCGCCTGGACTTCAACTCTAACTCTAACTTAATCTGAATAAAGTTTAATACTTGACTTTAAAAATAGAGATCGTGAATTGGTGTTGCTAGAGCCGCGATGGCGTAATTGGTAACGTACCGGCTAGAACTCTGGAGTTCCCGGTTCGAACCCGGGCTGTGGCAATATTTTTTCACGATGTCTTTAGAAGTTAAAAAATCGTCAGGTCTGGTTGCCTTATTAGTTCTTAATGAATGAGTGTGGCAATTAGAGCTGACAAATAATTAAAGATTCGATTGTTAGAAATCTTTCTGAGATCGATAACACAGGGATCCAGGCGGCGCTGACTCTAACCGGGTTGCGAACTGACAAAAATATTCCATCATAGAAATTTGGTCAATAACATTGTCGCTTAGATTTATCACTCTAAAGAAACATATGACCGCATACTGATTAATTAATTAATCTGAATAAAGTTTCATATTTTCCTGCAGTCGTTTGAATGTAAATTGGCATTCGTCTTTATTCTCTTTGATGTAATTGTAAATATATTCCATAGCACGGCCTACTTTGTCAGACATTGGTCTCCCTTTTCGATTTATGTTACTGAAATACCTGCTATGATATCACGGACCAACAGTCGTAAGGTCACTAATATTTTGGATGGGCGCTATTATTTCAGGTGCAACGACGTCAGTGCGTGAAATAAAATGATTAAAAATCGTTTCCTGGCACGAATTTCACGTAACAATTGAAAACGGTTTTCGATCTTTCATGGGCAACTTTACTTCAACCAACCAATCCAGGATTTTTTGCCTACAAAAAATGCAAAAGTTTCAAAAATCAAATTACGGTGGTACTTGCCGTTATACTATTGACGACGTAGATGACGGTTCAGCCGTGCCTCAGCTCCGTCGACGTATCTCCGCCGATCTTTAATCGATGTGACTTTTGTAGTACGCTGGGTGCATGGTAACGCTATCCACAGATTGAAGCATTTGCTCGTGTTCTTTATCACCTCTCAGAATGCTTGCCGATAGAAGTATCTAAACACCAGGTTTTTCACCGTTAACTCATTCTCTTCGCTTGTAGATTTTCCGCACACAAAGCAGTTCGCCATATTATTAGAACGCGACTGCTTCCCGAAGCATCTATTCACAAACTAAAACTTAGGCCCGCTCTTAGGCCGCATGGGAGCAGCTGGGGCGTCCTTTTAGGGAGTACCTAGTCATGACCCTTCCGTAAACAAAGACAGCGACAGTCCCGTTACATTTGCCATAGGCCATAAACCATACATTTTTGAGACGTATGTCTCAAAAATTTTCCTAAGCAAAAATTGGTAAAGTCCAAATATTTTTAGAATTTTGTTACCTACGAGTTTCAAAAATATCGATCCTTGGAAAAAAAAGGAAAGGGCTATGTGGCGTTGCCGCTCAACACACTAGCAATGTGGGGACTGTGAGGAGCGCAGACTTAACACACAATACCGACGTGCAAACTCACGACTACACAAAATAGTCGATCGCGGCACAGAACTCGCGCTTCCTACGAACGAAGGCTTTCAGATTATTTTCATGTATAATTTTTATGTGTACATTTAAAGTGTATGTACTAGAGTATGATTGACTATTCTTACTCACTATGATTGCCTTCGTCTCGGGTTTTTCCCTGGGTTTACCACCCTATTAAGGGGCAACTAATGTAATGAATTCCAGGATGGAATTCCATTACTGTTCCTTGTGAGTTTATACCATGGTACGACCATAATATATAGATATACACAATATAATAGAAACCCTAATTACCTACAATTTCGCAATAGTATTGTGACCGATTCCTACAATTAAGGAGGGGTTCGGTTAACAAAGAAATTAACAGCTGCACATGAATGATGAAATAATATTGCTAGTGTATTTAAATTCAGAATAAAAGTTACACAAAAATGGTAAATAAAAAAAAACAGACGAGATAGAAAATGTAACAAAAATAAGGCGTAAATAAAGCGTAATTAAAGATATCAAAACAAATCAGAAATAACGGCGCAAAACTGAAGTGACAAGAAAGAAAATACAGTTAAAAAGTAATGCCAAGTAATGAAAAGAAAATATAATCTGGTTATGTTCAAACTAGCAAATAACCAACGAAAACTAAAATACAACAATAAATATATCCAAACTAAAAAAAGGGATAAAAAGAATAGTGGATGCCGAAATAATACTGACAATCAAATACTTGGGGTGAGATGGGAAGAGTATAATAAAATCATTTACTAAAATAAAACTCAAAATACAATGAAACCAAACGTGGGGAGGGTGGTCGAAAATGGGATACTAGATAATAATTCTGAATATAGTACAAAGAGAAAAAGGACGGGCAAACATATAACGCTAATAACATCGTAATGTATTACTCGAAAGAAATATTTGGGCGCCAGCTAGGAGACGGCGTAGCTCCGTTTACCTCAAAAGAATATCATACTCGTGACAATAACAAATGTATCGCTTGCCCTCGCTACGGCCGACTTGCAATCACGGTGTCACAACAAGGTATCTTCAAGCCATGAATTCCCAAATTCTACGGCTTCTTGAAATATTACCTTGGTATAAATGGATCTCTCTACAATGGGCGGTGGTTACTCTATTAATGACTTTATAATATTTTCACTAATATCCGATTCTCTATAAATTGTACACCACGCACCACTCACTTAACAGTTATTCTCGATAATACATGAAATTCTCTACTTTTTTTCTCTATTTCTCGAAATCGTATGATACTATTTTATTCGTCGTACCAAGATGGTTTGACTAATTCCTTAAATGATTCGATTAGCGGTTCCATAGTGCTACGCGAAAGCCACTCACTGTACAATTATTTTACAGGAGCGCCATGAGGCTCTGATAATGACGGACTTCCACTACAAGCGGCCGAATATTCTAATGCACTAATTACTAGCTCGAGTGAAGGGCTTGGGCTGGAGCAAGGGACCGAAAGGGAACAACTCGCACTCTACTCACTCAGCTCGATTTCTCATTCCTTGGGTTTCTTAAACGATTTTCCGTCACGTCTCTTTCCTCGAAATGCCCCTTGCGATTTTCTCCACGAGACTCGATTATTCCCACAAGATATGATGGTTATGGAAATTGGGTGCATCTTAATTCACTCGCTGCCTGGCTCGAAATACCGCTAGCGGGACGTCGCTGTAGCGTGGAGAGTGGTGTGTATAGCCGTCGTGCAGGGCCGATGTGTTGGGCGGCAGCGGGAGCACGGGATGTAGTGGGGTAGCGATGGGAGTTGGGCGAAGGCGGAAAGGCGGGATATAGCGGGGTAGCCTCGATTCAGCTCGACAATCCTCTACCAGCGTGTGTGCTGCTGCAAGGAAGATGGCCGTGCTCAGTGCAAGATTTAGGTTGATGATATGTTCGGTGGAAAAGGTGCTGTCTTCTTGGGTCGTGGCGGCGTCGGACGATGCTTGAGTATCGGTGCTCGAGAATGGGTTATAGATTATATTAATAATAGACTTACTAGCCAATTTATAGGTGAGAATGACATAACAAAAATAAGACTTAGATTGGAAAGAGTGGAAATAATATAATAGAAATACCCAATAATACTAAAAATAGAGCTTAAAATAGAAATAATGGAAATAATCAATAATAACAAAAATAGAACTTAAAATGGAAATAATAAAATGAAGCAGCTATTGTATTACGGTGTGTTGCCGGTGAGTGGTGGCCCCCGAGTGATGGGCCGACGTTCAAGTAATCTATTTTGTTACAGTATATATTCGCAACAGGGATTGTATTAAGTATACATACGTACAACTCCAGAGAATCGTACACAGCTTTGTAGCATTAAAACTATTAAAAGTATGGAAAATCAACCTCAAGATAAAGAGAGGGAGAAAATAGAACAGAAAGAAAGGGTCGGCACATTTGGGGGCTCTTCCCGATATAAATAATTTATTTTCGTGCGACTCATGTAATTTAAAAAGGCCTCAGAAAAGAACACAAGAATACGGGGCAATCAAACCAAGAATAAATAAGTCATCAGTATAATGCTCGCTCGAGACTTATCAATAATGAACGAGATAATGCAATAATTAAGATTCACCCCGCCCCTTTTCGGTTCTAAATAAAATATTATATATCGATTCTACGAAAAAAAGGTAACCGCCAAAGTTGCAGCAAATTTAATTCCCAACAAGCTTGTTGATTATCGTTTATACGTAAAAGTCAACAATAAACAATATGATGCAGTGATTAAATTGCAACCTCCCCTCTTTTTTTCAAGTTTGGGCCGAAAAAAAACGATTCTAGAAGAAAAACGATGAGAATGAAAGTAGTAGCAAATTTAATTCCGCATAAATTTGTTCTCCCTCGTTCATACGTGAAAATGAAAAACAAATAAGATAATACAATAATTTAATTTCACCCCCTCTTTCATGTCTAAACCAAAAAATATCATCCTAGGGAAAGAATAATAGAAATCAAAGTTGTAGCAAATTAAATTTCCAACAGTTTGGTTATTAACATTTTTGTGTAAAATTGAAAATAAACGAGTTATTTAATATTTAAAAATTCACCCTCAAATTCAAGATAGCGGCATGAGGTCGAAGGGTTGGATCCCTGAAAATCGGGATTAGCTAAGGATACCCCCCCCCCCTCTCCAGCGATCCGCGAAAGATAATCGCTATTTGCACTTATTTGCAATATCAGCAGCTTTTTTGGTCTAATTTAATGGGTTATTTTGCCATCCTGATGGCCTTCTTATTGAGACGTACGAACTATCCAAGAACGCGCGGTGCACACACTAAAGCATCGTTACCGCGCGTTACGGACACCAAGTAAGACCGGCCTATATTCAGCAACTCACGACGCTCGGTACACACACAACCAAGCGCCGCTACCGAGCGTCAATCACACAAGGTAGGCCGGCGCATCGGTGACCAAGTCCCGTTACTCCTTCGAAAAGCACCGGTGGAGAATTAAAAACCAACGACTAATTTCAAAAAGTACCAAGACTACCAGTGGGCTACAGGAAGATGGGCTACAGGACCGCCACCAACTATAGTTATACCGAAAGCATGGGCCAACTGGAGGGGATTCTGGTATAAAAAGACCAGAATTTCGGCATTCGAGGAACAGTTTTGTTCACTGGTCCCGCCGACGCAGAAGTCCAGGAAGGAAGAGCAGCCAACCCTCGCTAGGTGCAGCCGCACTGGTACCAAGAGAGCCCAGCTGTGGTACCTGACATACATCTTTGACGGGAAGCAGCTGAGCCGGTGCTGCGTTCGAGGCCAACGCACCGCAGACCCAAACAACAACAGAGCGGTCTATCTCTGTCTCTCTTTCTCTCACTCTGGCAGCCGAGGACAGCCAAATACACAGACTAGGCTCTCAGGAACTAAAGATAATAATCGCGACTCATTAAAATACAGGATATAACGATCAGTATGGCAAAGACCTATAAATAATATTAGCGCAGGAAATTCAGTAGGGATATAAACGTAGATTAAAAGAAAAATATTAAAAGGCGATAAACACACAGGGTACGGCCCTGGGATATCAAGTCGCTGCGCATGCACCCCGAATGCATCCCACTGACGCCCGATCATAGCGGCGGTTAGGTGGACGCGTGAGTCGACCTTTAAAAAATATCAGCCTCCCACCAATGGGCCTGTAGCGTTAGAAATTGAACAACTCAGCGATAAAATCAAGCAACAGCCGGTTAGTTACCGACGGTGCGCATGCTAAGCCTTTTACCTGGAGAACGCGACGAATAGATAAAAATTATCAAGCAGCGTTGATCTTTCTGTCGTAAATTCAATTCTAAAGAATAGCGTCACATTAGGAACATATTATTTCGAGCCATAGTGCATATTGTTGAATGTTACATCTCTATTCTCATAAATTCTTTAAATACACCCACGGACACGATTATAATTGCACTCGAGTGCCCGGGAATAATTGAATGTAAGGCGCGAGGTAGCCAAAATACCGAGAGAGAAGGGTTAGATAATTGAATTTTCTATTTATTTTTCTGATGTATGACACAATTTTTATCTGTTTCTTTGAATAAACCCTACTTTAACCTACTACAAAAAGCCTAAAATTACTTTCCTTCCTGCTCGAGTCCAAACAAGCCCTTTTAGGGTAATGTTAATGCTTAATGCCGTTACATTATATTCCCTCTGACACTGTTAAAAAATATCCTAGTGTCGGGAATGCTTAGATTTGCTGGCCTTGTTGAAGGCTTGCCTGACTTTTGACTTCTTTCTTTTGAAGTCTTTCCAAGTTTCCGTTCCACGATCACGATTTACCACTACCCACCGTCCTGATTGGATCTTCGAAGGCTCCCCTCAGAGAGCTCTGCAGCACTTCCAACTATATTGGGGCGCCATATCTTGAAGGGAAAAACCTCCATTCTTCTCTTCAGATCCTCCATATACGCTGTCCAGTCGGTCGCATTCGGGTTCCTAAATGGTTCCACTCCCGATCTGTTACGCCGCCCCGAATCGTGACGCAGAACCTTCCACCCCACCACGTATTCTGACACCATCCGTATCCCCAAAATACGGCCAATCACCGACTCCCTGTTTATAGTTGCGAATGTCTGGTCCTTATTTTTGTTCAGGATATGCAAATCAGCGCCTGCCAGGTATTCGAGGAGGGCCTAACCTCGACCGTTGACATCCAAACTTCCCCACCTAGTGTGGTGTGTATTGGCATCGCATCTGAGTACCAGCTCCCATTTTCTATCCCCGCAGGTCCTCTACTAGCACCTTGCATTCCTCCGACGGTGGTGATTTCTGGGAATCATGTGGAATATAAGCCGACGGAACCATGACCTCCTTTCTCTCTTCTCCCAGGGATACCTGCAGATTTTCTGCCGCCAGATTTTAACTGCAGCGCTTTCTGACGATGGTAGCTGCGACCCCCCTCACGTGGATGCACGCCCTGGCCTTCAGAACAGAGTCCTCATAAATTAGTTGTCTTCGATCTACGTTGAGTCCCCTGATCTGCCTCCGAAAAGTCCAGGGTTCCTGAATCAGTAAAACCTAAACGTGTTCTCGGACCACTCGCTTGCTTAGCACCTTACTTAGCTATAGCCATAGTACAGTGTACATTTATTTATAGGACAAAGAGTTTACTTACTATACATAGCGTTCGCACTATGCAATCCAAATCTACGATATATTTGTTAGGAGACGCTATTTAAATTTAAAAAAACAAAATAAATGTACGGCCACCACCGTGGTACGATGGAGAGCGTTCTGTTTTACCTTTTAGAGAAAAAGAGAGAGAGAGAGACAGAGATGTTTATTAGCTTTCTCAACTATTTGATGTAGATACATAATTTTACATGTTTATCTTACGTCTATTGAAACGTTTCGCGATTTCGATCTCGTGCGCGATTTATTTCTTTATGTGGGGTATTGAATTTATGCGCGTATGTGTTTGTGAGTCGAAGCCAATTCGCGTCGGTTGTGTGTTTTTTGCAAGATATTCGCCTATACCACTAGGAATGGGTTCTTTAAGGAGGCTGGTGGCTCAACAGGTTCGTGCTCTGGGCTGGATCGACGGATTTCTATTTTGGATTTGTTTTTGACTACTTATTTATTGTTGTTGTTTTGTTTCTTTAGTTTTCCCTTTTTTCTTTATGAATAAGACCTCAGTTTCGCTTGTGATTTCGCATATGTCCACGTAGACGTGCGTTTTATGACCCTTTCGACATCGATGTATTTATTTTTGAAAGGTAATTGATTTGATTGAATTGAATCTAGACTAGTGAGTGGATGGTATTGTTGTGGAAGGAGAGTTGGTGGTTCTGTTGTACGCAATTTCTTTAATCTACATATTCGGCCTGTTTGCTAATTCCTATGTGATCTAATTTTAAAGATTCGCACGATGAGCTGTTGTTACGTATGCGGAGCTCAATACTCGATTGTTATATGATAAGGGTGGTAGCGCTTATTCTATGCGGTCCTTATGTTACGTGCGCGGAATAACTTCCGAGTTTTTCTTCGTGGTTTGATTTTACTATTCGCACGGTGAGCCGATGTCACGCGTACGGAGCTCAACACTCCATTTTTTTATATAAGAGAGGTTGTCGTGTTCAGTTGACGCGATTTCTTAATACTACGTATGCGGAATAATTTCCAAAATTCGTGTGATTTAATGTTTATATTCGCACGGTGAACTGATGTCACACGTGCGGAGCTTAACACTCATTTTTTTATATGAGATTCTCGCGATATTCTACAATTTCGGATTGCGAGGTCGTTCTCCTACTCGGTCTTGGCCGCTTTTGCTCGTCCTCATACGTGGCTTTCCATGGTATTTTCGTAAGATACACCGGTCGGCCTTAGTATAATCATCGGACGACGGCTTGCTGTCGGTGGTATGTCTTTAACGCGTATTACAATGTGTGACTTATTTGTATACTTCGCCTCGCGGGGGTCCGCCTCGTTGGGTATTCATCGGCGAGTTTCGTGTCTCGGTTTTACTAGCATCGAGTCGCGAGTATTGTTATGTCGAGTCGGGTGTATGGGTTTGCCTACCTGTCGTACTCGGCTTTGTTATTGTTTTGGTTCTCTGGCTGAGCTCGCTGTTCGCGCAAGACATGGGGTTCGCAGTGTTAACTAACTCGCTCATCCTGTCCTCCTGATACTGAGGTGATTATTCTCGTTATATTAAGACACTTTATCGTTGCCCTTAAGGGGCCTACGACTTAGCTTTCTCAATATTCGAGGTCTGCCGAGGTATCAGTGTGGTACAGGGATTTGTTGGCCACTGGTCCTTGCATGGTGCCACCCATACAGGCACACCCTCCGAGTCGAGCGCGCGTGGTCCAGCAAGCCGGGATGCAACTCCCAAGGTCTTGCGGCCCACGTCCTCTTTCACTTCCCAAAAGACGAGTAGCCACTGTGCTGTGCTTGGGGACTCGTTAATGGGAAGTGCCCTGACGCTGTGAGTAGGGGCAGCCAAGCTCTATGCAGGGGAGCCTTACTCCTCACAGGGTTTCGCTAATTAGTTCGTTCGATCAACTGACGGCCAAGCGCAATGCAGGGGAATCAGTTTATCGATAGAACACTATGATCTACCAATGGTTTTCCAAAACGTTAGTATTATAATGAATTACAATCTAGGTCGGCTGACGGACAGCACTTCGTCTTGCAGAAGGTACGAGGGTCGGTCAATAAATAGTCGGCCTTGCGTCATCTGTTGGTCGAGGAAAGACATCACTAGCGACGTTTAGTAGTGCTATCCTTCACATGACTGTTGTCAAAGTTTCAGCTTGCTGCGATGTTTAGTTTGCGTTTGACAGCCATCGAAAGACAAACAACTTTTGTGTTTTTACAAAAATGGAAAAAATGGAGTATCGTGCAGTGATTGGATTTTTGTTTTTGAAAAAGAAAACGAACAATGAAATCAAAGCGGAGCTAGACGAAGTTTTAATGGACCTTGCACCTTTGTTATCAACCATTAAATAATGGACAGCTGAATTTAAACGCGGTCGTACGAGCATTGTTGACGATGAACGTCCAAGTCGTCCAAATGAGGTCGTCATACCAGAAACAATTGAAAAAGTCCACGATATGGTGTTAAATGATCGGAGACTAAAAGTGCGTGAGATTGCTGACGCCACAGGCATATCATATGGCTCAGTGATTTCAATCCTGAGTGATCAGTTGGGTATGAAAAAGTTATCCGCAAGATAGGTGTCGTGTTTGCTCACTGTCGACTATAAAAGAGAATGTGTAGCTGATAGCCAAAATTCATGACTTTAAATACAAATTGCTTTCGCATCTACCGTATTCTCCAGATTTGGCCCCCTCCGACTACTTTCTGTTTCCAAACCTGAAAAAAATGGCTTTGCGGAAAGAGATTTGGTTCCAGAGATGACCTCATCGCCGAAACAGAGACCTGTTTTGAGGACCTTCCGATCGTATTATTCGGAGGGCATCAAAAAATTGGAAAATCGTTGGAATAAGTGTATCGAGCTGAAAGGAGATTATGTTGAGAAATAAAAAGATTTTTGTCCAAGAAAACGCGATTTGCTTTACCAAGCCGACTATTTATTGATCAACCCTCGTAATTTCTACAAGAGCCTATAGGCTTGTCTTGTCGTGGTTTATATAGTTTTGTCAATAAGCCCTGAGGGGTTGTTTTTGGGGTAGACCACGTGATGTTTATCACACCTTAATCACTGGGTGAGAGCGGTGCAGGGTGGTGTGTAAGTGTCCCGTTCTGTCTTTGAATTTCTTTCTTTGGTCAGTTTTTGCTTTCTTGGGGTTTGAACCGACGTTCTAGCGAGGTTGTGTTCGTAGATTCCATATTATTTCTCTACCTGCTGCAGGTTTCATTTTTCTTCTGAGGTTTTTTGTTAGAGGTTTACTGGTTTTTGATGTTTTTATTTAATGTTGGTTTCTGCCTACTTCGTGATTTTTAGTCTGTCTTGATTTCTAATTAAATTTCCTCGAAATTTACGTTTCTTTGGGTTTTTTTTTAAATGTATTTCTCGCTTCATTTTTGATCTTCCCGATTTTTGTTGAGTTCTAAGTGTAGGTGGTGTGCTGGATTGCTTGATTATTCAATTTGTTGAATAATTGTCTTGTTTAAGGGTTGTTTTTCCTGGTTTTAATGTTTTAGTCGGTGAGTGGGGGTTGTCAGTAGAGCTTTCATATGACGGTACCCTCTATCGTTTATGGAACCTCGGGGTTCCACAAGTTGTTTTTGTTTTGTCCCAGGTGGCGGTCTTGACGTATAGGGTTTGTTCTACGAGTGTGGTCTGGTAGGAAGGTGGGGCCTACTGCATTTGGTGTTCGCATAGCATGGTGCGTGGTCTCGCTAGTGGTCCTTCCTACGGCCTCTGCTATCCCTACTTGGGTGACGCTCCCGTAAGTTGTGCTTAGGTTGCGTGTGTAGTGCCGGCGTGAGGGCGGGGTCTACTGCGCCCGGCCTGTCTAGCACGGCGTGTGGCTTTGTTGAGCGCTCTGCCCCCCTGCCTCATGCTTGCTCCCTTCGAGAGGTACTTCCGCGCATCGTGCTTGCGTTTTGAGTGTGGTTTAGGTCAAAGGTGTGGCCCGCTACACTGTGTGACTGCTTAGCGGGTGTGTGGTCCTACTAGGTGATCCTGCCTACAGCTCTATACCATCCTTCTTAGGACGGGTACTCGCGGTTGCTCGCGTGTACCTACTTACTCTCTCTGGTTTCCTGGTCCAGCGGGCGTCTATTCAAACTTGTTTATTGGTTGCTTTGCCATAATTTAATTGCTTTGGTGATATTTATTGACAGGGCTCTATTCCTGTCTTAGTGTGTCTTTTTCTTTCATTCGTGTTTGCATGATCTTGATATTTTTGGTTGATTAGTAATCTTGGTTCTTTACTTTGTAGTGGATCGCTCGTATTGCGTTCCGTTAGACTATATTGAACTTATTTCACTTCGCTTATGATAAATGCTTTTAACATACTCTTGTGCTGACCTAGTTTTACACAGCCCTTTAACCTCTGCTGGCAGCGCGTTATTACATTTTCACTCCTTCGTAAAACATACTCTTTTGGACCCTTCTCGTTCTTCTAAATTGGATTACAATATTTCCCGCTTGACGCGTTTCCCGACCGTTCTTGATTTCACAACTTGGAATTTACTCGTCAGTTCTTTCGACAACAATTTCTTAACATCCTTGAAAATAAATATACACACATTATAGTATAATACAGTCTTTGTCTCACACTCATAAACTGAACCGCTTGTAACATATCGTCTACCTTCGTATACCGGCTGCATTGCAATATGACTCGCATCACTCTGTTTTACGCTATCTGCAGTTTATTCAACTCTGCCTCACCCATACCCACTGGCAGTGTTGCGCAATACACAAAGTGCGGTGCTATGATTGCCTTATATACGACACATCTGGTGTATGCCGATATATATTACCCTATCCTGTTCAGAAACTCGTTTTTTACCTATTTTTTTCAACATAACATACACTCATAGTGGTCTTTAAATCGTGGCTTATTATCTATCATTATACCTAAATATTTAATTACCTCCACTCGCTCTAACTCGGTTCCATCCCTGCATACAATATTTCCCCTTAATCTTTTTCTTACACGCCTCACACTAATATATTTGGTTTTTTTCCGCAATAATTTTCAGTTCGCGCCTATTCATCCATCCTCCTACTAGGCTTAATGTCCCATTCATCTTTCTTTCCACCTCCGCACTACTGCCTCCAGTAACATATATCAATGAATCATCAGCAAACATTTTGATTGCACAGTCTTCTAGACATATTTCGACTTTATCATTAATACTAATACGGACCCTTGTGGTACCCCGTATTTCGTGGTAATAATTTCGGAAAATTCCTCATTAAACCATACTCTTTGCGTTCTATTGTTTAAGTACGACCTAAACCAATCTAACACTTTACCTCTAATTCCATATTGAAACATTTTTTCTATTATCAATTCTTTATCCACTGTCTTAAATGCTCGTTTTATATCCATGAATATTACTCCTACTATTTTCCCTTCGCTAATGTTTAATTTCCATTCATCTATCACGGTTTGAATCGCCGTTTCACACGAAAATTGTTTTCTAAAACCCGACTGATGTTCTTTTATAACCTCATTTGATTCCAAATACTTTTCGATTTGATTCTTTACTAATAACCCTAGGACCTTTTCATACAATGGCAACATATTAATTGGCCGGAAATCCTTCGCGTTTTTGGCTTTCTCTATCTTTGGTAACGGTATGATCGTGGACGTTTTTCAACTATTAGGGCAACAGCCCTCCCTTAGGGAGTTGATTACATCAACAAACTCCTGTTGAATTGCACTGAACGCCAACTTCAATATTTCGTTTGATATTCCTTCTTCTGTATCTTTCTTCTTCGGGAGTCTTTTAACTATTTCCTCGGCTTCCTTTATTTCGATATTCTTAAATTTTTCTATGCATCTTTCGTTTCCCACGCCTCCACCCATCAAGATTCTTCTGCTACCTGGCCTTCCAGATGTATCCGTCTCTATTGAGCTTACTATATTATTAATACTTTCAACGTTAAACACGTTGAATTTGTCAACCGTCCTTCTCTCCGCCATATCATCCGATATTAAAAAATGTATAATTCCAATTTCTCTCGTCTTCGCTGGTCCTCCTCTAATAAGTTCTTTGAAAGTTTTCCACATTTTTTAGGATCGCTCTCATTGCAGTATATCATGTTCTCGTTATATTTTTTTCCCCTTTCCTTATCAATTTAACTACTGCATTTCTTTCTACTTTAAACTGTTCCCAGTTATCATCCGTTCCCTCATGAATTGCTTCCCTGTAAGCATTATCCCTTTTACATGCCGCCCTTCTAATCTCATCAGAGTACCATTTTTTTACCCTCCAATACGCTTGGAATCCTATCTACCTTTTTTGGTTCTACTATGTCCAAAGTATCTACTGTCCTGTCGATAAATATCTTTGCCTTTCGATTCATATTTCCATCTGTCCATTGTCGCACGGAGTTTTTTAGCACTGTCGTAAACTCTTTTACGTCAATTGTACCATAGATCCTGGTATTATATTCTCTCTGTTTACTCTCTGTATTGCTCGTTCCTAACACTACTTTTATTCACGCATGGTCTGTTATTTTTGGTTCGTGTTCCACATGCAATTGCACGCTCGTATGAGCAAATACAAGATCAATAATTGTTCGGCTATCCTGCGTTATTCCCGTTGGCTCGTTTACATACCTCTTCGAGAATTCAGATGTTGGAGTTAAGTGGACTGTAAAATTGTTGCAGGCGAATTAATAGTCAGTACACAGATGTAGTTTATAGTAGCATTTATTGCTCCACTTGTCAAAATGCAATGGACGTAATTACATAAATAAAACACATAAAATATAGAAAATTATGGATCAAAATAAGCGTAATAAACGGGTTAATAAATAAGGTGAGCTAGTTACCACACACGATTATATTAATCGTCTGTAATTTGATGAGATTTGCTATCGCGATCGGGCCTTGCGGTGAAGCTGAAGCCGGTTGCACGACATGATGAGCCAAATGTTGATGTACTAGGATGCCGACGTCAATATATCGATGTTTATATAATGGATGAGTTTTGTAGAAACTGTAGGTCGACAGAGTTGATCGATGAGTCTTATTTAGATGCACTGAACTATGATGAGCACGCTCGAAACATGGTGTCGATGAAAACCGTGCAAGAGCAAAAACGCAGGATGGCTACGTTATACAAAGCAGCCGTTGTCTAGTCAAGTAGTCGTGGAGCGCGTGCACGCAGCGACCTGTTGCTTGGCACGATGATCTAATGCGAGTTATATGGCTTCTGAGCTGTGCTAACGCTAAGTAGCAACAGCAAGCAGTTGCTCATGCTAGCCTGTAGTGTTCAATCCCGCAACGCATAGCAGAATGCTCAAGCTTCCTCAAACATTCCGCCGCCATCAGTAATATGGTTGCTGATTCTCCTCAACGTGATGTTCTGTTGAGGGAACTGGCAGCACTGCAAGCTTGGCTATGAGCCGTGTGAGCTTCGCCGTAGCTGTCTTAATAGCCACCACCCTTGAGAGCCCGTCATTGCTAGAATGCAGCGCAGTCGCTCGTGCAAGTGGCCACTTGTATGGTGGAAAGCGCTCATTCGTGAGCAAAACAAGTGAGCCGTTCTGAATGTTGTTGTTAGGGTGGTGCGATTTCGAAATCACCTGTTGACGCTGGAGATAATGAGCAGACCACTGAGCCCGGAAACTGAAACTTCTGCTGTATGAGCTGCCGTCGAGAGAGCTTTGCGATTGCCAGATCCTTCAGAGATGGTTCTGGGATGGTGGTAAGTGCGCTGTCAATAAGAAAATGTCCTGGTGTCGGGGCTGACACATCATCGCTGAGAGGTTCTAGAGGCCTTGACTTGAGAACAGCCTCAATTTGAGTCAGCAGTGTCGTCAACTCCTCGTAGGTGAGGACTGTTTCTCCCACCGTCCGACGAAGGTGATGCTTCACCGACTTCACTGCTGCATCCCATTTGCCATCCATGTGTGGTGCCGCTGGAGAGTTGAACCGCCATTGTACACGATCCTGTGAGAAAGCATTTGCAACGATGAGATGTTTAGATGAGCATGATGAGAATAATCGCCGCAGCTCTTTGCTAGCTCCGACGAAATTCATACCACAATCTGAGCTGAGAGCGTGATGTATTCCTCGTTGGGCCGAGAAGCGCCAAAAAGCAGCTAGGAATGCGACGGTTGAGCAGTCAGTAACGCCCTCCATGGTTTAAGTGTGAGCGGACCTGCGTAGTTAACTCTAGTCTTTGAATGGCTGCACAGGTGTGACTCGAGAGAGAGGTAGTTGGCCCATCAGTTGTTGAGCATGGATCCCTCTCTGCCGAGCACACACTACACAGTGCAAGATAATAGCCTTGACTGGAGCACTACCCCCAATGATCCAATGAGCTTGTCGAATTTGCGCTAAAGCGAGCTGAGTACCGCCGTGAAACGTGCGCTTATGCGCTTCGTCTATGACGAGTGATGTGAGACGAGACTGACGAAGCAAAATTGCTGGATGATATGCTTCAAAGTTGAGTGCTGATTGCTTGAGCCGTCCTCCCACCCTGATTACGCCTTGTTGATCGAGGTAGGCTGTGATCCTTCTGAAAGGATGAGAGGTTGGCAACAGCATTCCAGATAGCATCACTTTGAGCTTGTGCGAGAAGCAAGCTGCCTGGGTTGCCTTGACCCAAGATATCTTCGCTTTGTCGATCTCGCGTTGTTGGAAAATCAGCTGGCGCACAGCGATCGATATTGGCCGTGCGTCGACTTGTTGCTGCTAGGTAGCGTGCTGCACTCGGCTATGCCGGAGATAGCCGAGGCAGTGCCTCGCAAGCATGCTGCTTGACTTCGGCATAGCTCACCGTCGCTCTCTCGCTTGACTTCAGCATCGCACAACGACGCTTTTGTACAACGCAGGCATGCTGCAAAATGTGACATTTCTGTGAAAACTCGCTTAGACTGCGCACATCGTCTGTACATCTCTCGGACTTTTCACTATCTCACCGGATCTACTCAGCTTTTTCGTGATCACCAGGACTCAACAAACAGGTACGAGTACACCGTTACAATTTATCATCATTCAATGACGGTGAGGAGTGTAAAACTCATTGGTGCATCCTCATAAAGTTCTCACTCTGTGGCGTGCTCTGCAGCGCGGGCTGTACCACGTTTCACATCACACTTTGGGCACTCAATTAATATAATTACATGTGCTTATTATTCACTGTACTTTTCCCCAACTGAACTTGCTGGGAAAGTACTGTGAATATATTCTTATCATTTGTGCATCCTCAAAACTCTCATTTTGCCGTGCTCGGCAGTGCTGACTGAACCACGCTTTCCACCCCACATTTTTACAAGTTATGTAATGGTATATGCCAGCAATCACTCACAGTACTTTTCCTCAACTAAGTGTCCTGGAAAAGTACTGTAAATATTTTGCTAATTTGCGCATTCTCAACTCTTCATTACGTGGTGTGCTCAGCAGCGCTGACTGCATCACGTTCACTGTACAACCTAAAACAGCACACAATTCATATAATTGTGTGCTGGTCACTCAAAATCAATATTAAATTCATTTTATTTAATTGTATTTATATATATATATATTTTTTTTTTTTTTTTTTGTATTCCAAATTAATAGTGAAGGTATAATAAACCGCTTTCGCTTTCAATATCTTCAGTCTGATTTCTGTTTCCCTGCTTCTTTCTCTATTGCCTGTCTACAATATTTTCATATTGCCTCTATTGCCTCTCGACAATATTTTCACCACTGGTCAAGAGTACCCGTAGAGTTCAACTCGAACCAGACGGCGATTATTTTACCGAATGATTTATTTGAACCGTACATAACGGGGTTCGCTATATATGGCGATATCGCGTGAGACGTAGCACCGTTATTTGCCATTTTTATTGCTTTCGTGTAGACTGTAACTTTTCGAATGACTCATCGGTGGTGTTCATATTCAGTTTTATACAGATGTCCCCCACCATCTAGTTGCATCGCCTCTTCTTTGATACTGCAAATCATACGACCGAAAATTGCTCACCAATACCCCTTGATATTTGTCGCATTCTCCTCAACAGCCTAGTAACAGTAGCAACAAATATATCCCAAAACTCTTGCATACTCTCGCACACCTTTGTGCACACGCACACCTCGACATACAGCTAAGATGTGTCATGAAAACTAAATAATATTCGTCGACGAAATTTGATGATTTTCCTCATGGCCGAGTGCCTTCAAATTAGATGAAAACAAAATGACATTCATCAGCGAAACTCGATAACTTAGTACATCACCATCGCTAAATATATCCCTAGGTCTTGCTTTTGAAAAGTGATCGTGTGCGGCCATTTTCTTGGTTAGTCGTATTCATTACATCGCTGCAGTATATGCAGACAGAGAGAGAAAGAGAGAGAGAGCGTGTTAAAGGAATATATATAAAAGAGAGTCGCTTTGAAAAGTCTCTAGTTAATGGTATGATTTACTGTGGTTACGACTACTACTACTCTAACAGCACAATCATGGTAAAGCGCTCATTGATAACAAAATTGATAGAGTTTATATTGAAGCGTAGACCATCGTTGTCTTCGCGGTGGGGGAGAAGAAATTTACAGATCACCCTATGGGAACTTCCGACACAGGCGGTTGTTCGTAAAATTCGCGGTATGCTGTACGAGTGTCATCAGCGCGATTTAGTTGACGCGCGTAATATTGAATTGTTTGATAATCAAATAATTATTGATTCGGTGGTGCGTGTTATTCGTCGACGCGGTTGGTTGAACGAGCCTGCTCTGCAGCCCATACTCAATGAAAGACGTAAGTAATATACAGCGTTAATTACTTTTATTTTATTTCCTTTATTACATAAGATTTTTATATAGTTCGACGGTGTGAAGACGAAGAAATGGGATCCGACACTTATGATTCCGATGAGGAGGGTAGAATCGATTCTGATGATCATAGCAGGGACAACGATGGTGACAGCTCCGCAGGGAATCGTTGGGTGCATTTACCCAGCCATTCTGCGGCTATAAACCAACAAACGGTCTTTTCATGGCCGGCCCCGCGAAAGAACCAGATGGAGCCGTCGCAGGTCCATCGCGACAATACAGTTCAAACGATGATACCAACAGCAATACAGACAACAAGGAAGAAGGAGAAGAAGACGAAGAAGAAGAAGAAGAAGTAGAAGAAGGAAAAGGAGAAGAAGAAGAAGAAGAAGAAGAAGAAGAAGAAGAAGAAGAAGAAGAAGAAGAAAAAGAAGAAGAAAAAGAAGAAGGAGAAGAGGAGGAGGAGGAGCAGGACGAGGACGATGACGAGGAGGAAGAGGGGAACCCGGTAGATTCAGGTAAGCTTTTAGAAATACAAATAGGATGACAAAAATAAGAAAATTACGGTGATAATAATAGTAAAATGAAAAAACAGTGTACGAGTCGGACCCAAACGTTTTTCGCTTTGCACGATTCACTGTACCGAGACCGCCGACAATCGAGTTGGTTTACGAAATGCGTCGGCGGTTCCTGAGTGCAGTCGACGGATTCGAGGAGAAGAAGCAAATATAAGTTTGTAATTCTTACGTTACACGAATTATATACATAGTATATAGCTAGCGACAAACAAATAATTTAATTAAATGAAATAAAATTCTAACAAATGGTTTAATTATGCTTGCAGGTGGACAGACTGGCGATGGAAGGACTGCTGCACAGGGAGGTGATATTTTCCACGCTTTATGATGCATAGTTGAGAGACAGATTTTTATTTTCATCAGCCACCGGACGGTATCGATCATCTGACATGGTTCGAGGGCGGTGTACGCGATGTAATCACACGCCTTACAGAATCATGCGAAGGACATGATTATGTGGGTATGACTCTGAGCGTGACGACTTTCGCGCAAGGACCTGTATCGTTATCATTTTGACCAGCTCGTGACATTGCTCCTGACGATATATGGCGACTAATTAATAGTGTAGCTCAGAGCGCGCGCAAATTACGAATAGACGCTGGTACATGTAGAATGACGACATGTATAGTACGAGGCGTCGAAGGAGCCGGTGTGGGCTTACACACGAGTCTATAGCAAAAAAGTCAATTTTACGCATAAGTAATCGCGATAATTTGTGTCTACAACGATCCCTTGGCACAGCTTGAGCGCATGCCGAACGCGGTCAAATACGTACGTGCGAGCTACACAGACGATGGTGTCAAATTCGGATCGGGCTTCGAGGTGCGCAATATATAACAGCGATAGAGCTCACGCGTAATGCAGGGGTAACGACACCGTCTAGAGACTCTAGAGGGTGCGGTGCGCGGGAAATTCAGCTCTTTCAGGAGTACTTGGTTCACGAGGGTATAGCGATTGTTGTTAATGAATTTCTCACCTTCGGAAAACGCGTTCCGGCTCTGTACGATGGGCGAAAATCCGTACTCTCTGCAATAGGTAAAATTATTCATACACTCTTTATTCTCTATTACGAGCGTTCTCATCACTACCAGCCAATATTAAATCTCGCTAATGGGTAAGGTAGTCGTGGGTTCTGCACACAGTGTAATGCCCAGTATAATCTAGTATTCTAGTATCGCTGTAGCTATCAATGTGCTCGATGTAAATCGACTTATTGCAACGGCAATAGAGACACTCAGCCTGAATATTGCACAGACTGTAACCGTTCGTTCTTTAGTGCTTTTTGCCTCGCTCATCACAAGGGTGAGGGCTCCGCGGGTATCACGTCTCGTAAATATAGACGGTACAGCGTCTGTAATGCATTATAAAGCTGTAGAGGCTGCTCGCGTATGATTACCAGGTCTATAAATATGAAACCGGAATTTGCCCATAGATGGCCCTAGCTGTCAATGTAGTTACCGTCAAACCGCGTCGTTGGCGCCATTTCCTTGTTGACATCTCTGACAAAGATTTTCAACTCACAACAATACAAGTTTCATACAACAGTATAGTTTGTAATAGCGTTGAACATGTCGAATTTTGTGTCTGGAAACTACGATTTGCGAACAGCATTGATTTTCTGTTACCAATTGAAGACAACTGCTGCAGAATCGTATCGCATGCTTGTCGAAGCTTACGGTGAGCATGCTCTTGGTAAATCACAGTGCTTTGAGTGGTTTAAAAGATTCAAAAGTGGTGATTTTGACGTGAAAAGCGAAGAACGTGAAAGACCACCGAAAAAGTTTGAAGACAGCAAATTGCAAGCATTGTTGGATGAGGACGATGCTCAAACGCAACAACAGCTCGCGGATCAATTAAATGTGATACAAGAAGCCGTCTCCACACGTTTGAAAGCCATGGGAAAGATCCAGAAGATGGGAAAATGGGTTCCACATGAACTGAATGAAAGACATCAGGAAGACCGAAAAACCACTTGCGAAATGCTGCTCGCCAGGTACAAAAGAAAGTCATTTCTCCATCGAATTGTGACTGGTGATGAAAAGTGGATATATTTTAGAAAATGCTAAGCGTAAAAGATCATGGGTAACTCCAGGCGAATCATCGACATCGACTGCAAGGCCAAATCATTATGGACGGAAGACAATGCTCTGTGTTTGGTGGGATCAGAAGGGTGTGATCTATTATGAGCTGCTAAAACTTGGCGAAACCGTTAATACTGAACGCTACCGACAACAAATAATGGATTTAAATCAAGCTTTGCGTGAAAAACGATCAGAATATAAAAAAGGCAACACAAAGTGATTTTGCTTCATGATAATGCACCATCACACACAGCAAAACTAGTCAAGGAAACGAGTGAGGCGATTAGTTGGGAAATACTTTCGCATGCGGCTTACTCCCCATACTTGGCTCCGTCCGATTACTACTTATTTGCATCGATGGGACACGCACTTGCTGAGCAGCGCTTTACTTCTTACGAAAATGTACGAAGATGGCTCGATGACTGGTTTGCCTCAAAGGAGCAACAGTTTTTTTGGCGTGGCATCCACAAATTGTCAAACAGGTGGGAAAAATGTATAGCTAGCGATGGGCAATACTTCGAATAAAATATTTTTTATCATTTTCATACAATAAACGTGTACTTTCTATACAAAAATTCCGGTTTCATATTTATAGACCTGGTAAAACCACAGATAAAAATATGCATGTATGTGGTATATCGTTTTGTATTACATGCAAGCAAACGCGACCGACTACGCATGCGATTTTTATAGCACCTCTAAAGAAACCAGAGGCGCAAAAGGAGAAGAAAAAAGACAAGCCTTCCACGAGATTTTTATTTTATGATTTTGAGACGCAGCAACACGAGCAATTGCACGATGATAAATCGACACGAATTCACGAGCCGAATTTATGTGTTACACAATGCGTATGTATGACATGTCTGGATATCACAGATATAGAGACCGATTGTGCTGACTGTGGTAAACGTGAATTCGTGTTTATCGATGATCCTGTTGGGGAGCTCGTGAAATTGGAATATCGCAAAAATTTAAAAAGACCATCTGCATTGCTCATAATGCGAGAGGTTTCGACGCACAATTTATTCTACAGTATTTAATCGAAGTGCAAAAAACACAGTTGCCCTCTCTGATTATGAATGGTACGAAGATTGTCTCGATCAAGATTGGCGATGTCGTTTTTCTCGATAGTTTAAACTATTTACCCATGGCTCTTAGCGCTTTACCTAAGGCCTTTGGTTTCGCTGATGAGGTGGCAAAAGGTACATTTCCCCATTTATTCAACACACCGGAATATCAGAATTACTCAGGTCCTCTGTCGGCTATGCATTTTTACTCACTCGATACCATGTTCTCAGCGGATCGCGAGCGATTTTAAAAGTGTTATGAGGAAGAATCGAGTCGCGCCGATTATAAATTTGATTTTGCGACGCAATTTGTGCAATATTGCCGTACAGATGTTACGATTTTGAGACGAGCGTGTTTAGCTTTTCGAGAGTTACTTATACGTTGCGGGGGCGTGTGCCCTTTCCAGAAGCATGCACGATAGCACCGGCATGTACGAGAGTATTTCGAAAGAATTTTCTACAAGAAGATCGCGTTGCGGTGTTACCACCAGGGGGTATCGCTGGGGCGATAAGCAGTCGCGCAACGCCGTCGTGTGGCTCGTATGGCTCGAGCGTGAGCGCAACTGCGTTATCGCCCATGCAGGATGCACGAGATAGATCGCCCTCCGACCGGCCTACCGGCTGTCGACGGATACTACGTGGATGCGGGGGTCCATCACGTTCTTCACTTTCACGGCTGCTTTTGGCATGGTTGTCCGCGATGTTATCGCGTGAACAGAGATGCTCGAACTTAATTCGGCTATACAATGGATGAGCGATACGGTCGTACCGTTCTTATTTCCGGGCAAATCAGATTAAAAGGGTACACTCTAACCAAAATATGGAATGCGATTTTGACAGATTACTCGAGAATAACGAGGAAATGTCGTTATACGTGAAAAATCATGCCATGGTCAAGCAGGCGCCTCTCGAACCACGCGATGCATTCTTTGGCGGTCGAACGGAAAATTTTGTAAGCTTGTACGACGTCCCGAATGGGGAGCAGATACGCTATGTGGATGTATGCTCGCTGTATCCATGGGTGTGTAAAAATGGAAAATATCCCGTTGGACATCCGAAATTGTACGTAAGTGACGAGTGTCGAGAACTCGTAGGACTTGAAAACGATCTAAGTGTCGTCGAGGGTCTCGTGAAGTGTACCGTGGTGTCACCGCGCGAAAACTACTGTTCCCCCTGTGTAGAGCGTGCTGTACAGATATGAACACATCCGAGGGTTGTACACACGATGACATGACTGAGCGAGCCTTTGATGGCACATGGGTCGTGGACGAACTGAGAAAAGCTGTGTCGCTTGGATATAAGGTTACGTGTATCTATGAAATTTGGCAATACGTTGTTACACAGTATGACTCGACAACGCGACGAGGCGGTCATTTTGCCGAGTACATGGATACATTCCTAAAAATAAAAGAGGAAGCGAGTGGACTGCCAACAGAATGTAACGATGATGAGGAAGCAATAGCGCGTTTTATAGCAATGTACAAGGAGTCTGAGGGTGTATATCTCGAGAGAAGTGCTTTGCAGCCATATCCGGATTTACGTTCACTCGCAAAATTGGCTCTTAATGCATTCTGGGGAAAGTTTGATCAACGAGAGAATCTCACGAAAACCGTTATCGTTTTAACGCGCGCGGAGCTAATGAATTTACTAACAAGTCCGGCGATTGAGGTGACGGGAATGCTACCGGTTAATCACAAGATTATGTATGTAAACTATGTAAGCAACCGCGATGCTATCCAACCATCCCCGACATCAAATGCCATGATTGCAGCATACACGACGGCACAGGCACGTCTAAAGCCATGCAGTTATCTTGAAGGGTTCGGGCGACGAACATTGGACTGCGATACGGACTCCTGTATTGACGTGAGTCACCCCGGTGGTAACGAGTATGAGCCGCCAATCGGTCAATTTCTAGGAGATCTTACGGATGAATTGAGCGAATACGGGCCTGGTAGTAATATAACTTCGATCGTTTCGGGAGGACCAACATTTTACGTATACCTTGTGTTGTGTCGCGGAAAATTCCTCTTCACGTATTCTTAGGAATATTCCGTAGTGGACACAGCTAGAGATGGAATTCTGAAAGATAACTGTCATACAAGGCAGGATGCGAAGTAGACGCCGACGCAGCATGAGGCGACTCGCGAGGCGATCTACGATAGGCTAAAGCTAACGCTGCCAACTAAGGGATTTTAGCAAACGCAGTTGCTAACTGCTTCAGTAAATGCAGAATTAATTTAGACTCAACAGAGAACGGTTGGTTCCTCGTGAAATTCTCGAAACAACATATTATTGTACTTTCTTACTTTAACTTTTAAATAGACAACGGAAAGTTACCGTTGCCTATAATAAATACTTCCTTTTACATAAATTCGTGTTTTCATCGATAACTCGAGATCCATCTCCTTATCGGCAAACGATCCCGAAAAATAATAACTTTTTAATATTATACCGAATACCGAAAAATCTAATTACCCGGTACCGGCATAACACGTGTTCATAAATCAGACAGTACGATTATTGAAAAATGTAAAGTAAAGGATATCACGCTAAACTTTGCGAATAGCCGCTACGTTAATTATAACGCATCACGATCTTTCGTGACAGCAGCAAGGAGCGTACGTATTATTTTGAAATACGACGCTATTCGACGCACGGAATTTCATCATGTAGTAACGCGTAAAGAAACAAAATCATGTAAACCTGTTAACACGAAGCAAAGGCGGCACGGGATGTACTCTACTGTACCGTACAGCTATTGTAAAATACGCTAATTAGTATAATGCAAAAAAGTATATAGATTTACGGTTGAATTCGCGATATATAAAAATAATCTTTTTGTCTAATTTCATGTATCATATTTACTGTGTACCATACAATACATTTGAAAAAAAAAAAAAAATTGATTTCTTATGTATAAAACCGTTGTCGGCTCGTTATTTTTGTGCTGCTATTCGTAGCAGTAGCTGCTATCTCTCTACCGTTCTCTTTTGTTCTGACTTTCTCATCGTTCATTCCTTTTGTCCCGTCTTTCTGATCGAGTGTTTCCTTTTGTTCAGACTTTCTCGTGCTACCTCCGTGGATATAATATTGCTGTTTAGAATTTGATGACTCGTAAAATTTGCACATAGAGATGTATGCATAATGAAATAAAATCATTGCTTTATTTGTGAGAAATATAAAAACTATTGTTATTTAATTTACATACGGTGTAAACATAAGCTTATACCGCGGGCCCGCGCCTCAGCACCTTGTTCAGGCGCGCCGCGCTTTATCAGCTCGTCAAGGCCGCGGAAATAGCTGATGCGGCGGGGTCGCCGCCGCCGGCGCCGCAGCCGTCGCGGTATAAGCTTATTTAAGAGTCAGGTGATTGATTTTGATGGACACTTATCGATATGGATACACGTTGGAAACATCCATGGACCGTCGTGATAAGCGGTCCTACGGGTTGTGGTAAAACATATTTTGTCAAAAAATTATTTAAATACATGCGCGAAATGACGGATGTCCCGTTCGAGCATATACTTTTTTATTACTCAGCGTGGCAGTTATTCAGAGTACGGTGATAAAATCGAATTTCTAATGTGCGAGGCATCCAACAATACTGCAGTCGATCTTTTCACCAAGGGTAGCCATCATAAAAATCTTAGTGTCATTTTCATCACGCAAAATCTCTTCCATCAGGGTCACGGGCAGCGCGATATCTCCTTAAACGCTAATTATATCGTTGTCTTCAAAAATCCTCGAGATCACGCGCAAATTCAGCATCTAGCACGTCAGGTATGTCCGGAGAATCCGCGATTTTTGCAGGAGGTACATTTCGATGCAACACCTGCACCGCACGGCTATCTATTATTCGACTTGAAATGATCGACGCCTGATAATTGTCGATTTCGCGCCTGTATATTTCCCGATGTTCAATACCATTACGTTTCCGTGCCTCAAAAAGCAATAAAGTTCGCGATGCGACGTGCGGTGTACCAGTAATGCGCTTGTAATCGCGTTGCGCGAACCTCTCGATAAAAAGCAAAAAATTATATTGCAAGCGCTGTGTTATCTGAAGCAAGAGCAACGACGTGCAATTTTGCGCAAAGCAGATGTAGCGCTCGTACGGTATATATGCGAGTGTGCTCTAAACGTTTTACAGGGAAACGTGAGTCTGAACAACGTGCAAAAGAATCATGTTCGGAGGCACGCGACAATTCTTCGAGGACTAGCCGCCAAAAGGGGAAATTGGAGTAGTAAGAGGAAGATCATCGTCGAGCACTGTTTCGGATTTCTGAAGTTGCTTCTTGTGCCTGTTTTGGCCTACACGAGCGATGAAATATGCCCGAAAGATGGTGCTTATTCCTCATGATAACGTACATCATCTTACTACTACTACTACGACTACTACTACTACTACTACTACTACTACTACTACTACTACTACTACTACTACTACTACTACTACTACTACTACTACTACTACTACTACTACTACTACTACTACTACTACTACTACTACTACTACTACTACTACTACTACTACTACTACTACTACTACCACTACTACTACTACAGACCAGTTGCCCTCCGTACAGACTACCAGTACGCCATTATCGTTCCTCGACTCTGAGCTGAGTGAAATTCTAAACTCTCACTCGTAGAAGAGCGAGAGAGAGAAATTGATAGCGTGCCAGCGAGTTTTACAGCGTTATCTTCACATGGTCGAGTACGATAATGCAGTACCGAATATTTCATCAAAACGAAAAATAGCAATACTCGATAATCACGAGAATAAATCCGACGACGTTTTAATGAACACGGTTAAATCCCGACTCAATGACACACTTATTATCGATAGCGTACCAAAAAAATTGTAATCTAAAGCAATATCGTTGCTTTGCAATTTGCATCAATTGCGCAATATCGTTGATCTTGTTAACGATGCTATGCGAGCTACAAAAAGCGAGAAACCCATTAGACGATCTCACTTTGCCAAACTCCTGCGAGCGATACAGATGCCACGCGAATTTATTGGCAATCCCGAGTTCCTACACGAGCCTACACCTACATCATCCTCGACACCGCAGCGGCGTCTTATTGTACCACGCAATAGCGATAGTAGCAGCAGCAACAGCAGCAACACAAGCAACAACAACAACAACAACAACGAGGCCGAGATCGCACACTCAAACAGAGATTTAATGCTCACGGCGGGAAACGACATCATCGACGGGCAGGAGGGAGATCAAGATGAGAAGGAACAATTGCAAAACATCGCACAAGTAGAATATCGATCCCGCACACAGTTAGAAAAGAAAAAGAAAAAGAATCCATTTAAATGGTCATCGTCAAAATTATGAAAATTCTTCAAAAAATCTATTGTGACACCGCTCATTCTGCCTCCTATTCTCGAGCAAAAATTTGGCCCAGGTGGATCGAAGAGTAGTGCGAAAAAATGTTTTACCATGGTTCGAAACACAGGATTCATATAACATACATCGTCTCGTGCGACGACGATTTCCCCGTCGTACGTACAACGTGCGTAATATAGACAATGTATAGGAGGCTGATGTAGCTGATCTTCGCTCGATAGCCACGTACAATGATGGGTACGCATATCTGCTTGTTGTTATCGACGTGTTGAGCACATACCGGTGGATCGAGGCTTTGCGTGACAAAACGAGCGCAAACGTGGCCCGCGCACTCACACGTATACTCACACGCTGTAACAATCATTGCCCGCAGAAATTGCAAACTGATCGAGGCAAAGAATTTATCGGCACTCCATTTCAGCAAATTCTCAAGAAAAAGAATATCGATTTTCGCGCTGCTCGTAACCCTGATATAAAAGCCTCGATTGCCGAACGCTTTAATCGCACAATAAAAGAGCGAATGTGGCGCTACTTTTCATACACGTGAAATAAACGTTACATCGATGTTTTACAAAATTTTTTATATGTTTATAATCACACTAGACACACCGGAACGCGTATTCCTCCAAGCGAGGGAACCCTCGAGAATGCCTCTATAGCCCGAGAAAATTTAGCACGGCGTTACGAGTGGTACGTATCAGTACAGCTAAGGCAGCATTCGTGAAAGGATATGAGCGTGGTTGCAGTAACGAATAATTCAAGATTCAATGAATATCAATGAATCGAGAACCATTAGTGTATATTTTATACGATCTGAATAACGAGACTATCGACGGTATTTTCTACGAGGCAGAATTATCAAGAGTACGAGTGCCTCCCTCATCTGAGAAGACGAAAAAGAAGAAGAGGACAAAGAGGAAGAGCGCTTGGAATCACCGTCCCTGATAAATATGAGCTCCAAGGATAGCTCTTTCTTTGTCTTACTACCGAGCAACAGTAGTATGCAGTATTTTCTGAATAATACGACGACGAAATTTATTAAAAAACTATCGCGTCAAATACGCTTGCACGGAGAATGGTCTGTTTCTCTTGTGGAAATTGCTTATCCGATGACTCTTTTACATATTCCTACTGTAGGAAATCTCGTAACTTTTGAGGATGGTGATTATGATTTATCGGCTTTTAATCTTTTAACACGGAGACGCGCTTATAGAGACCCAGTTCCGCCTGGTGTATATTGCTCTATAGACGCTCTTTTGGAGAGTATAAATAAGTTGCCCCACGTGGCCAGTCATTTGCGCTTTAAATCGCATCCGAGCGGGCAGGTCGAAGTGGCGCGCGTATGCGACGATCTACGATACCACGACTTTCGCGTATCGCCCGCTATCGCAAGGCTACTAGGATTCTCAGAAGAGGCCTGTAGGTCTGTAATGATAGAACCGCATTGCGGATACACAGGGTCGAGGCCTGCATCTCTTACCGGTTCTATATCGGGCAGCATGTTTCTATACAGAGATATCTGCGAGAGTTATATTACAGGCGATGTACAAACACTCCTCTTACAAGTTGTTCCCATTGATACTGATGACTGTCAGTATCGTTCGACAAAAATTAAATCGTTTTTAACGCCACGATATATACCTCTCTTGCGCAATAATTTACACATTATCGAGATCAATATAAGAGACGAATTTGGGAATACTATACCATTCGGACAGAGAACGCTGACTGTGACACTACATTTCAAAAGATCCCACTATTGATTACGTCACTATGGATGATATTGATAGTTTGCAGCACGGATCGAGCCGTCGCGGGTACGGCGGTATTAGCCATGTTTATATCGGAACACCTAATCAACGAGGACACGCTATTGGCAGCTTTCTCGGGGGCCTGTTTCGTCTCGTATTACCACTTTTAAAGAAGGGTGCTAAAGCAGTTGGAAAAGAGGCATTGCGCGCTGGTGTTAACGTAGCGGGTGATATCCTCGATAAAAATATAGCTGTGAAAAATGCTATTCGCGAGAGAGCGAGAGAATCAGGCAGTAAACTCAAACGCAAAGCCTCTGAAAAAATTGACACTCTCATGCGTGGGTCTGGATATAAAAAGCGCGAAATTTCGCGAACTCCTCATTCATCGAACGAACGTAAACCACGACGTATCTCCCGTAAAAATAAAAGTGTAATGAAGAGAAAAGTAATAAAGAAGAAGAAAAAGACTAAGAGCAATAAGAAGAAGAAGACTCGTCAACGAACGGTTGCAGATATTTTTGGATAGCTGAAACAAGATAGCTTTTCTACATGCGCACTCGTGTGAGTGTCTTAAATCCTAACTTGAATTATTTTCACTCCCACCGACGCAAACTAGTATCGAAGGCTCTAATTGGGTGTATTATAAGGCAATTTCTTCGCTAACAGATGATTCACCGATTGAATTTGTTATTCCTGGACAGGGTGATGAGTATATCGATCTCGCGCATACTATGCTTAGTCTGAGAGTGAAAATAGCATCTCCTACTACGGAAATTGTCGCGGGTACAGCGTCGAAAGTAAGTACCGGCCCTGTAAACAATCTCTTGCTTTCGATGTTTAATCAGGTGGATGTATACCTGAATCAAAAATTAGTTTCACCTCCAAATAATGCCTACGCTTATCGAGCGTACATAGAAACACTTTTGAATTACGGACCAGCAGCCAAAAATTCACATCTCACGAGCGTTCTCTGGTTCGATGATACCCCTGGAAAAATGGATGATATAACATCGGGAAATACGGGTCTTATGAAGAGAAAACAATTTTTAAATGTCGGAAAAAATGTAAACTTAAAAATTTGGCCACAGCCCGGATTTGAATCGGAACTCCATAATTCTAGCCTGGTACGTTACCAATTACGCCACCGCGGCTCTAGCAACATTAATTTACGATGTCTATCAGTGGCAATATGTTTTCACGATTTCTTTAGAAGTTAAAAAATCGTCAGTTCTGGTTGCCTCATTAATTCTTAATGAATGAGTGAGACAATCAGAGCTGACAAAAATAATTGATGATTCGATTGTTAGAGATCTTTCTGAGATCGATAACACAGGGAACCAGACGGCGCTGACTCTAACCGGGTTGCGAACTGCCACAAATATTCCATCATAAAATTTGGTTAATAACATTGTCGCTTAGATTTATCACTCCACTGTCTGTTTGCTTTTGATTTGACACCCGATCTGTCGGCGAACAGCAATTCACATTGGAATTTAATAAAGCACGGTAGTGTGAGAATCGAGGTACGATTTGAGGATGCGCTTGCTTCAACGATAAATAGTGTAGTCTACGCAAGATATGATAATGTCTTTGAAATCGATGCCTCTCGGCAAGTAATGGTGGATTTTACCGGATAAGCGAAAAATGTGCTGATGTTGGCATAAAATTATTTCGTGTTAAGAGACGTAGAAGCGTCTATGTGAGTAACTAATCAGTCGAACTCGGTCATCTGTACGGATTAGACGTGAAAATGGATATTGTCGTGGATATACAGGGAATGCGTAGTAAAGACTCGGAATTTATTCTGAAAGAAATTGCCGTGGTAGGAGTGAATAGACCGTACTCTGCTCATTGGATCGTCGCACCGCCGTGTCATTATGCCGCATTAACACAGCATTCGAGAAGCCAGAATAATTTTCTCTTGAAATATTTTCACGGTCTTGAATGGTACGAGTGCGATGTGACAAGCATACGCTAACTTGAGTGAAATTTCGCGAAAATCAAGATGTATCTATACACGCGGTCACGAAGAAGGCTATACCAGGTGTATGCATAAGTTTTTTCCAGTTTTTTGGTAAAAAAAAACACGTTATTTTCAAGGGAAATTAATTTTTGTTTTATTCAAAATATTGGCCATCGGCTTCTACATATTTCGCCCATCTTTCAGGTAACTTATGAATACCATGCCAGAAAAACTGCTTGTCTTTTGCGGCAAACCATTCGTCGAGCCATTTTCCAACTTCCTCGAAATTGCTGAAGTGCTGCTCTGGGAGCGCGTGCCCCATTGATGCGAAGAGGTAATAGTCAGATGGCGCCAGATCTGGCGAATACGGCGGGTGCGGAAGGATGTCCCATCCAAGCGATTTCAAGGTGTCTTTCACTGCTTTTGCTGTGTGAGATGGCGCAGTGTCGTGTAACAAAATCACTTTGCCATGTCTTCTGGCCCATTCCGGTCGTCTTTCGATTAATGCGTGGTTTAAATTAATAATTTGTTGGCGATAGCGTTGTGTATTAACGGTTTCGCCGGGCTTCAAGAGTTCATAATACACAATACCGCTCTGGTTCCACCAGACACAGAGCATCGTCTTCTTGCCGAAGCGATTTGGCCTTGGTGTTGAAGGACCGGCTTCGCCAGGTGAAAGCCACGATTTTTTTCGCTTCGGGTTTTCAAAATAAATCCATTTTTCGTCACCCGTCACAATTCGATGCAAAAATGATTTCCTTTCGTGGCGTTGAAGCAGCACTTCACAAGTGATTTTGCGATTTTCTATTTGACGTTCATTCAAATCGTGTGGGACCCATTTACCGAGTTTATTGATCTTCTCCATTACTCGTAAACGTCTGCTGATTGTTTCCTGTGACACATGTAATGCTTCTGCTAATTGCCGTTGAGTTTGAGTTGGGTCATCATCCAATAACTCCTGCAATTGCTCGTCTTCGCATTTTTGTGGTCTACCAGAGCGCTCACTGTCTTTCACATTGAAATCACCACTTTTAAATTGTCGAAACCATGTCTCACATGTTCTAATCGATGGAGCGTGTTCACCATATGTTTCTACCAGCAAACGTTGACTTTCAGCAGCCTTTTTCTTTTGATTAAATAAGAAAAGCAATGCGTGCCGCAATAGTTCTTTTGCAGGCACAAAACTCGACATGATCACTGAACGATAAAACAAAGACACTAGTTTTTGGTAGACTTAACTTGTGTGTAATTTTAGGTTAATGTCAGACGAATAAAATGACGTATGTGTCAAATTAATACGCTGCGTACCTGTCGCTGGCGCCATCTCTTAGTTAAACCGGAAAAAACTTATGCATACACCTGGTACTTCTTTGCGATATCACGAGTCGTGAAATTTCCAGCCTGGGGGATGAGGAAGGCGCCCCATCGTACACATTTATGCCGAAATCTTTGCGAAAATGCTTCAGACACGCTATGATAAACGATACAGCGTCTTCGCATTGTGCAATGCGCTAGGCCTTCCAAATAAAAAATTACCTTCGCGAGCACCCATTTAAAGGTGAATCATACATGGATGTTTAGTCAGCAGACGAAGAAGAAGAGAATAAGAAAGAGGAGAAATCTTCATCATGTAGTCGTGACACGATCGACGATGCTGTGAAATAAATTTCGCATATATATACGTCTTTCAAAGCGTATCGGTCATGATTCAATCATTGACTTTGTGTTCAGCATGAACACTAGACAAATCTACGATAGTCTGCAGTATCTACCACTTTCAACCGTTGGCGTATACCCAGTTGACAGAATTCCTCGTGTATGGTCGTTACCTGCCGGACTCGTAGTTAACACGGATAACCACGACGGACCTGGAGAGCATTGGATCGCCATGTACGTTAAACATCATGGAAAAGGAATGTACTTTGATAGCTACGGGCTACCACCGGTTATACCGCAACATCTCGCACTACTACGAAGAAACTGCAAGTTCTATCGGTACGGCCTCAAGCAGCTACAGAGCAATACGTCGGATGTATGTGGACAATTTTGTATGGTATTCCTGCATCTTATCTCGTGCGGCTTCACCATGTCGCGATTTAATAATCTCTTTAGCGATAATGTAATGAAAAACGACAGATTAGTACGTGAATATTACAATACTTTTGCCTCTCGACGATCAGAGAGTGGTAAAAATAAATTGAACGGCGGAGGAGTCTCCAAGCGAAGATTACCGTGTTTGCAGGGATGTTGCATATGACGGTAAATATGTGTAAAGTGATTTAAATAAAATATTGCGTAATTAAAAACAAATACACCGTCTTACTGTGTCTCTTATTTTATAATTATATATAAATTATAATCGAGGTCTCTCGCAGTACGGTATCATAATCTGCGCCTTTTACTGCAGAGCAATCGCTTCACGGGAAGCACAGCGCAAAGCGGTACGCACGTCCAAAACCGTTGACGTTGCATTCAAAGCGCTGCACACTTAGTTATGATTCAGAGGTGCGTTTGTTATCTTCAAACGCTGTGATCCCCGCCAGCATTATCCGGAGCATTCAGTCTGACTTTAACTTCGTGATCGTACAGTCTAAAACGTGTTTTTCGCGATGTATCCTCGTTACGATGCAAGTGTTCTGGGTGTTGCGTTTTGGTGCAGTGTATTACATATAGACTTGGACATGGTGGTTCACCTACGAACGGGTGAAATGTGGGATGCGTACGAGGAGATGGTAAAAATTCTCCATCGTACTTTTTACGAGTGGGATCGCGAGTCTTTTAGTATCGCCATGGAGGATCTTTACGCGGGGATCAGGTGCGTGGTCATGCATAATGGTTGTCAGTTGATCTATGCAGATGGTGATGGATATTCGGAGATACTCCTAATCGATGAGGGGTACCCAATATTCTTCAATTGGGATCACTAGTTTTATCCTGATACCCTCACCGGTATGGTACCTGCATTATGCATGGGGTGCCGTCTGCATGGGTTGGATCGGGTTGACGACTCTGGCCTGTTACCACTCCTGGAGTCGATGTGTGGTTCCGCCTCATCATTGCACGGGGTTGTGGTGAGAAGCGAGAGCCGTTCGCCCAGTGTTCGGCTAACGACGGTGGATAATGTGGACATAGTGGAGTATGTATTCGGGGTCCTCGGTGAGGAAATAGCAATCGGCTACGATGGCGGCGAGGTGGACGAAGGCTTCGAGGACCCCGAGACTCCTGAGATGGACGGTGCTCGGGAGTGAAAGTGTGCGCCCGTATATATATATGGCGGGCGCCCGCGTATGCATGTGCGTGTGAATGTGAGAGAGAGAGACAGTAGTTAAAATCGCCGTAGAAGGAAGACGGTACAACAACAGCGGTCAACAACAGCAGAGGTGGTGCGTGCATGAATTTATTGTGTTAGCATGTGTACACTCTTGCTCTATCCTCCTTTTATCTCTACTGTTTCTTGTTCACCAGAGTACCCACACCACCTCACTTTACCATCTCCACGTTCCCACCGCTGCTTAAGCAGAGTAGGTAGCACGGCGGTGGAAAAGTGAGGTGGTGGGGGAAGCCGCGTGGTGGGGGAAGGAGTGAGGATAGGAGTGGGATGGAGCAAAGGTGTACACATACTACTTTGGGTTAATAGAGGAGGTAAAAAGTATAAAACGTTCTCTAAGTGCCGACGACGGCTTATTGAAAAATCTGCCATGTACGGTTTAAACAAATCATTCGGAAAATAATTGTCGCAGTCTCGAATGGAGCTCCGGGCAACTTATTCCAGTGGCGACAATATTGTTGTACCGCGGTATATTCTACTTCATGGTATTTTCGGTAATATTCCATAGCCGAAACATTGGAATTCATTCAAGACAGGAAACGAAGTCCAATGCCCGATCGTACGATCGACACCAAGAACGCCGACGCAGCATGAGGCGACTCGCTTGGCGATCGACGGTAGGCTAACACAAAAATTGCAAACTAAGGGATTTTCGCGAATACAGTTAGCAACTGCTTAACGAAAATAAGTTTCTAAAGTGGACTCAAAGAGAACGGGTTGGTTCCTTGTCAATTACTCGAAACAACAAAATTATTGTACATTCTTTTATTAACTTTAAAATAAACAACGGAAAGTTACCGTTGCCTATAAAATAATAAATGCTATAATAAATACTTCCATTTATAGAAATTCGCGTTTTCACCAATAACTCGAGATCCATCTCCTAATCGGGAAACGATCCCAAAAAATAATAACTTTTTATTATTATACCGAATACCAAATTATCCAATTACGCGGTACTGGCATAACAATATTATCAAAAACTTTTACAGGCATGACGCTCAGTGCCAAAGAGTGGGAAGTGTTAAAAAATGATTCCTTTTACGTACAGCGGTTTTTCGAGGCTCATGGAGTAAAAAATGAGAAAATGTGTAATAGCAATAGCGCAATAGTAATACAGAGCGGTCTGCTTCAGCATCATTTTGCAAGAAATAACATTTTATATGCATATCGAAATAAACAGTCGTATTGATATTCATATGCAAACACTAGAGCGAGACACAATGATTTAACGGTGTTCGGGAAAAGCTAGGTAGCAGTGATAACGCCCTTGCAGCTGCACATGAGTTCATCTCTTCTAAAAGTTTTATTAAAATTCAATCATTCATTTAAATTTTATTAAATACATAAAAAAATTATTGTAACCGAGATAATTGTGTTGTATCGCGATCGTATTACGGATCGTTCATCGAGGATTGTGGCGCAAGTGCAATAATTTTTGCAAGTGTAACTCATCATATTAAATGTATCGCTGTAAATATTTGAATATATTTTAGATGTTGCGCTAAACGACATATAATATACTTGAGGAACAAAGGGATAGAATAAATGCGACCTGACGTAGTATTAAATATGCAGCATCAGGTGAGAGCTGCAATGGTAATATTTAAAAGAAGAAGACACAGGGATTTCTGCATTCATTTCGTTAATGTATCAAGAGCTATGGAGTATGGTTCAATACTATTATAGTTAGGAGATCTAAAGAGGAGCTCAGTAAGTAAATATACGATTTAAAAGTATTTAATGTTAATATTTAAATACAAAAATTATTTGTTTTTCAGAAGACCCTTCGCCGGTATGTAGCTTCATCCGACTTACACCGCGTGAACACAGCGTGCATCGGAAGGGAGCATGGCCTCGGGAAATTTTCCAAGGCCCGCGCTCGAACGTAACAAAGCAACACGTACTTGACATCATGTGCTTCGGATATTTTCAGATTATTTCACGATGTTTTATAAGTATAAGAGACTACTCCCGTAAATGAACTTGTCCCAAATTTTGTACATATTGTGTTTTTTGAGAACTTTACTACTTTTTGCAAATTTTATATCACCTTAGCAATCATACCGAAAAAGGCACCCGTAGTTTTTTTAATCATAAATGTAAAAATAAAAAATAATTAAACTATGCGGCGATTAAGAAATTTACTCGAAACACTTATGACGTCAAAATCCCGGCCTATTTTACCAAACTCACGAATTTAACATAGATGCACGTTTCAGCGTATATTTTACGTGCTCTGGTCAAGGAGAATAAATCCTCCCTTTACCACATCTGACGAGAAAATACCAAAGACGCAACCCGTTTTTCAGTCTCAGCTTACGAAAATTACTCGGGATAGGGCTGGTTCTCTGTCAGTGACTATCACTTGGCGAATAATTATGCGGACATGAACGACAGTTTCGCGTGGAGGAACATTTTACTAGAAAATTGTACGTGACTTATAAAAGAAAAATATACTTACGGTAGTTTATTCCGTGCTTGTTGTTGAATGAAGGTGGTTTGACAAAGACCGGTGAAGTCGAACAAACTCAAAATTGTGCGTGTACGTTGGTCCGTATTAATAATTGTTTATTTAAAATAAAGACCACACAATTTTTGCCGTTGCGCGTTGCACGTTCGTTATTCCCGACTTCGTACGCGCGAATAATTTACGTGAGTAATTTCCAGTTTACAATGGTATAGCGTAGAAATATTTATGACAAAAATTGTAAAAATGACAACGTACTAAATGATTACAAACTTGAAGTTAAATCGTGTGACTTATAATAAAGACGGTAAAACGGACCCAAATCAGAGCTCTACTATGTTGGAAGATCAAGATGCGAAAAATAAAGTTAAATCGGAATTCTTTGAAATCGGAATATGAGAACGTAAAAAATGAGTTTAATTCAGATTTCTGCTGAGTCCGTGGTTAAAAACGTAAAACTAAAATTTATTCGGAGTTCTTCTAACCGTAAACATTCTTCATGTTTAAAAACGCGAAAAATGAATTTGATTTGAATTTCTTCTACGTTTGAAGTTTAAAAATGTGAAGGATGAATTTAATTCGTTTGACTGTATTTTTCTAAGTATTTCTGTGCGCGCACTGTTGATCTCCGTATGCTGTACTCTTTACTCAGTACGAGTACTTTGTACTCTTTGTCCAGTACTTTATGCTCTCTAATCAACTGTCAGAACCGACTGCTCCGAGTGAATTTTGCGGACTTTTATAGGGATTTTCGTCATCAAGAGCATTAAAAGAAAAGAAGGGGTCAAAGGCTAGCCTAATTATGAAAACTTTCCTGTGCTTTATCTTAACCATACACGCATTCATCCCCCTTACACCGCATATAGCTTTTAGGGATGGAGAACGGTGGTTCTATGGAAGTGCATCGGTATATCGGGTGCTGATCCGTCTAAGCGATGTGACATATAGAGGACCATGCGATGAGCATTAGGTAAGAGTACACCGCGCTCGAGTTGCTTTAACCCTTAAAGTGAGGAGACTTTTACCTTCTCGTTTCTTGATGAACTTTCCACATGGTTTCTTACAAGGAAGGATAGTTTTGTGTCCCCCTCCGATTTTGATGAAACTCACGTATGTTGTAGAGCATTGAAAACTAAAAGACACGTCTTTTTTTTTATCGGCGGAAAAATATTTCTAAGCGGTGAAATCATACTTAAAAGTTCGGCATGTCGAGGGATGATTATGCAGTTTCACCCAGAAAGCGTCAACCGATTTTAATGAAACAAAAACCAAAATACTCCTCATTGAAGACAATAAAAATTCCACGTGAAGTTGAAGAAAAAAATCCATTTGCAGGGGTGAAACTGCATAATCACCCCTAACTTTCAAGGGCGATTTCACCCCTTAGAAATGTTTTTTCGCCGATAAAAAAAATACGTGTGTTTTAGTTTTCGATGCTCTACAACATACGTCAGTTTCATGAAAATCGGAGGGGGACACCAAACTATGCTTCCTTGTTAGTACAGGTGATATCCTTATGATTGCTTGAAGTAAGGATATTTATACCTCGTCGTTTTTTGATCTACAAGCCGCATGGTTTCTTAGTATAGGTAATATCCTTATGATTGCTTCTATGTGGATGTGTAAATATGTGTAACTAAGAATTTTGATGTTTATACGAAGATCAATTAAATTATTCGCAACAAGCTAATATTAATAATTCTATAGCATTATATGATTTGTCGTTACCTTGCGTTAACATTCGCAAGCTAATTTTCGCGTTAATCTCTACCTTGTACTAATCTTTTTATTGAATGATGACTTACTTAAATCGTTGTTGGATGGTCGTTTAACTAGTTAGTAATTAATCAACTTGTCATTAGACTTTTTGTTTAAATAATACCTGTTTGTAATATAATTCATCTCATATCATTGAAACGAAAGGGAGAGAGAGAGAGAGAGAGAGAAACAGCCTGTATTGCTTACGAGCGATTCGTCCGACACCGTTAATCGTATATTTCGTCCGTACGCAAGTCGGTTAAATCGCTGTTTAGCCCCTGCGCGAAGACGCTTTTCTTTGCACGCAGAGCTACCCACCCTCGATTCCTTGCAAGAATAAATTTAATTGAAAACTCGTTATAATTTCATCTCTTTTTTGTTTCGTCTACTTTTCGACTTTTTGTTTTAAAATAGTCTTAATATTTCATTTATCCTTTCTATGTGTATGTTGGTATTTTTGCTACTGTTATGCCGCGGAATTTTCAACCAAATTCCGTTAATTAATTTCGACATTATTTCTCCGTCGCTCGGTCGCGACGCTGCTTACTCGCAAGTAGAAAGGATATGCTGATGCACGAAACGCGTCACGATCAATTCTTATCAATTTCGGCAAAGGTAGATAGTAACCAAATAATGAATTAGCAATGAATGAGCAGTCATGGATATTTATTAGAATAATGAATTTATGCGACAATCCCGACCAGTTGTTCCCTTCTAAGATGGAATTTTTGGCAAATCGCAACTCGGGGTCTGAGTCAGCATCGCCTGGATTCCTGCATTATCGATCTTTTTGGTAGAAATGTCTCTAATAATGGAATCACTAATTTTTGTCAGCTCTGATTGCCTTACTCATTCATTAAGAATCAATGAGGTAATCAGACCTGACAATTTTGTAATTTCTAAAGAAATCGTGACAAAATATTGTCACGGTAGCGTAATGAGTAACGTTCCAGGCTAGAATTCTAGAGTTCCCGGTTCGATCCGGGGCTGTGGCGATATTTTGTCATGATTTCTTTATAAAAAAAAAAATCGTCAGGTCTGGTTACCTCAGTGATTCTTAATGAATAAGTGAGGGAATCAGAACCGACAAAAATTAGTGTATCGATTGTTAAAAATCTTTCTACCAAAAAGATCGATAAGGCAGGAATCCAGGTGGCGCTGACTAAGACCCCGAGTTGCGATTTCCCAAAAATTCCATCTCAGAAAGGAACAACTAGTTGGGATTGTCGCATAAATTCATAATTCTGGTAGATAGTAACTACTTTACCGACATCAGTGGTCATTTTCGCATCAACTTAAACGGTTGATCCCTGGTCGGACTCACCCAAAATATGAAAGTCTAAAACTAAAATCGAAACTGAATGGTTGGTTCCCCGTCAAGGATTCGATAGATTGCTATAAAATTGCGAAACCATTATTATAATACATTTACACTTATGATAATTTGACGGCCTTCGACCATAAAAAATAATAAAATCCAATTAACTTGTTTAACTTTATCGGTGCGATTCGCTCTCCTTCATGCGAGTGTTAATTTCTTAACGGCAATCGACTCTGATTACTAACTTTAAATTAAATATTATATCTACGACCGCATTATCTTATTCGTATAATACGCGTTTAACAGTATAACATTTTTGTGGCAGCGGTGGAATTTGCCCCAGTGAACGTGACACGCCGAGAGAGTTTCAGTGCGAGAAAGTGTTATTGGACAACGTACAGTTTTACGGACATTGCCAATAAAGTGATGACTACCACTCATGCGGAGGTCACCAGTGTAGTATGTGAAACTCGGTTAAAACCTGATACAGACGTCAATGTGCAGCCGGTGCAATTTGACGAGCATAAACTGAATTGTCGAAAGTTTGGTTCGACGTAGTACGTCGGAACGCGGACAGTAAAGCACAAGTGTGCATGCAAGTGCCGGAAGTGCCATTGCAAAAGCTGTCGGGTAGGTGATGGCGACGCAGAGGTACGGGAACCAAGGACATCCGAGTCAGAGGCTCAACGGCGGAGAAGAACGTCAACGACCAACAGCGGAGGACAACACGACAACAAGCGAATTTCACCCAAAGAACGGAAGCATCATGGCAAGGACTGTCTACAAGATCACCTAACTGTAAGGGGCGATTACTTTAACACTAACATATACAACCTGTAATTCGAAGGCAGTAGGTCGCACTAGTGCAAAAGGCGGAAATTACTTGCCGAAATTCATTTTATTGAAATAATATTGGGAACATTTTTTTCACTCAAATTGGTTTAACGTACAAGCTAGTAGTCATATGTCGGGAAATAGAGATGCAAGTCAGGTACGCCAGGAAAATTCGCTCAAGTCAATCCCAGCGATGGAGTTGATGTCATGACCGGCCTAGAAGCAGCAATAGGCGATATTTCATACCGAACTCGTAGGGCATTACAGGGGCTCTTGCCGATGGAAAGAATTACCGTCGATGGACAGATGATAATCGCTGGCCGATTGGACGAACAATTTGCCGTTGACCAAACAAGGATATGTCGTTTAGCAGGTATAAAGGTAATTAGACCTGCGACATGGCCATTGAAGGGCAGACCCAGCCACATGTTACTAAGGTAATGGTGGAACAGAAAATACAAAAACTGCAAACCATACAACATATGGGTTACCCGGCGGATGTAGGTACGGCAACACGCTCGATGCAGGTTCGGGTGCGGGATCGGTATGAGGCGGTTGAAAGGAGTCTGCGCGAACTCGAAAGGATTCAGCGTGATCATGAGTGGAGTCAGCGAGAGCTCGAGCTAGAGCTCAGGCTCTTGGAAACGACGAGGAAATGCCGTTATGGCAAGAGGAAACTGGCCGACACACTGAAAGGCGGGGGCGGTTGAGTACGAACTCATCCAGACGCTGAGGGATCGCGTCGCAAAGCTGGAGCAGCGTCTAGGGGGGTCGGGAATTACTGACCCTACGCCATCACTGTAACCACAGAGGCAAACCCGATTCAAGTAATAGGACTATCTTTTGATAAACAACACGCCTCGAGGGTGTTAGACGAGGTCACAAAATCCACGTAGATGGACATTAGACTTCGGCTTGGCTCTGAAGAATAGCAACACTTCAACGGGAGCGACGCGAACGTGTTAGAAACATTCGTACGATCCTGTGAGACTGTCTTCAAGAGAGTCGCGGACAGGGATCACGAGATATTATTGGAATTAGTGCTCAACAGCAAGTTTGGTGGAAAAGCAACACGTGAGATGAAGCACATAACCATCCTCGCGGTGGTACAGCTCAAAACCGAGTTGGAGGTTTTGTTCGGGAAGCGAAATTCACTGTCCGCGCTGCACGTAGATTCTACTCCCTCCGGCAAGGTCAGGGCGAGGATATAGCGGTGTATGCTGCGAGGGCGGAACGTATAATCGTTGACATCATCGAGAAGCCCAGTGAAGATGCCGGTACAAAAACGGAAATTAGGGTAATAAGGACAACTTGGAGAAGTGCTCAAGCAAATTTTGAGAATGGACTGCATGGGCAGGTCCGAATACTGGTGCGATCGCGACATTACGACACTCTCCACGAGTCAGTGTTGGGCGCCATAGAATTTAACAATATGGTGTAGCCTAAAGAAGCAACCGGTGGATAACCAATGAACAGTATAAGGAAATACCTAGCAGCTCAAGCAATAAATGGAGGATCTGGTTACAATCAAAGGGATGCAGGGCATATAGCGCAAGATGGCACGCGCAGATCAGGGCGCGTAAACCTACCAGCTCCGGACGCAAACCGGACAGTAAATCAAATTGACATTACTTGCAACCATTGAAAGAAAAATGGACACTTCTGGAAAGAGTGTAAGAAGAGGCTGCGGAGAAACAGATAAAGTGGCCAAGGACAGTTGCGATGGCAGCAGCAGTCCAACAGCAGCATGCAGTATGTCGACAAACAGGGATATACTCCAGATGACGCAGGCTTAGAGTCAAGCAACGGAAATGACGGGAGGCAAACACTGGGTACACCAATACCAAATACACCAAAACAACGCGAAATTCAGAAGTGGATAGCCGTGGTTTTAGGTAAGCGACGCAGCGAGTGCTCCAGGTAACTCTGTCAGCACCGACCAAAACTGGAAATGATTTGGAAATCGTTTCGCCGGTCACTGTCAAGGGAGTACTTACCCTGAAGATAGACCATGATACACAGTGTAGCATAATTAAGAAAGGCTGCCTGTAGTCAGACACCGTCATCGAGGACATCGACGTCGAGCTTCAGGGTATCGCGTACTGGGTATGAGGGTCACGCCCCTATGCAGGGCTGAGCTCGTCCTCGAAGTCCTGGCAGTCGCGGCAAAATATGAGGTTCTACGTAGTGCCAGATGACATGCCACTAAACATAGACGGGCTGCTAGGAATCGAATTTATAAAGAAGCACAAAGCGGACATCCTCAGCAGAAAAGGCGTCAAGCTATATGGCTACAGCATACCACTGATCGACGGACAGACGAAGGTAAAGCTTCCTCCCGGGAACGGGTCTAATACGGATGCCGCAAAAGAGAACAAATTCGTCGGGCTACTCACGAGGAGCGAAATCAGCCGAGGCATCACAGGGGGATCCCGTATCACACCGTCAAAGAACAATAGCCGCGTACAGAGTATAAAAGTTTCTAAGCACGAGGGAAAAATGCCGTCAGAAATAGTGAAGGCCGTACGAAGCAGCCAGGTCAAGATACCGTGCGTAAGCCCACAAAGCACGAGGCGGAGGGCCAAGCGTCTTGAGCAACGACAACAGGAGTTCAATTTGGTGCCCCCCAGCAGCGAAAAGCGAGGAGCTCGCGCAGAAATAATGTGCGAATATAATGGTGTATTCCATCTACGAGTGAGCAAGCAATTGCGCATGCACATGGTGCAGCATCGCGCACCCTTTAAGGTCGGATCCACCGAACTAGGAATGCTAAAAGAAGGGAAAAATCATTCAGAAATAATATTAATGAATAATGGGGGAATTGCAGTCACTTTTTTCATTCGAATTATCGTTCAGACTGTCTATTATTCTAATTCCAATCCCGTTTACCTGTGAACCGCACCACAAGGTAGAAAGGTAGCACAATGGCCGATGACGTGAAGAAGAGCCATGTATTGAAGTGTCCGAACTGTTTATCAGTCTTGTTGATAAAATCTCGAACCAGTGAACCAGAAGAAACCGTTCTAGTCACTGTACCGAGGAGCACATTTCAAAGACCGACGTTAGAGCGTACCTGCAGAATACCGTACTCAAAGTATTAGAAGCGTACCGTTTGAAGATCGAGAACGAAGTGTCTTTTGTCGAAGAACTGCCGCGCTAGTATACTCGAATCGTCCGGGCGTAAATCGAACGATCCGAAAAAACTGTCAGAAATTATGAAGAGACTCATTGAATTCCGTCGCGCAAGGAAGAATTATGGTGAACTTGAACCATGAAGCGTGCACTTAGAAGCCGGAGTTGAAATGTTCTCGAAGAAGACGGGAATAGAAGTGTTCTCGCCGAAGATAAAAGAGATGATAGAAGTGATTTTTGAAAGAGAAACCGGAAAAGCCCTGCGTAAAGTGGGGTGGAAAACGGACGTAACCGAACGTATAGAATGATCAGCTAGACGCTTGCCTATCAACTGAGGGCCTCTCGAGGACACTCAGAAAACTACAGACTTTTCAGAACAAACTTGTAAAAGTTGACGGGAGTTAGAGCGCCAATGTAAATTTTCCGTAAATTACTGAATCCCAAAAAATCCAAACTGAGAGGGAGAGCGAGAGAGAGAGAGAGAGAGAGAGAGAGAGAGAGAGAGAGAGAGAGAGAGAGAGAGAGAGAAGGCGGGGAAGGGAGAGAGTAAGGAAGGGAGAGGGGAGGGATAGAATACATTCGATGGCTTATTAGTGCATAGGTTCCAATTAGCCCTCTGACATACAATCCTCAATACAGTATCGCAATACCAACAAAAATAAAGGACATTCAATAAAAGTAAACAAAATATAACTCGATATAAAATAAAAAGAAAAACATAAATAAAAATAAACGCCAACTGAAAACGAACTAAGAAAAAGAATACTATACGAAATTAAAAACAGCCTAGTCAGGGATTTTTAATATCGCCTGAAGCTAGCAGGTAAAAAATACGTTTTCAACATACATTCGTATTCCACAAATACGCCGCAGAGGTGCCAAATGCATGTCTGTGATTATCAGTCCAAAAGTGAAGAAAGACTAGAAATTCAAGCATGTTGAACGGAACCATACTACTCCAAGGGCTCTTAATAACAAATGGCTTCCTTAAGTACGTCGGCCTACCTAAGCGCAAAACTGTAAAAGTCGTGCGCAACATAAAATATTTCCGCCTACTTTCGAGACACAATCATGAGAGCTTCTCCCAGTACGGCGTAATATGCTAAAATCAGCTCATATAACAATTTAACCACATGCAGGAATTTAGCGCAACCCCGAGGAAAGTTTTATACTCATCGGAAATTCCAAAATGAACACAGCAACAGTAGTCGAAGACCGGCTGAATAAGGGCCAAAAAACAAGCTTCACACGATGACGGGATGGACAAAAATTACGACAGGTTTTGTGCTAATAGAGTCATGAGTTCACCACCCTGGCGACACACACAGCCTACTCCTTCCAACAGAGCATATTGTTATGCCGGTGTTGCATAATTGGATTATTACGGTAATCGGGATTACATTAAAAGTTAGTATATTTTGGGATCGTTTGCCGATAAGGAAATAGTTCTCGCGTAAATAACGAACACGTGAATTTACGGTAAAGTGATAGTTGGTCGTTTATTATAGTTAACGTTTACTTCCGCTATAGCAAGAAAATAATTGTACAGAGTTTCGTTGTTCTCAAGTCGTCGACGAGGAACCAACCGTTCGATGTGAATCTATTATTCCTTTTTTAATATTTCGGGCGAGTCCAACCCGCGATAAACCGTTCACGTTGATGATAAACTTTAAACTGATTTCGGTAAAGAAGTTATCTATTAACTACCAGTAGTATGTGTACACCTTTGCTCCATCCCACTCCTATCCCCACTCATTCCCCCACCACGCGGCTACCCCCACCACCTCACTTTTCCACCGCCGCGCTACCCACTCTGCTTGACCAGTGTCGGTAACATGGAGATGGTAAAGTGAGGTGGTATGGGTACCTTGGTGAACAAGGAAGAGTAGAGATGAGAGCAGGATGGAGCAAAGGTGTACACATACTAAATAAATAAATTCATGCACTCACCACTTCTGCTGTTGTTGACCGCTGCTGCTGTACTATCCTTCTCCTTCTACGGCGGTTTTAACTCTCTCTCTCTCTTTCTCTCACTTTCACACACACATATACGCGAGCACGCACCCACTCACACCCACACACACACGCACGCACGCATACGCTCACGCACACACTTTTTCTACCTAGCACCGTCCATGTCAGGAGACTCGGGGTCCTCGAAGCCTTCGTCCACGTCTCCGCCATCGTAGCCGATTGCTATGTCCTCTCCGAGAACCCCGAATACGTGTTCCACCACGTCCACATTGTCCAACGTCGTTAGCCTAACACTGGGGGTACGACTCTCGCCTCTCACCACAACACCGTGCAATGATGCGGCGGAACCACACATTGACTCCAGCAGAGGCATTAAGCCAGAGTCGTCAACCCGTTCCAATCCATGCAGATGGCACCCCATGCATAAGGCAGGTATCATGCCGGTGAGGGTATCAGGATAATATAAGTTATCCCAATTGACGAATAATGGGTACCCCTCATCGATTAGGAGTACCTCCGAATATCCCTCACCATCTGCATAGATCAGCTCACCGCGATCCGCACGACCGTTTTCCACAACCACGCACCGCATCCCCTCGTAAAGGTCCTCCAGGGCGATACTAAACGATGCGCGATCCCACTCGTAAAAAACACGATGGAGAATTTTCGCCATCTCCTCGTACGCGTCCCACATTTCATCGGTTCGCAGATGAACCACCATGTCCAAGTCTATATATAAAACACTGCACCAAAACGCGACACCCAGAATACTTGCATCATAACGAGGATACATAGCGGAAAAGCGTTTTAGACTGCACGATCACGAAGTTAAAGACAGACTGAATGCTCCGGATGAGGCTGGCGGTGATCACAGTGTTTGAAGATAACAAACCGCCCTCTGAGTCATAACTAGGTGTGCAGCGCTTTGAATGCAATGTCAGCAGTTTTGCACGTGTGTACCGCTTTGCGCTGTGCTTCTCGTGAAGCGAATGCTCTGCAGTAAATGACACAGAATATGATACCGTGCCGCGAGAGACCTCGATTATATTTTATATATAATTATAAAAGAAGAGACACAGTAAACCGATGTATTTGTTTTTAATTAATCAATATTTTATTTAAATCACTTTACAGATATTTACCGTCGTATGCAACATCCCTGCAAACACGGTAATCTTCGCTCGGAGACTCCTCTGCCGTTAAATTTATTTTTATCACTGTCTGATCGTCGAGAGGCAAAAGCATTGTAATATTCACGCACTAATCTGTCGTTTTTCGTTACATTATCGCTAAAGAGATTATTAAATCGCGACATGGTGAAGCCGCACGACATAAGGTGTAGGAATACCATGCAAAATTGTCCACACACATCCGACGTATTACTCTGTAGCTGCTTGAGGCCGTACCGATAGAACTTGCAGTTTCTTCGTAGTCGGGCGAGATGTTGCGGTATAACCGGTGGTAGCCCGTAGCTATCAAAGTACATTCCTTTTCCATGATGGTTAACGTACATGGCGATCCAATGCTCTCCAGGTCCGTCGTGGTTATCCGTGTTAACTACGAGTCCGGCTGGTAACGACCATACACGAGGAATTCTGTCAGCCGGGTATACGCCAACGGTTGAAAGTGGTAGACACTGCAGACTCTCGTAGATTTGTCTAGTGTTCATGCTGAACACATAGTCAATGATTAAATGATGACCGATACGCTTTGAAAGACGTATATATATGCAAAATTTATTTCACAGCGTCGTCAATCGTGTCACGACCACATGATGAAGATTTCTCCTCTTTTTTATTCTCTTCCTCTTCGTCTGCTGACCAAACATCCATGTATGATTCTCCTTTAAACGGATGCTCGCGAAGCCAATTTTTTATTTGGAAAGCCTGGCGCATTGCACAATGCGAAGACGCTGTATCGTTTATCATAGCGTGTCTGAAGCATTTTCGCAAAGATTTCGGCATAAATGTGTACGATGGGGCGCCCTCCTCATCCGCCAGGTTGGAAATTTCACGACTCGTGATATCGCAAAGAAGTATAGCCTTCTCGTGACCGCGCGTATAGATGCGTCTTCATTTTCGCGAAATTTCACGCAAGTTAGCGTATACCTGTTTACAGCTCACATCGCCCTCGTACCACTCCATACCGTGAAAATATTTCGAGAGAACATTATTCTGGCTTCTCGATTGCTGTGGTAATTCGGCAAAGTGACACGGCGGTGCAACGATCCAATGAGCAGAGTACGGTCTATCCACTGCTACCACGGCAATTTCTTTCGGAATAAATTCCGAGTCTTTACCACGCATTCCTTGTATATCCACGACGATATCCATTTTCACGTCTAGTCCGTACAGATGACCGAGTTCGACTGATTAGTTACTCGCGGACACGCTTCTACGTGTCTTAACACGAAATAATTTTATGCCGACATCAGCACATTTTTCGCTTATCCGGTAAAATCCACCATTACCTGCCGAGAGGCATCAATTTCAAGGACATTATCATATTCCGCGTAGACTACACAATTTATCGTTGAAGCGAGCGCATCCTCAAATCGTACCTCTATTCTCACACTACCGTGCTTTATTAAATTCCAATGTGTATTGCTGTTCGCCGAAAGATCGGGTGTCAAATCAAAAGCAAACAGACAGTATCCATCGCGATAATTATCGCGATCGATCGAATTACCATCGTTCAAGAAATGTATTCCAGTTCCCGAAAACAACGTTTGAAAAGCATCCACATATAGATGATTTTTCGTGAAATCAGGTTGTAACGGTTTCGAAGGTATTTGAGCACCATCTACATACAACGAGAGATAATTTATCTTGTAATTTTGGAAATTGAACGGATTCATACTGAAGTCACCGTTAAACGCTTTGTTATCGACAAAACCGATAATTATACGCTTCGGCAACTGACCTAACACGATATTATCGATAGTCTCTCCATGAACACCCGAGTGTATTGAAACGGCTTTTACCTCGACTCTCGTAAGAGGATATTTAGCCGTAGATTTTGCCAGAGTTCTAGCATGTGAGAGCAGCACACCAGGAGCTATTTTTGTTCTACGAACGAGAAGCGATGCCTCGAGAATCTTTAAGCCGCATTGACCATTCTTTGTATCCCCCACAAGACAAAATGAATCTCTAGACCGAACCAGCCGTAGGCGCATCTCGACACCGTTTAATAGGAACCGCTCCTGATTAAATATATCGCAATGCAGATGACCGAGCAAGTCTACAGTTTTTTCGACATTTAAAAATTGTTTTCTCTTCACAAGTCCCGTATTTTCCGATGTTATATCATCCATTTTTCCAGGTGTATCGTCGTACCAGAGAACGCTCGTGAGATGTGAATTTTTGGCTGCTGGTCCGTAATTCAAAAGTGTTTCTATGTACGCTCGATAAGCGTAGGCGTTATTTGGAGGTGAAACTAATTTTTGATTCAGGTATACATCCACCTGATTAAACATAGAATGCAAGAGATTGTTTACAGGGCCGGCACTTACTTTCGACGATGTGCCCACGGCAATTTCCGTAATGGTAGGGGATGTTATTTTCACTCTCAGACTAAGCATAGTATGCGCGAGATCGATATGCTCATCACCCTGTCCGGGAATAACAAATTCAATCGGTGAATCATCTGTTAGCGAAGATATTGGTTTGTAATACACCCAATTGGAGCCTTCGATAGTAGTTTGCGTCGGTGGGAGTGAAAATAATTCAAGTTCCGATTTAAGACACTCGCACGAGTGCGCATGTAGAAAAGCCATCTTGTTTCAGCTATCCAAAAATATCTGCAACTGTTCGTTGACGAGTCTTCTTCTTCTTATTGTTCTTATTATTCTTCTTCTTTTTTATTGTTTTTCTCTTTATTACACTTTTATTTTTACGAGAGATACGTCGTGGTTTACGTTCGTTCGATGAATGAGGAGTACGTGAAATTTTGCGCTTTTTATAACCAGACCCCCGCATGAGAGTGACAATTTTTTCAGAGGCTTTGCGTTTGAGATTACTGCCTGATTCTCGCGCTCTCTCGCGAATAGCATCTTTCACAGCTATATTTCTATCGAGGATATCACCGGCTACGTTCACACCAGCGCGCAACGCATCTTTTCCAACTGCTTTAGCGCCCTTCTTTAAAAGTGGTAACACTCGACGAAACAGGCCCCCGAGAAAGCTACCGATACCGTGTCCTCGCTGATTAGGTGTTCCGATATAAACATGGCTAATACCGCCGTACCCGCGACGACCCCAACCGTGCTGCACACTGTCAATATCATCCATAGTGGTGTAATCAATCGTGGGACCTTTTGAAATGTAGTGTCACAGTCAACGTTCCCTGCTCGAATGGTATAGGATCCCCAAATTCGTCTCTTATATCGATCTCGATAGTGTGTAAATTATTGCGCAAGAGAGGTATATATCGTGGCGTTGAAAACGATTTAATTTTTATCGAACCATACGGACAGTCATCAGTATCAATGGGAACAACTCGTAAGAGGGGTGTTTGTACATCGCCTGTAATATAGCTCTCGCATATATCTGTGTATAAAAACATGCTGCCCGGTATAGCACCGGTGAGAGATGCAGGCCTCGACCCTGTGTATTCGCAATGCGGTTCTATCATTACGGGGCTACAAGCCTCTTCCGAGAATCCTAGTAGCCTTGCGATAGCGGGCGATACGCGAAAGTCGTGGTAGCGTAGATCGTCGGATACGCGTGCCACTTCGACCTGCCCGCTCGGAAGCGATTTAAAGCGCAAATGATCGGCCACGTGAGGTAGCTGATTTATACTCTCCAAAAGAGCGTCTATAGAGCGATATACACCAGGTGCTACTTGGTCTCTATCAACGCTCCTCCGTGTTAAAAGATTTAAACCCGATAAATCATAATCACCATCCTCAAAAGTTACGAGATTTTCTACAGTAGGAACATGTAAAAGAGTCATCGGATAAGCAATTTCCACAAGAGAAACAGCCCATTCTCCGTGCGGGCGTATCTGACGCGGTAGTTTTGTAATAAATTTCGTCGTCGTATTATCCGGAAAATACTGCATACTACTGTTGCTCGGTAGTACGACAAAGAAAGAGCTATCCTTGGAGCTCATATTTATCACGGACGATGATCCCGAGCGTTCTTCTTCTTCTTCTTCTTCTTCTTTGTCCTCTTCTTCTCTTTCGTCTTCTCAGATGACGGAGGCACTCGTACTCGTGATAATTCTGCTTCGTAGAAAATACCGTCGATAGTCTCGTTATTCAGATCGTGTAAAATATACACGAATGGCTCTCGATTCAACGATATTCGTTGAATTTTGAATAATTCGTTACTCCAACCACGCTCATATCCTTTCACGAAAGCTGCTTTAGCTGTACTGATACGTACCAAGTCACCGACGCTGTATTTAGGCTTTTTAATTTTTTTCGCGTTACGCTCGTAACGCCGTGCTAAATTGTCTCGGGCTATAGAGGAATTTTCGAGGGTTACTTCGCTCGGAGGAATACGCGTTCCGCTGTGTCTAGTGTGATTATAAGCATATAAAAAATTTTGTAAAACATCGATGTAACGCTTATTTCGCGTGTATGTAAAGTAGCGCCACATTCGCTCTTTTATTGTTCGATTAAAGCGTTCGGCAATCGAGGCTTTTATATCAGGGTTACGAGCAGCGCGAAAATCGATATTCTTTTTCTTGAGAATTTGCTGAAACGGTGCGCCGATAAATTCTTTGCCTCCATCAGTTTGCAATTGTTGCGGGCGACGATTGTTACTGCGCGCGAGTATGCGTGTGAGACCGCGGGCCACGTTTGCGCTCGTTTTGTCACGCAAAGCCTCGACCCACGCGTATTTGCTCAACACATCAATAACAACAAGCAGATACGCGTACCCATCGTTGTACGTGGCTATCGAGCGAAGATCAGCTAAATCAGCCTCCCATACATCGTCTATATTACTCACACTGTACGTACGACGGGGAAATCGTCGTCGTACGAGGCGATGCATGTTATATGAATCCTGTGTCTCGAGCTATGGTAAAACATTTTTTCGCGCTACTCTACGATCCACCTGGGCCAAATTTTTTGCTCGAGAATAGGAAGCAGGATGAGCGGTGTCATAATAGATTTTTTGAAGAATTTTTATAATTTTAGCGATGACCAGTTAAATGGATTCTTTTTCTTTTTCTTTTCTAACTGTGTGGGTGGTCGATATTCTACTTGTGCAAAGTTTTGCAATTGATCGTCCTCTTCTTCATTCCCCTCCTCCCCCTCGATGATGTCGTTTTCAGCCGTGAGCATTAAATCTCTGTTTGAGTGTGCGGTCTCGGCCTCGTCGTCGTTGTTGTTGTTGTTGCTACCGTTGCTGCTGCTGCTGCTGCTACTATCGTTTTCGCACGGTAAAATAAGACGCCGCTGTGGTGTCGAGGATGATGTAGGTGTAGGCTCGTGTAGTAACGCGGGGTTACCGATAAATTCACGCGGCATTTGTATCGCTCGCAGGAGTTTGGCAAAGTGAGATCGTCCGATGGGTTTCTCGCGTTTTCTAGCTCGCATAGCATCGTTAACAAGATCAACGATATTGGAATTTGAAATTCTTCTGCCGTCTATGGAAACAACGCCGTTACGATCCCATGTCATTTTTTTACCAACGGCGCTGCGATGCAAATTGCGAAGCAACGATATTGCTTTAGATTTAAATTTTTTTGGTACGCTATCGATAATAAGTGTGTCATTGAGCCGCGATTTAACTTTGTTCATTAAATCGTCGTCGGATTTATTCTCGTGGCTATCGAGTATTGCTACTTTTCGTTTTGATGAAATATTCGGTACTGCATTATCGTACTCGACCATGTGAAGATAACGCTGTAAAACCTGTTGGTACGCTATCCACTTCTCTCTCTCGCTCTTGTACGAGTGAGAGTTTAGAATTTCACTCAGCTCAGAGTCGAGGCGCGATAATGGCGTACCGGTAGTCTGTACGGAAGGCAACGGGTCTGCACTAGTAGTAGTAGTAGTAGTAGTAGCAGCAGCGGCAGTAGTGGCGAGTCCAGCGAGACGATGTATGTTATCATGAGGAATAAGTACCATCTTTCTGGCATATTCCATGTCTCGCGTAGGCCAAGACAGGCGCAAGAAGCAACTTGAGAAATCCGACACAGTGCTCGACGATGATCTTCCTCTTACCGCTCCAATTTCCCCTTTTGGCGGCTAGTCGCCGAAGAATTGTCGCGTGCCTCCGAAGATGATTCTTTTGCACGTTGTTCAGACTCACGTTTCCCTGTAAAACGTTTAGAGCACACTCGCATATACAGCGTACAAGCGCTACATCTGCTTTGCGCAAAATTGCACGTCGTTGCTCTTGCTTCAGATAACACAACGCTTGCAATATAATTATCTGCTTTTTATCGAGAGGTCGGCGCAACGCCATTACAAGCGCATTACTGGTACATCGCGCGACGCATCGCGAACTTTTATTGCTTTTTGAGGCACGTAAACGTAATGGTATTGGTCATCGGGAAATATACAGGCGCGAAATCGACAATTATCAGGCGTCGATTATTTCAAGTCAAATAATAGATAGCCGTGCGGTGCGGCTGTTGCATCGAAATATACTTCCTGCAAAAATCGCGGATTCTCGGGACATACCTGGCGGGCTAGGTGCTGAATTTGCGCGCGATCTCGCGGATTTTTGAAGACAACGATATAATTAGCGTTTAAGGAGATATCGCGCTGCCCGTGACCCTGATGGAAGAGATTTTGCGTGATGAAAATGACACTAAGATTTTTATGATGGCTACCCTTGGTGAAAAGATCGACCACAGTATTGTTGGATGCCTCGCGCATTAGATCGTCAATGACCACAAGTTTAGGTCTTGCGTCATTCGAGTAGTCTACTGCTTGCGGTAAACCCTCGCGAAATTCGATTTTATCACCGTACTCTGAATACCCGGACTGCCACTCTGAGTAATAAAAAAGTATACGCTCGAACGGGACATCCGTCATTTCGCGCATGTATTTAAAGAATTTTTTTACAAAATATGTTTTACTACATCCCGTAGGACCGCTTATCACAGCTGTCCACGGATGTTTCCAACGTGTATCCATATCGACGAGTGTCTATCAAAATCAATTAGCAGACTTTTAAATAAGCTTATACCGCGGCTGCGGCTGCGGCGGCGGCGGCGGCGACCCCGCGGCATCAGCTATTTTCGCGGCCTTAAAGAGCTGATAAGACGCGGCGCGCCTGCACTAGCTGATGAGGCGCGGGCCCGCGGTATAAGCTGGCGTTTACGCTGTATGTATATTAAATAACGATAATTTTTATATTTCTCAAAAATAAAGCAATATTTTTATTTCACTATGCATACATCTCTATATACAAATTTTACGAATCATCAAATTCTAAACAACAATATTATATCCACGGATGTAGCACTAGAAAGCCAGAACAAAAGGAAACACTCGATAAGAAAGACGGAACAAAAGGAATCAACGATGAGAAAGTCAGCACAAAAGGGAACGGTAGAGAGATAGCAGCTACTGTTACGAATATCAGCACAAAAAGAACGATCCGATAACGATTTTATACATGATAAATCAATTTTTTCAATGTATTGTACACTGTAAATATGTTACATGAAATTAGACAAAAAGATTATTTTTAAATATCGCGAATTCACCCGTAAAACTATATACTTTTTGCGTTATACTAATTAGCGTATTTCACAATAGCCATACGGTACAGTAGAGTACAGCCCGTGCCGTTTTCGCTTCGTGTTAACAGGCTCGCATGATTTCGTTTATTTACGCGTTACTACATGATGAAATTCCGTACGTCGAATAGCGTCGAATTTTAAAATAATGGGTACGCTCCTTGCTCCTGTCACGAAAGATCGTAATGCGTTATAATTTACGTGACGGCTATTCGCAAAGTTTAGCGTGATACCCTTCACTTGACATTTTTCAATAATCGTACTGTCGGGTTTACGAACAAGGTATGCGTAAAATTTTGGTCCACCCGAAACGAGCGAAGTTATATAACTACCAGGCCCGTATTCACTTAATTCATCCGTAAGATCTCCTAGAAATTGACCGATTGGCGGCTCATACTCGTTACCACCGGGATGGCTCACGTAAATACAGGAGTCCGTATCGCAGTACAATATTCGTCGCCCGAGCCCCTCAAGATAACTGTATAATTTTAGGCGTGCCTGTGCCGTCGTGTATGCTGCAATCACGGCGTTTGATGTCGGTGATGGTTGGATAGCATCGCGGTTGCTCACATAGTTTACATACATAATCTTGTGATTAACCGGTAGCATCCCCGTCACCTCAATCTCCGGACTCGTTAGTAAATTCATCAACTCCGCGCGCGTGAAGACGATAACGGTTTTCGTGAGATTCTCTCGTTGACCAAACTTTCCCCAGAATGAATTAAGAGCCAATTTCGCTAGTGAACGTAAACCCGGATTTGGCTGCAAAGCACTTCGCTCGAGATATACACCCTCAGACTCCTTGTACAATGCTATAAAACGCTCAATTGCTTCCTCGTCATCATTACACTCTGTTGGCGGACCACTCGCCTCCTGTTTTATTTTTAGGAATGTATCGATGTACTCGGCAAAATGACCGCCTCGTCGCGTTGTCGAGTCATACTGCGTAACAACGTATTGCCAAATTTCATAGATACGCGTCACTTTATATCCGAGCGACACAGCTTTTCTCAGTTCGTCCACGACCCATGTGCCGTCAAACGCTCGCTCAGTCGTGTCATCGTGTGTACAAACCTCGGATGTGTCCATATCTGTACAGCACGTTCTACACAGGGGGAACAGTAGTTTCCCATGCATGCGAACAGGCAGTACGGGTATATACAAATCGCGCGGTGCCAGCACGGTACACTTCACGAGACCCTCGACGACACTTAGATCGTTTTCAAGTCCTACGAGTTCTCGACACTCGTCGCCTACGTACAATTTCCGGTGTCCAACGGGATATTTTCCATTCTTACATACCCACGGATACAGCGAGCAAACATCCACATAGCGTATCTGCTCCCCGTTCGCGACGTCGTACAAGCTTACAAAATTTTCCGTTCGACCGCCAAAGAATGCATCGCGTGGCTCGAGAGGCGCCTGCTTGACCATGGCGTGATTTTTCACGTATATCGACATTTCCTCGTTATTCTCGAGTAATCTGTCAAAATCGCATTCCCATATTTCGGTTAGAGTGTACCCTTTCGATCTGATTCGCCCGGAAATAAGAATGGTACGCTCGTATCGCTCATCCATTGTATCGCCGAATTTAGTTCGAGCATCTCTATTCACGCGATAACATCGCGGACAACCGTGCCAAAAGCAGCCATAAAATTGAAGAACGTGATGGACCCCTGCATCCACGTAGTAACCGTCCACGGCCGGTAGGCCGGCCGGAGGGCGATACTCTCTCGTGCGTCCAGCATGAGCGATAACGCAGTTGAGCTCACGCTCGAGCCATACGAGCCATACGACGGCCTTGCGCGATTGCTTATCGCCCCAGCGATATCCTCCTGGTGGTAACACCGCAATGCGATCTTTCTGTAGAAAATTCTTTCGAAATACTCTCATACATGCTGATGCTATCGTGCATGCTTCTGTAAAGGGGCACACGCTCCCACAACGTATAAGTAACTCTCGAAAAGCTAAACACGCTCGTCTCAAAACCGTAACATCTGTACGACAATATTGCACAAATTGCGTCTTAAATCAAATTTATAATCTACGCGACTCGATTCTTCCTCATACCATTTTAAAAAGCGCTCGCGATCCGCTGAGAACATGGTATCGGGTGAGTAAAAATGCAAGGCCGGCAGAGGACCTGAGTAATTCTGATATTCCGGTGTGTTGAATAAATGGGGAAATGTACCTTTTGCCACCTCATCAGCGAAACCAAAGGCCTTAGGTAAAGCGCTAAGAGCCATGGGTAAATAGTTTAGACTATCGAGAAAAACGACATCGCCAATTTTCATCGAGACAATCTTCGTACCGTTCATAATCAGAGAGGGCAGCTGTGTTTTTTGCACCTCGATTAAATACCGTAGAATAAATTGTGCGTCGAAACCTCTAGCATTATGGGCGATGCAGATGGTCTTTTTAAATTTTTGCGATAATGCCAATTTTACGAGATCCCCAACAGGATCATCGATAAACACGAATTCACGTTTACCACAGTTAGCACAATCTGTCTCTATATCTGTGATATCCAGACATGCCATACATACGCATTGTGCGACACATAAATTCGGCTCGTGAATTCGTGTCGATTTATCATCATGCAATTGCGCGTGTTGCTGCGTCTCAAAATCATAAAATAAAAATCTCGTGGAAGACTTGTCTTTTTTCTTCTTATTTTGCGCATCTGATTTCTTAAGAGGTGCTATAAAACATGCATGCGTAGTCGGCCGCGTTTGTTTGCATGTAGCACAAAACGATATACCACATACATGCATCTTTTTATCTGTGGTTTTAATCATACGCGAGCAGCCTCTACAGATTTTCAATGCGTTACAGACGCTGTACCGTCTATATTTACGAGACGTGATACCCGCGGAGCCCTCACTCTTGTGATGAGCGAGGCAAAAAGCACCAAAGAACGAACGATTACAGTCTGCGCAATACTCAGGCTGAGAGTCTCTATTACCGTTGCAATAAGTGGATTTACATCGAGCACATTGATAGCTACATCGATGCTCGAGTACTCGAATATACTTGGAGTTACATTGCGTGCAGAACCCCCGACTACCTAGCGCACCGGCGAGATTTAATATCGGTTGATAGTGATGAGAACGCTCGTAATAGAGAATAAAGAGTGTATGATTAATTTTACTTGTTGCAGTGAGTACGTATTTTCGCCCATCGTACAGAGCCGGAACGCGTTTTCCGAAGGTGAGAAATTCATAAACAACAATCGCTATACCCTCGTGAACCAAGTACTCCTGAAAGAGCTGAATTTCGCGCGCACCACACCCCCTAGACGGTGTCGTTACCCCTGCATTACGTGTGAGCTCTATCGCCGCTGTATATTGCGCACCTCGAAGCCCGTTCCGAATTTGACACCATCGTCTGTGTAGCACACCCGCACGTATTTGACCGCGTTCGGCATGCGCTCGGGCAGTGACAAGGGATCGTTGTAGACACAAATTATCGCGATTACTTATGCGTAAAATTGACTTTTTTGCTATAGACTCGTGTGTAAGCCTAGTGCCCACACCGGCTCCTTCGACGCCTCGTACTATACACGTCGTCATTCTACATGTACCAGCGTCTCTTCGAAATTCGCGCGCGCTCTGAGCTACACTATTAATTAGTCGCCATATATCGTCGGGAACGATGTCACGAGCTGGTCGAAATGATAACCATACAGGTCTTTGCGCAAAAGACGATACGCTCAGAGTCATACCCACATAATCATGTCCTTCGCACGATTCTGTAAGACGTGTGAGAACATCTCGTACACCTCCCTCGAACCATGTCAGATGATCGATACCGACCGGTGGCTGACGAAAATAAAAATCTGTCTCTCGACCCTGCATCCTAAAGCATGAAAAATAACGTCTCTGCTCGTTGTCGATACCGAAACGTTCACCAGGAGGCAAAATATCACCACCCCGTGCAACAGTCCTTCCATCGCCGGTCTGTCCACCTGCAGGCATAATTAAACCATTTATTAGAATTTTTATTTAATTTACTTTTAATTTTTGTTTGTCGCTGGCTATATACTATGCATATAATTCGTGTAACGTAAGAATTACAAACTTATATTTGCTTCTAGTCCTCGAATCCGTCGACTGCACCCGGGAACCGCCGACGCATTTCGTAAACCAACTCGATTGTCGGCGGTCTCGGCACAGTGAATCGCGCAAAGCGAAAAACGTTTGGGTCCGTCTCGTACCCTGCTTTTTCATTTTACTATTATTATCCGCGTAATTTTTTTATTTTTGTCAGCGTAGTTGTATTATTAAAAGCTTACCTGAATCTACAGGGTCCTCCTCCTCTTCCTCCTCCTCCTCGTCGTCATCGTCTACGTCTTGCTCCTCCTCCTCCTCTTCTTCTTCTTCTTCTTCTTCTTCTTCTTCTTCTTCTTCTTCTTCCTCCTCCTCCTCTTCTTCTTCTTCTTCTTCTTCTTCTTCTTCTTCTTCTTCCTCGCTGTCTGTATTGCTGTTGGCATCAACGTTTGAACTGTATTGTCGCGATGGGCCTGCGACGGATTCATCTGGTTCTCTCGAGGGGCCTGCCATGAAAAGACCGTTTGTAGGTTTATAACCGCAGAATGGCTGGGTAAAATTTATCCAGCGATTCCCTACGGTGCTGTCGCCATCGTAGTCCCTGCTATGATCATCTGAATCGGTTCTACCCTCCTCATCGAAATCATAGGTGTCGGATCCCATTTCTGCGTCCTTATACCGTCGAATTATATAAAAATCTTATGAAATAAAGGAAATAAAATAAAAGTAATTAGCGCTGTATATTACTTACGTCTTTCATTGAGTATGGGTTGCAGAGCAGTCTCATTCAGCCAACCTCGTCGACGAATAACACGCACCACCGAATCAATAATTATTTGATTATCAAACAATCCAATATTATACGCGTCAACTAAATCGCGCTGATGACACTTGCACAGCATACCGCGAATTTTACGAACAACCGCCTGTGTCGGAAGTTCCCATAGGGTGATCTGTAAATTGCTTCTACCCCAGCGCGAACGCAACGACGGTCTACGCTTCAATATAAACTCTATCAATTTTCTTATCAATGAGCGCTTTACCACTCTGACCATGATTGTGCTGTTAGAGTAGTAGTAGTAACCACAGTAAATCAGACAATTAACTAGAGAATTTTCAAAGCGGCTCACTTTTATATATATTCCTTTAACAAGCTCTCTCTCTCTCTCTGCATATACTGCAACGATGTAATGAATACGACTAACCAAGAAGATAGCCGCACGCGATCGCTTTACAAAAGCTAGACCTAGGGAAATATTTAGCGATGATGATGTACTTAGTTATCGAGTTTCGCTGATGAAAGTCATATTGTTTTCATCTAATTTCAAGGCACTTGGCCATGAGGAAAATCATCAAATTTCACCGACGAATATTATCTGTATGTCAATGTGTGCGTGTGCGCATAAGTGTGCGCGAGTATGCAAGAGTTTTGGGATATATCTGCTGCTGTTACTAGGCTGTTGAGGAGAATGCGACAAATATCAAAGGATATTGGCTAGCAATTTTCAGGCGTATGATTTGCAGTATCAAAAGAAGAGGCAATGCAGTTAGGTGGTGGGGGCAATCTGTATAAAACGGAGTATGAACACCACCGACGATTCATTCGAAAAGTTACAGTCTACAGGAAAGCAATAAAAATGGCAAATAACGGTGCTAAGCTTCATGCGATATCGCAGTATATAGCGAACCCCGTTATGTACAGTTTAAATAAATCATTTGGTAAAATAATCGTAGCCGGGTTCGAGTTGAACTCAACGTGTACGCTTACACCGGTGGTGAAAATATTGTCGAATAATTTTACCGGAATTACACTCGGTGCGGACGAGTGGCGAGTTTTTAAAAGTGATTTTTCTCGCGTACAACAATATTTCGAAGCTCATGGGACTGATGCCGAGAAAATGTGTAATACCCGCATAGAGCACACAACGCATTACACACTTTTAACCTCGTGTTACCAGCACAGAGCTGTGTCATTTGGTAAAATAAGTGGTAGCGCTGATGAGGAATACGAGAATCAAGAGGAATCTGGAGAATCGAAACGGAAACGCTTCCGAAAATACTCTCCAAACATTGTTCTTCAGCGGTCTACATTTGATATGCTCGTCGAAATAAGTAGAAGAATTGATATTCATATGCAAGTTCTAGAGAGCAAAAGTGAAACGATTCAGAGGTGTATGAACGAGGTGGTATCATATGTCCGTGAAAAGATAGTTGTCAGTGAAATGCCTCGTGCAGTAGCGTATGAGATCATCGGTTCCAAGGACTTCTTTGAAGAAGCGCTCAAACACATCGCGATCTTGCTAACGCCAGAGGATACGGAGTTTATGAAAATTATTTTGTCCGAAATAATTGTGCTGTTTCGTGGTCATATCGCTGATCATGCATCGGGTGTTGCGTTGCGAACGCAATAATTCTACGTATGTGCAGCTATTTGTGATAAAGAAACTGTTGTAAATAATTGTATATAGTGTACATTTCACTCGAAATATTATAAAGTATACACCGATGTCAGTCACAGTGAGAGAGAGAAAGAGAGAGAGAGAGAGACAGTCGTAAAACCGAAGCATCAGCAAAGGTCTGCGCTAGAAAGAAGACGGATCGCTCGTCTCTGTTTTATTAACACAGCAGATCATGGAATACGTGCCAATGTCGATTAGCAGCAAAGCAGCGGAGCTTGGTAAGTAAAAAATATAAAATAATTTTAAATCATGTGATATTTATTTTTAATTAAAAAAATAATGTTTTGCAGAGCGAGCAGCCCCTGCATATGAGCCGACACCGAGGGTTCGTTATTCGTGTCATGGAGAGCGAGAGGAAGATAGAGCTAACTTCGGGAAAGAAAAGTGCCACCCGACATCCTCATCCGCAGTTGTCGTCGGTGGCAGAAGATCATCAACGCTGCCAACTTTGTATAATGAGTCGTGGCATATCAGGTAAGACAATATCGATTATTCTGTACACGATGTTTTTTATTGATCAGTGCGCTCAATTAAATAGTTGTTTCGTTCTTTTTTTCAGAAGTACACTATGATGACAACGTCCACAGCGAAAAATAATTTAAAAGCAATATTACGAGTGATAATACAAATTAATTCCATATAGCGATAAAAATAAAATTAACGGTGAAGGAATCTCCGAGCGTGGATGACCGTGTTTGCAGGGCTGTTGCATACGACGGTAAATGTATAAAGTGCTTTCCATAAAATATTGGTTAATTTAAAAATATCTGATCTTACTGTGTCTCTTATTTTTATAGCATAATAATTGAAGTCTTTCTCTCTCTCTCTCTCTCTCTCTCTGTGAGGGAACATATTCTATATCTTTTACTGCAGAGCAAGCACTTTGCGAGGAGCATAGCGCAGGGCTATGCATGCTCGAAAACCTCTTTCATTGCATTCAAAGTGATGGATACCTAGTTATGATTCATAGGAGGCTGTTATCTTTATGCCCGTGATACTCTCTAGTAGCGTCTCGAGCATCTAGTCTGTCTTTGGCATCCTGTTTGGAAACAATAAAAAGCAATATGTATCCACGATACGGCAAGGAGATTTTAAGCGACGCGTTTTGGTGCCGATTTATGTTTGTCGAGAGTGTAATGAGTGTGTTTCTGCGTACGCAGGAAATGTGCGATGCATACGACGAGCTGGAAGAACTCCTACGTAGTGTGTATTTAGTGGAACGTCGTGGAAGATCCATTGAACTTGGGGAGTTGCATATCGGCATGTCCTGTATTGTGCCTCGTTTCAATAACGTTGTCCGCGGGGAAGTGGTTTACCCGGACTTTGATGGGTACTGCGAGGTGTTGCTAGTCGATTTCGGCGAAACTATTTACATCGACTGGTCTCACCTATTTCATCCGGATCCTCTAGCAAGTATGCTACCGGTTCTTGTCATGGAGTTTTCCATATACGGACTCGACCGCGTGGACGTTGCAGGTATCGAGCAGCTCGTCGAAGAAGCGTGCGGTGGAGATGACTTGATCGCTGTCATGATGCGACCTCTTGCCGGCGATAGCGTTCCGCGGGTTCGCTTATCGAACGGTGAACGCGTGGATGTGGCGGCGTTTATTATAGAAGCCCTCGGTGATGAGATAGATATCGGCTACGATATCGATGCCGTGGACGAGGGCTTTGACGAGGACATAGTAATGAACTAAAGACGCTGTGCATGTGTATGTGTGTGTGTGTGCGTGTGTGAGAGAGTACATTCGAGAGACAGGAGTTTAAAATCGCTTTGGCAGGAGGGTAGATGCCTACAACAGCTGCGGTGGTGGTGAGTACATAATTTTATTCATTTTTCCAAGTATGTGTACACCTTTGCTCCATCCTACTCTTATCTCTACTCTTCCTTCTTCACCAAGGTACCCACACTACCTCACTTTACCATCTCCACGTTACCGACACTGGTCAAGCAGAGTGGGTAGCGCGGCGGTGGAAAAGTGAGGTGGTGGGGGTAGCCGCGTGGTGGGGGAAGGAGTGGGGATAGGAGTGGGATGGAGCAAAGGTGTACACATACTACTACTACCATTGGGGAATTCGATGGATTTGCAAAAATGGCTAATGTTGATAGTTGGTGCAAGTCATAGCTCGAGCTCGAGGTCGTTGCTTGCGGCTCATTGCATACGTTTGTACATTCCTTCTACTTCGGGTGAGCGGCCTCGCGCCCGAAGGAGGAATAATGACGTAATAATTATACTCGAATAATTCGCGGAACAACATCCCTCCTCCCTTAAAAAGGAAAAATTGTTACTAACATTTTTTTTCTTTCGTTGGTTTCCCGTGTACATTTTTTGACAAGTATATATTTCGATGTACCAGGTGTACAAGTATGAAATGTATAATACAAGTATGAGATTTTTTTTCTAAGAAAACATGTTAATTCGGAAGAATGATAAAAAGTGCTTTATTCAAAGTATGCTCCATGGCTTGTTCTACATGTTTTTCATCTTTCGGGCAATTTGTGAATACCACGCCAGTAAAAATCTTTCGCGTTTGCTGCGAACCATTCATCGAGCCATTTTTTTCACATCTTCGTACGAACCAAAGCGCTGCTCAGCAAGTGCGTGACCGATCTATGCAAACAAGTGGTAATCGGAAGGAACCGAGTCTGGTGAGTAAGCCGCATTGAGTAGGAATTCCCAGCTGAGTGCTTCCAACGAGTCGCGAACAGGTTTAGCCGTATGTGATGGAGCATTGTCATGATGAAAAATGACTTTGTGTTGCCTCTTTCGGTATTCTGGCCTTTCTTCAAGCAGCGAACGGTTTGAATCGGTCAATTGTTGTTGGTAACGTTTAGTATTAACCGTTTCCCCAGGTTTTAATAGCTCATAATAGACCACGTCCCTCTGGTCCCACCAAACACAGATCATCGTCTTTCTGTCAAAGCGATTCGGTCTTGCGGTCGATGTGGATGGTGGGCTTGGGTCTACCCATGATTTTTTACGTTTGGGATTCTCAAAATAAATCCACTTTTTATCCCCTGTAACTATACGATGCAAAAACGACTTCCTTTTGTACCGATCGAGCAAAATGTCACTTGTGTTTTTGCGCTTTTCCATTTTCCTGTCGTTCAACTCATGTGGCACTCATCTACCGGCCTTCTGAATCTTTCGAAGATTCGAGACAATGGTGTTATATGAATCCTGTGTCTCGAGCCATGGTAAAACATTTTTTCACGCTACTCTCCGATCCATCTAGGCCAAATTTTTGGCTCGAGAATAGGATGCAGGATGAGCCGTGTCATAATCCATTTTTTGAAGAATTTTCATAATTTTAATGATGACCAGTAAAATGGATTCGTCTTCTTTTTCTTTTCTAACTGTGTGGGGGATCAATATTCACTGAGGTGCCGTTGGCTCTCTACTTGTGCGATGTTTTGCAATTGTCCGTCCTCTTCTTCTTCCTCCTTCGGCCCCTCGATGATGTCCTTGTCCGCCGTGAGCAATAAATCTCTGTTTAAGTGTGCGGTCTCGGCCTCGTTTTTGCTACTGTTGCTGCTGCTGCTACTATTGCTATCGCGTGGTATAATTAGGCGCCGCTGCGGTGTCGAGGATGATGTAGGTGTAGGCTCGTGTAGTAACTCGGGATTGCAGTTAAATTCGCGTAACATCTATATCGGCCGCAGGAGTTTGGCAAAGTGAGATCGACCGATGGGTTTCTCACGTTTTCCAGCTCGCATAGTACCGTTAACAAGATCAACGATATTGGAATTTGAAATTCTTCTGCCGTCTATGGAAACAACACCGTTACGATCCCATGTCATTTTTTTACCGATGGCGCTGCGATGCAAATTGCGAGGCAACGATATTACTTTAGATTTTAATTCTTTTGGTACGCTATCGATAATAAGTGTGTCATTGAGTCGAGATTTAACTTTGTTCATTAAAACGTCGTCGATTTTATTCTCGTGGCTATCGAGTATTGCTATTTTTCATTTTGACGAAATATTTGGCACTGTATTACTGTACGCGACCAAGTGACGATAACGCTGTAGAACCTCAGGGTCGAGGCGCAATAATGGCATACCGGTAGTCTGTACGGAGGGCGACGGGTCTGTAGTAGTAGTAGTAGTAGAGTAGAAGTAGTGGCAAGACCCGCGAGACGATGCATGTTATCATGAGGAATAAGTACCATCTTTCTAACATCTTCAATGGCTTGTGTAGACCAAGCTAGGCACAAGAAGCTATTTGAGGAATCCGACACAGAGCTCGAAGATGATCTTCCTCTTACCGCTCCAATTTCCACTTTCAACGGCTAGTTGTCGAAGAATTGTCGCGTGCCTCCGAAGATGATTCTTTTGCATGTTGCTTTTGCGTCAGATAAGACAGCGCACGTCGTTGCTCTTGCTTCAGATAACACAACGCTTGCAATATAATTATTTGTTTTTTATCGAAAGGTCCGCGCAACGTCATTACAAACGCATTACTGGTACATCGCACGTGGCATCGCGAACCTTTATTGCTTTTTGAGGCACGTAAACGTAATGGTATTGGTCATCGGGAAATATACAGGTGCGAAATCGACATATATCAGTCGTCGATTGTTTCAAGTCGAATAATAGATAGCCGTGCGGTGCAGCTGCTGCATCGAAATCGACCTCCTGCAAAAATCTCGGCTTATCGAGACATACCTGGTGTGTTAGATGTTGAATTTGCGCGCGATCTCGCGGATTTTTTAAAACAACGATATAATTAGCCTTTAAGGAGATATCGCGCTGCCGTCACCCTGATGGAAGAGATTTTGCGTGATGAAGATGACACTAAGATTTTTATGATAGCTACCCTTGGTGAAAAGATCGACCACGGTATTGTTCGATGCCTCGCGCATTAGATCGGCAATGACCACAAGTTTAGGCCTTGTATCATTCGAGTAGTCTGCTGCTTGCGGTAACCACTCGCGAAATTCGATTTCATCACCGTACTCTGAATACCCGGACCTCTACTCTGAAACGATGAAACGAAACGAACGAAGTTATATAACTACCAGGTCCGTATTCGCTTAATTCATCCGTGAGGTCTCTCAGAAACTGACCGATTGGCAGCTTATACTTATTGCCACAGGGGCTACTCACGTAAATATAAGAGTCCGTATCAGAGTACAATATTCGACGCCCGAGCCCGTCAAGAAAACGGTATAGTTTTAGGCAAGCCTGTGTCGTCGTGTATGCTGCAATCACAGCGTTTGTTGTCGGGGACCGTTGGATAGCATCGCAGTTGCTTACACAGTTCACATACATGATTTTGTGATTAACCGGTAGCATTCCCGTCACCTCAATCGCCGAACTCGTTAATAAATTTATTAGCTCTGAGCGCGTGAAACCGATAACGGTTTTCGTGAGCTTGTCGCGTTGACCAAACTTTCCGCAGAATGAATTCAGCGCCAATTTTGGGAGCGAACGTAAACCCAAATATGACTGCAGCGAAGAGCTCGAGATATACACCCTCAGACTCCTTATACAACGCTATGGAACGCTCTACTGCTTCCTCGTCATCGTTACACTCTGCTGGCGGTCCAATCGCCTCCTGTCTTATTTTTAGGAATGTATCAATGTATTCGACAAAATGACCGCCGCGTTGTGTTGTCGAGTCATACTGCGTAAGTAGCAGGGGTCTTTTATAGAAAAAAAGGCGTGGCTCCCCCTGTTCCTCTTGGCGCCAGAGCGTGTCTAGACTAGCCCACCTCACCACCCCTACCCCCATCCCTGATTGGTCCTCCAGCAGTCCCCACCCTAAGACCACCTATCCCAGAGTTCTGATTGGTGCTGCGTCGCCACGCCATCTGACGGATTTTGACCCATACTTAGTTGCCGATGTGCCATCTACTATTCGTAATCGTGCCACCGACAGTCGGTAAAGTAGACAGAACTTTCGTGGCAGGTCTAGTAGAAAATGTATCGGCGATCGGTAAAGTAGATCGGTTGTCCACTGTCGGTATGTAGCCGACCATCGCTAGGGTAAATTTGAGACTTACGGAAGATAACAAGATCGGGTCTTACGGTAAATAATATTGTGTACCCATCCACCGATTAAACATGCTCCGTCGTCGATAACCAAGCCCCCTCCATATCTTTTCAAAAAATTTTGTTAACTAAGAAATGTATTGATTAAAATTACTATTTATAACAACGGTAAGTGAAAACGCTCTTTATTTTTCAGCTTCATAATAACTGTTTCATTTTAACATTCTCATATAACAAACTTGCATTATTCTTGCTCACAATTTTCAGTGACATCCGGTGCAGTTACGGTGAGTTGGTGTTGGACCGTCAATATGTGTTTTTGTACCCGATTTGCTGTAATGTTTATAGCACGGCAGGTTCGAGGAGACGTCACGGTCAAGTCTGACGGTCTGTTCAATAGCTTGAGGTAGCTATAAAGTTTCAGACGGGCCAAGGCCGTTGTAAATGCAGCTATAACCAAACTAGTTAAAGGGCTAGTGACAATAGCCTCGTCGCGAGATATTCAGTTTAAATATAACAAATCGTGGTTAACCGGTAGCAGGCGTTGAATTTCTTTCTCATTGTCGTACAAATACAACAATAGCTTCTCGCGAGTTTCAATTCTTTCCGTGCGCGTCAGGTTATCCCGCTGACCGAACTTACCCCAGAACGAATTTAAGCTAAGCTTAGCAACTGTGCGTAAGCCCTGATTACGCGTAATGTTGTTAGCGTTCAGCCGGATACCTTCCACGCATTCGTACTAATTTATATATTCCTCGCGAGACGCTTCGTCGATACAGTGCTCGGGCCAACCGCTTGCCTCCTGTTTAATCTTCAAAAATGTATTTACATAAGCGGGAAATAGTCCACCCTCGCGTGTAAGGGGATTGTACATTGTTGTTTTGTACGCCCAATTCATCGAAATTTTAAATATTTTATAGCCCATATCCATTGCCTTTCGCACCTCATCCGTCACCCAAGTACCGGTGAAAGCCCTGTCATCAGGGTTCTCACGAATGCACGAGTCTTGAACCATAGACTGTGTACACTTATGGCACAGAGCAAATAGCAGTTTCTAGTGCATTCGAACAGGTAGCACGGGGTGCAAAGAGGTGGCGCGGAGGCAATACGGCACACTCGACCAAGCCGTTGACGGTTACACCGAGAGCATCGAGTGAACCCCCCAACAAATCGTCGCACTCGGTACCTATGATATATTTTTGGGTGCTCGACAAGGTAGCCACCTGTCTTACATATATAAGGATACAGCGAGCAGATATCGATGTACGATATCTTCTCTCTGGGTGCGACATCGTAGGAGGTGACGATATTACCTGTGCGACCACCATAAACCGCTGTACGAGGGTTCAAACTCTCTCTGGTACGCCGTGGATGATTTTTTTTAAACTCGTTTACACGCGGCTCGACTTTGCGGAGTATATTAAAGTTACACTCTCACATCTCCACCAACTCGTAACCATGTGAACGAATTTTTAAACTTATTGCCACAGTACGCTCATATCGAGTGTCCATACTCTCGTTACCGGCGTGAGAGTTTCTCGTGCGATCGTTTGGAAAACACTCCCGGCATCCGTGCCAGTAACAATCATGGTATTGATAAACTATACGACGATTGTTTACATCTAGATAGCCGTCGACGCGTAGCCCTTCGGGTAATTTATATTCGCGGGTTTGATCCGTGTGAATAAGCGCATGACCGAGCTCATGTTCTATCCATAAGAGCCAGTCGTCGACCTGCTGTGAGTGATTTTCCGCACGCATATAACCACCGGCAGGTATAAGATCAATTGTATCGGGTCTTAGAAAATTACGACGGTAAACGACTGAGTAAGCCGATGCTATAATAGTGGCCTCGGTGAACGGGCATGTATTACCTACCGATAAAAATATTTTACGAAATTCGAAGCAATATCGACGGAGTATGTCAACGTCAAGCTTGCATTACTTAAACATTTCGTTTTCGAAATCAAATGTTACGGCTTTATCGAGTTGCTCAGCGTACCATTCGTAAAATTCTGCGCGGTCTACTTTACTCATTGTATCGGGCGAGTAATACGCAGCTGCGGGGAGAACACCGTTATACCCTTGCGCATCGTCAGTGTTGAAGAGGTGCGGGAAATAACCCTTGGTCAGTTGTTTGCTAAACCCAAATGCCTTGGGTAGTGCACTGAGTCACATATGAAAATAGTTTATGCTATCTATAAAAGTCGTGCCGCCCACCTGCATTGAAACTATTGAATTACCGGTCATGATTATACTGGGGGTGGGCATATCCGTGGAACGTTCTACGATGCTTCGCAATATGAATTGGCTGTCAAATAACTTGACGCTGTGTGCAATACACACTGTATTACGAAATTTCGTAGAAGGTCGCACGGCCATATCTACAAGTTTATCTACTGGATTATTTTTGAATAATCACCGAGTGCTAAACAACCACCTCCTTCCCCGCTTAACACGCACAAACACCAGCCAGAGCAACCACCGCGCAACCGTCATTATCATCAACAGAGGCAACGTCAATCACACTCTAAGCGTCACCAGCAGTTGTGTAAACAGCATGAACAGCTTGCAGATATTAGACGCTCTACAACGAATATCTGCTCAGACGAAAGGAGTATTTCCGGCCGATCGCATCCCGAGTCGCTGGTCTAGACCCGCAGCATTGGTTCTAAACACAGACGAGCATAATCTACCTGGGCGACATTGGGTTGCCACTTAAGTTGATAAAAATGGACATGGAATTTTTTTCAATAGTTATGGATTGCCCCCACTCGTTAACCAACACCATAACCGTCTACACAGAAACTGTCAAAGCTACGAGTGGACACGCAACCTCTTCAATCACTCAAGTCTAAAATATGCGGTGAATACTGTATTACGTTTCTTGATTTTATGGCTCGTGGTTATACTCTGGATAATGTTTATAAAAATTTTACGACAAACAGAGTGAAAAATGATCGGATAGCTACACAATACTACAAACGAGTAAAATATTCAAATCGCAAAAAGAAACGTGTGAGAATTGTAAAACACAATAATATAAAGGGCAACAGTTGTAATAAAAACACATATATACAAACTTGTATAGACCGATTTGGATGCTACTTGTGAATTGCTATGAATAAATTCGAAACTTTAAATTTCCTCTCTTATTATTATCATTCGAAAGTACTCCTACCATACACATTTTCATATTTAACTATGATGGCTATCAAAGAGACGCCAGATGTATATATAATCAAAACAGCTGTGAAAAAAAGTTAGTTGAAAAGGAAAAGTCGTGGTGAAAGTATCTTTGGTACTCTTTCCAACCATAATGAATACTATTGACAGTATACTTGTGATCAACTGCTGCAAAGAACCCCGAGACTTCGCCAAAGCGGAGCCCTCGTACATACCGAAATTCTGTATGACAAACTACCGGAGCATCTGAAGGTTGACCGTGAGGTCTGCTCGTACATGCCGTGCTATGTACATTACAACAAATCGGGTACGAAAACACAAATTGACGGTCCACCACCAGCTCGCTGTAACTGCACCGGATGTCATTGAAAATTACGAGTGAACAAGAATAATGCAAATTTGTTATACGAGAATGTTAAAATAAAAGAGTTTTTATAAAGCAGAAAAATAACGAGCGTTTTTACTTACCGTTGTTGTAAATAGTAATTTTAATTAATATTTTTTTATACAACTAAGATTTTTAAAAAGCTATGGAGGGGACTCGGTTATCGACGACGGGGCATGTTTAACCGGTGGAAGGGTACACAATATTATTTACCATAAGACCCAATCTACTTATCTTCTGTAAGTCCTCAATTCGCTCTAGCAATGATCGGCTACATACCGGCAGTTGACAACCGATCTACTTTACCGATCTCTGATACATGTTCTACTCGACCGGCTACCCAATTCGATATACTTTACCGACTGTCGGTAATACGTGTACCAATAGTAGATGACGCATCGGCAATTAAGTATGGGTCGAAATCCGTCAGACGGCGCGGTGACGCAGCACAAATCAGAACATTCGGGTAGGTGGCATGAAGGTGGGGACTGCTGGGACACCAATCAGAGACGAGGGTAGGGGTGGTGGGGGTTGTGGGGGGCCCATCAAGAACGGGGGTGAGGTGTTAGAGGTAGACACGCCCCTTCCACACCAAAGGACCCAATGAGAATAGAGCGTGGGTGACGAGGAGCGGGGCTAGTGAGTGGTGAGTGGTGAGGGGCGGGGCTAGTCTAGATACGTCCTGGCGCCAAGGGAGACAGGGGGAGCCACGCTCTGTCTTTCTATAAACGGCCCCTTCTACTTGCGTAACAACTTATTCCCAAATTTCATCGATACGCGTCACTTTATATCCGATCGACACAGCTTTCCTCAACTCGTCCACGACCCCTGCGCCATCAAACGCCCACTCAGTCGTGACATCATGTGTGCAGTCCTTGGATGTGTCCATGTCTGTACATCACGTTCTACACAGGGGAAACAGTAGTTACCCATGCATGCAAACAGGCAGTACTGGCATATACAAATCGCGTGGTGCTACTACAGTGCACTTCATGAGACCCTCGACGACACTTAGATCGTATTCAAGTCCTACGAGTTCTCGACATTCGTCACCTACGTAAAATTTCGGGTATCTAACGGGATATTTTCCATTCTTACACACCCATGGATACAGCGAGCACACATCCACATAGCATATCTGCTCCTTATTCGCGACATCGTACAAATTTACAAAAGTTTCCATTCGACCGCCAAAGAATTCATCGCGTGGCTTATCACGTATATCGACATTTCCTCGTTATTCTCGAGTAATCTGTCGAAATCGCATTCCCATATTTCGCTTAAAGTACACCCTTTCGAACTGAATCGCCTATAAATAAGAACGGTACGCTCGTATCACTCATCCATTGTATCACCAAATTTCGTTCGAGCATCTCTATTCATCGTACCATCGCGATAACATCGCGGATATCCATTCCAAAAGCATACCACGCCCCTGGTGGTAACACCGCAATGCAATCCTTCTGTAGAAAAGACTTTCGAAATACTCTCATATATACTATGCTGATGCTGTCGTATATGCTTCTGTAAAAGGGCACACGCTTCCGCAACGTATAAGTAACTCTCGAAAAGCAGACACGCGCGTCTCAAAACCGTAACATCTGTACGCCAACATTGCACAAATTCCATCGAAAAATCAAATTTATAATCGACGCGCCTCGATTCTTACTCATACCATTTTTAAAATCGCTCGCGATCCGCTCTGAACATGGTATCGCGTGAATAAAAATGCAGAGCGGGCAGAGATCCTGTGTAATTCCGGTATTCCGATGTGTTGAATAAATGCAGAAATGTACTTTTTGCCACCTCATCCGCAAAACCGAAGGCCTTACGTAAAGCGCTAAGAGCCATGGGTAAATAGTTTAGACTATCGAGAAAAACGACATCGCCAATTTTCATCGAGACAATTTTTGTTGCACTTCGATTAAATACCGGAGAATAAACTGCGCGTCGAAAACTCTTGCATTATGAGCAATACAGATGGTCTTCTTAAATTTTTGCGATAATGCCAATTCCACGAGCTCCCGAATAGGATCATCGATAAACACGAATTCACGTTTACCATAGTCAGCACAATTGATCTCTATGTCTGTGATATCCAGACATGTCATACATACGCATTATAAAACACATAAATTCAGATCGCGAATTCGTGTCGATTTATCATCGTGCAATTAATCGTGTTGCTGCGTCTCAAAATCATAAAACAAAAATCTCGTGGAAGGCTTTCTTTTTTTCTTCTCCTTTGGCGCCGCTGGTTCCTTAAGAGGTGCTATAAAATACACATGCGTAGTCGGTCGAGTTTGCCTGCATGTAATACAAAACTATATACTACATACATGCATCTTTTGATCTGTGGTTTTAATCATATGCGAGCAGCCTCTACAGATTTTCCATGCTTCACGGGATCACCGCCGTCATCCCATAAACGTTCTGTTTTTACTTCAATGATATTTTCGAATATACAGCAATCATCTCACGTAGATCATCGACGTACACTTGATACGTCTGAAGATTTAATCGGTTTGCCTGTTAATGTTGCGAACGTTGCTCGGCAGTGTTCACCTACGAGTCAACAACATGCGCTCAACACGTCAGATAGAGAACTCCTCATGACCATGCATGCCAATCTCTGTGCTTTCATTGCTCAGCAGACAAATGTCAACAAAGATCACACGGATAAGCTAAATTGCATCCAAAACCATACAAAATTACTCGAAGCGCATGAGTTAAGAATTTCACGCCTCGAAGCAAACAATGTTCAATTATCTCAGCAGAATGCTAACCTATCATCTGAACTCGCGATGATTAGGACTCCTCAGTTTCGGCGATTACACCGTCTCTTTCTGCTGAGATAACTCTTTCCGGGGTGCCTCTCTCTATCGATGATTCTGACGAGGTAATAGTTGGAAAAGTTTTTCTTGCCCTTGGAATCTCAAACCTCCTCGGTGATGTTTTAGACATTCGTTGTCTCAACAATAAGAGGAATTTTTCGACTATTGCGCAAAGTAATAGTGAATCTTCCTCATCAGCGCTACACCAGAGAACATGGAAGTCTTTGATACTGACTTTAAAATCTCACCAGATTAAAGATTATATAATCGACATAAAGCGAACAAAAAAGAATCTGTCCCTCAGAGAAGTTTTTGATTTGGACAGTAAAGGAGTGGTATTTATCAATGAGTTTCTTCCTGCAGCACTCTATAAGCTTCTACGCCTCACTAAACCTCGAGCTTCTGAATGCAATTATAAATATGTATGCGTTCGCTCTCACAAGATTAATGTTCGTAAAGGAGATGGGCAAGCGCCAGTTATCATTACCGAGGAAACTGACTTACAAAAATTCGTTTGACTACCACAGTCAAATCCGGTTCTATCGCTTCCCTCACCATCTTCGTCGCTTTTAAAGGTTGCCCAATTCAATGCAAATTCTGTTCGTGGTCACATCGAACTTATTCAATCGACCATAATTGAACATAGCTACCGTATTGTTTCGATAAGCGAAACATGGCTTCATTCTTATGTTGCTGACGACCTAGTAATCATCAACGAATATTTTCTAATTCGCAACGATCGAGAAGGTAAAGAAGGGGGTGGGGTTGCTTGCTACATCCGCAATTCCATCAAGGCAAAAGTATTAGCGTCTTCTCCAAATCAGTTTTCCAATGCGCCAGAATATTTGATCGTTGAAATTACCATCTCTAATGCGAAGAAGCTTATTCTTGCTTCAGTATACTGTAACGTAAATTTGCTCCTCAACGTAGCACGTAACCTATAGCTGGCCCAAGCTATTTTTCCTTCCTTTTATTTTCTCTTACGAGTTGGGCGCCAAGCGCTTACGCGCCGGAAGGAAAAATAGCGAGATGTTAGGCCAGACTCAACCCAGGCTAGCTACAGCTGTTCGAGGCAGAGTGGGTGGTTCGGACTGTCAAGCCAAGAATTATCCTCGAATAAAAGGCGAATAAAATCCAGTAATACAGATGAAATGAGTCATTAACGTCGATGAATAAAATAAATCAATTAAATAGGGTCAATAAATACCCCTGACCGGAACAATAAACACAGTCAAATTAATAAAACAACACCAATAAATAATTTACACAACGATAGCAGGTACGGGACTTACAAAGGCCACTCGGACAACTTCTTTATTTCTTAACAAACAATTACGAATTTTCAATGAACATTGATAATGAATTCAAACAGAATGTCCCGTAAACGTAACTCTTTAACAATTCATAAACTTAATTATTCTGGCAGCATATTTTATCCCGGCACTCGTCTCGGCTCTCACTCTCTCCCATACACGACCTATATTCAGACGGTTGCGATAAACGACCAAAACACGGCCTAGCAAAGTAAACTTGACAGGTCGCCTCGCAATTCGGCTCGTGATACGGCCTATACCGAACTAATCCCACATACATCCAACAACTATAACTACGGGACGTCGGAAGGTCATGTACGCGAAGCCTTTACTGATTCGAACCTCCCAACTATCACATTGCAGGCCGCAAAATCGAGAAAGTATCGTGAAACAAAATAACAATATAAATCCCTAAATTATTCCAAATAACGGATTACAAAAGTCCAAGCGAGATACGTCTCGAGCCGTACCAATCCCTCGCGACCAAGTTCCAAATACGGGACGACGACCGAGCACGCACTGCATAAGCTCACAACATAAAATAAAGTAATGTCCGACATGAGAAAAATAAATAAAGTGATCCAAGTCCATATAAAATCAATTGTCCGGTAAAATCCGCGACGCAGTCTATCCCGTTCTAATCCCTCACATATTCAAACAAACACGGGACGACGGCCGAGTACGCACTGCATGCGTTCGCAGAAATAAAACAATGTCCAACATAATGAGAGAGATAAATAAAATAAAATAAGGCGAATGCAATAGTATAAATCTATACGTGTCAATTATTCCTGCAAGTCCGCGGCACGGCCTATGACATTCCAATCCCTCCTATACAATCCGACCACGAGATGATGTATCAAAACGCGCGCGGCCTTACAGCAAAATGACTACAGAACAGTAACAAAAAAAAAACAGAATGACGAACGAAGTGACTTTTTCCCGGCTCTAACCGCCAAACGATCTCGATATTACACTCTACTCGACGCAGCCTGTCCCGATACGAATCGTACTCTGTGCGTGGTATATCAGAATCGCAGGTACGACTAAGTTCGAATCGAACTTTCCAAAGAATTAAAAAAAAAAAATAATCAAATAATGGCGAAAGACCGTAGAAGGGATGAGAGCTCACCGGGACGATGACGATGCGATGTTCCTTGCCAATCCTTCTTAACCCAAAATCGTCTCGAAATCCTCTCCTCTCGATACCATCCTCGATTATCTCCTCGTTGTTTCAAAAGATATGCCCCGGTACCCACGATAGGTGGTGATAGATTTTGACGAAATCAACGGTGGAGCGGGACGATATAATACTCACTGCTACGTCCTGTTCGCTCGACGGTAACCGGGAAAAAGCCTTGAGGTCCGTTCGGCACGCGTGCCCGTGAACTGTGACCCCCTCTTAGCGAGCCGAACTCGGTTAATTGGGGGAACCGGTGTCGCACGATGACCGCGTCTAGCGCCTCGGCTGGAGGACGCAAATATTAATAGCAGATAATAACCATGTGTAGTCCAGTCCGGCAGGTGAGCCCCGTGAGATAGACTGGTTATTCCTAGTAGATCAGATGACCGAGAATAGATAATAGCATATTGGCCGTAGATGAACGTCGAGCGGGACGGCTGTAGATCCCGACCACGAGAAATGGAAAATGTCTGTATCCTCTCTCTCTCTCCTACGAAAGGGTGACTTGATCCCGAAACCGCCAAGAGGTGTGGGCAGCCCTCTTTCTTTCTCTTCCTCTCCGCTCCTCGGTCGTACGATTTTAAGAAAAAGAAATACAAAAAAAAAAACAAAAAAAAATTATTTAGAGTACGGCGATTACGCCTTACAGCCCTGCGAGATCGTGTTGGCAGCCGTCGTACGAGGAGGACCTAGCGCTTGAAGATTTTGCCACGTTACAATACATATATCTCTAATATAGCGGAGGGATGAATCCTAACCTATTTATGCATGCTTCTTCTAGATTTATCATCACTGTATTAGACAGATCAGGTGCCAAGGGTGAGCTTATTGATAGTCCGAAAATTTGTTTGCAAATTACATTATCAAATGAGAAATATGTTGAATTCAGAAGTAATTATTTTGCTTTCTTTGACTTATCTATAATTGTTCCACCACCGAAAAGATTTTTTCTGTTTTCTAGACTGTCCGGTACCAGAGAGCAAAGGTGTAGGTACATGGAAGCAAGGACCCGTGTTAAGATTTAGCAGAGAAAAAGTAGCTACGATTTTCGCCTGAAGACTGCTTAGCAATATGGATAAGACACACACATAGAACAAATTTCATGGCCCTTTCTCTATTGTTTCTCTCGTACTCATGTCTAACAGGCTACCACACATTCTCCCTCGCACCAACGGTGTAACGTTAAAGCTATACTTGAGTTGGAGACTGGTGGATAATCTGCCGTTCTCTTCCACACTCATGCATCCGTAATCCTAATATTTGCTGTGATCATGGTTCACCCCATAAGCGTGGATCAGTTATCAATGTAACTGTTGTTTAATAGTCGTATATAAAGAAATTAAATAATCAATAACTTCGGGCGGCGTTGAAACCAAGCGGACTCATAACTTTTCAGGTACTTTCATAGAACGTCTTTACAGTGGATGAAGAGTCGGGCGGACTGATGGGCGGCTCCTTTTACCGCGAACTAAGCAGTCCAACTTCGATCCCTAGATCGTTTATTTTTTTTCGAAAAGAAAAAGGCATTTTTTTCCGATATTGAGAATATATAAAGTTTTAGAGAGCATATTTAAATAGTATTAAAATCTAAGTAAACAAGGGTGCAAAGTAGAATCTTGCATTTTGTCGTTATACTGCATATTATATAATTATTAATAATCTGAAAAACTGCTTTTCTGGAGAACACATTCAACATTCATTTAATTGTACACATTCCATAATGTGTTGATAAGAATTTATTATTATTTTTACATTATTTTAGCTCAATGATCCTTTTGCCATAAAATATCAGATCAAATAATTATAGATATAGTGCCACATTTAATCGGATATACATTACGTATGGGAAAAGAATAAACATTACAATCAATCCGACTATTTGTTATCTTTCCGATAACTGGAAAAAAAAAATTACAGGTATGAGAATCAAACCGGGATCTACCAGTTTCCGGGATAAAAGAGAACACACTATGTACCGCTCGACAGTAGATTCATTGCACGGGGGAGCTGCGTAAGTAACTAATCGTCAGCCCGCTTATGTTGAACACCAATCATATGTTTGCTGACGATAAACATGTCATTCTGTTCAAGAAACTCAGGTGTTGGAGTGGTAGTGGACTCTAAGATATTGCACCGAAAATTAATAGCGGTACACGGATGTTGGTAAATTGTTGCATTTGCTGCTCCACCTGCCAAATGAAGTGGACTATTTTACACTTGAAAAACAATTAAATATACATAAAACGGTAATAATTTTAAGCACAAAAAAATTATAAACAGAGGAGTGAGTAATACTTTTACCACACACGATTCTATCAATCAGTGAGAAGAGTTGAGCTGAGCTGACGTGCAAAAGCCACGCGGTAACGCGAATGACGAGAGCACGATACGAAATAAGACTAAATGATGATGTACTAATGAGTCGACCTTTCCAAACTGTCACAGTGATTTAACGTCAGGTGTTCGCGATATTGCATCGTTCCTTGACTAAGTAATACAATGAGAACTGTAAATTATTGCACAATTGAGACGCACGCTTCACGAGGTGACGACAGAGTCGTTCAAGAGCTATCTTTAAGACGCGCAGTGAGCTGTTGCATAGCCTGCTGACCCACTACGATTTTTATGCTCCCGTGAGGTGCTGCCGCTAAGCAGCAACAGTAATCGCTGGCCCACGCTAGCCTGCCGTGCGCAGTCCAGCAACGCGCAGCAGAATGCCCGTTCACTCTTAAACATTCCGCCCGCCATCAGCAATGTGGTTGCTAATTCTCCGGGAGTCCGAGCCGAGACACTGGACGGTTAACACGCACCAATACTGTTGCTATGTACCGCCAATTCGATATCGCTTAACTCATATATATAGTATATAAATCTCTCATATCAACTTAAACCAGTTTACTCCCAAAGTTTCACCTGGTGCACCGCAGTGAATAATTTACCGATCTATTTGTCTTATTACTTCGGATAACTAACCCGCTAAATAAATTTCTTATCAATACACATCGATAATCTAAAAAGTGAAAAATTTTTGTAGCACTAGTTTCTTTATTAACTACTTTTCACCACGCTTTTTCCTCATCATCGCAGATAGTGAACCTCAAATTAATTTTGAACTAAATTAAGTTCATCACCGTTATCCATTTATAAACAATAAAACCCCCTAAACAAATAATATTCAAAAGTGTACCAGTTAATTGATCACTGAACCACAAAACCAACACCAATCGCCCACAGACGAAGACCGCCAACCGGTTCGAAATAATTTCTGATGAAAGCGAAACAGAGCAGGAAACCTTATCAATAAATCAACAATTGAAGAAAACTAAGCAACACTGGCAACCACCTACATATACGTCTAACTCTGACATTGTATTTCGCGCCTCTTCCTCGAGATCAGGATGTAGTACCCTCTACTTTATGCCGATGTCGCCACAACTCCCAAGTGTAGAAAAAAAAGAGGGTTGTTTACTCCCGACGCCAACTCGATTCCTCATTCTTTTACGTAGTGCCGAATAAGCCACATCGTCAGTGTAAAGATGGGAAAAAGAAAGGAAAAATCATTGGATCGAGAGAATAAACAATTATGGAAAAGACTGAAGAGGTTGGAAAGAAAGATGGACAAGCACAGAGAGGAGGATTACGTTGTTTCTCGCCGTAAGTATATTCTCGCTGTAAGTATATTTCAGGTTACGGAAGTTATGTCGGTACAGCATATCAGTAACATGCAAGTCATGTCACGTTGAACAAAGGATGGTAAGAGTTATGATCTCTGCAAGATCTCAATTAAAAACAAAGACGGATATCCTTATTCAATCGTAGTACAATGACATTGTGATCTCTGCTAGATCGCAATGAAAATCTGAGGCAGATGCCCTTACTCGACTGATGTACTACGACGTTGCGATCTCTGCTAGATCTCAACGGATAATTAAGAAGCCAAGTTTCCTTATTCGATTTTGGTTCAGAAATATTATGATCTCTGCTAGATCTTAACAGCAAAGTGCTGTGGCGTTGTGACCTCTGCTACATCTCAACGGATAATTTAGATGTCAAGCTTCCTGGTTGATCTTATAACCAGAATGCTGTGATCTTTGCTAGATCCAGATAAGTAATCGAGCAGTCAAGCTGGCTCTTAGTCGTCTAATAGTTCCTGATTTCGCAATCGTTGTTGATTCTATTGAATAATCAACGAGTCGATATTGTCGCTTGAAATTGCTATCAAGATATTGCTATCTCTGTCAGATTTCAATAATTAATTCAAAGATTTAAGCCTCTTTAAGCGGCTCATATATTATAATATGAAATTTTGCAAAAAATTTATCTGAAAAATCAGTACAAAGAAAGTGTTACTTTCTTAGGTTATTACTCGGAAAGTCGATCAAGATCATCTGATCGTGTATCTAGATACCATCAGCATCGTTACTACCATTCAGATTCAGGTGAAAGTATAGAGTCTATGGCATCTGAGAAGTCTATTGGAGAAAAACATTCTGATTGTCAAGAATCAGATATGCCAACGAACGTAGGAGATACTGTATCTCAAGAAACGCCATTACAGCAGGACGTAGAAAAGGTTAGTCAGAAAGATGCACCTTCGGAGGTATTGAAGACGAGGGGTGAAGCTGCGGTTGTTTCTGAAGTTATCACGTCAGCTAGTCTGCCAGGGTCGTCAGAGAATGCGAAAAATGATGAAGAACTATCTGGAGAAATTCTTGAGATGATAGGACAACGCATTACTTCGGCCAGGATCCCAGCACAGGCTATTCATAAAGATCTCGTTGTAAGAATTGATGAGATAATAAAAAATGGACTTCTAGTGGAGGAGAGGAAAAAATTAATCCAAAAATTCCCTCCTCCAAGCAACTGTATATTCATAGACCCACCGAAACTCAATTTGGAAGTAAAAGCCGGGCTACAAGAAGCAGTAACCAAAAGAGACTTGCGTATTGCAGAAAAGCAAGAGAGGATTGCAGCTGGAATTGCAGGTTTAGTCAGTTTGATGACGACGATACTATCGTTGGAAGTAGAAGGGAAGTTGTCAATGGTGGAAAAATTGAGCGGTATTATAAGAATTTTGTTAGACTTGCAACACGAGGAGTCGTCCATTAGACGGAGTTTGATCATGAAGAACATCAATGTATCTCTGCGAAATACTCTTACTTTGGCATCACCTGATGAATGGCTTTTTGGAAATAATTTGGATGAGAAGATTAAAGCAGCGAAAACACTGGAAGAGTATAGTAAGAAACTAAAACCTTTCAAACTTCCACCAGCATCGGAAAGTTCAAAAAACTGGAAAGGCCCGCCTCGACGACAATATCAATCTCAGAGCAGGTTCAGACAGAATTACAGGACGTCGGGCGGGCGGAAACCAACCATGACACAGGAAAAGAAACGACGGTTTCCTGCGAAGAAGCCAGCTTATCAAAAGAAGCAGAAGTAGAGGTAGTAAATACGTTGGCAGGTAGACTCAAGTATTTCCAGTTAAATCGGAAAAAAATCACCTCGGATAGAACAATCCTGAACTGGCTACGCGGCTATATAATTCCTTTCAGCACTAAGGTTGTTCAGAGGATAATTCCTAAGGAGCCAGATTGGTCGCTTTGCGAGCAAAGTTTAATTTCAAATCAGATAGCTCAACTAAAAGAGAAGGGCGTAATTAGCAGAGTAAAATCACACCCCGAGCAATTTACTTCTCGTATTTTTTTAATACAGAAGCAAGATGGGTCGCATCGTTTAATTTTGAATTTAAAGATGTTAAACAAGTCATAGACACAGAGCATTTTAAACTGGAGGACCACAAAACGGCGTGTAGCCTCTGGTCACAGGATTGGTTCCTGGCGTCGATTGACTTAAAAGATGCCTATTATTTAGTCCCTATTAGAAGGTCGGACAGGAAATAATTGAGATTTATATTTCAAGGTAACATCTTTGAGTTTAATTGTCTGCCTTTCGGACTTAATACTGCGCCGTACACATTTACGAAACATTTAAAACCAGTAATATCGTACCTAAGAAACCAAGGGTTCGTGTCAGTAAATTATTTGGATGATTTACTTTTATTAGGCGATTCGTTTGAATCCTGCGATCGTAATGTCCGTGAAACTTCCAAGCTATTGAAGAAACTAGGTTTCATAATTAACGAACAGAAAAGCAAATTGATACCTTCCAAAAGATGTAAATTCTCGGGACTAAGTTTGGATTCACGACAGATGTCCGTGGAATTACCAGAAGAAAAACGAGTTAAAATCAAAAGAATGATTTCAAAATTTAAACGGCTAAAAAGATGTACAATTCGGGAGTTTGCCTCGTTTGTAAGTTCTTTAGAAGCATACTGCCCAACCTTAAAATATGGACGTGTTCACATGAGATTGTTTGAGAGAGAGAGAGATTTGTGGCCCTCATGCGTAATGGAGATGATTACGAAGCTATTATGACTCTAGATGATTACTTGTCGAAAGAGCTAGATTGGTGGCAAGTAAATATTGAAAAGGCGGTTAATTATCTTAGCAATTTTAAACCACGTGTCGAGATATATTCAGATGCATCTCTCACAGGTTGGGGCGCATTTTGTAATAATAAACGAACCCATGGTTTTTGGAGTAAGCAAGAAAGAAAGCTGCATATAAATAATTTAGAGTTATTAGCGGTATTCTTTGGCCTCAAATGCTTCACAAAGGATCTGCGTAATTGTGATATCTTATTGAGAGTAGATAACACTACAGCAATAGCTTACCTTAATAAGAAAGGCGGAGTACGTTTTCCAAAGTTAAATGACTTATCGAAGCAAATTTGGGACTGGTGCGAGGAGAAAAATTTGTGGATTTTCGCTTCCTATATACGATCAGCTAATAATGTAGAGGCAGATTTTGAGTCGCGACGCTTGGAACCAGAGACAGAGTTCTCTCTATCCTTAGAAGCCTTTGAACAGATTACGCGAAAATTCGGGATACCCGAAATAGATTTTTTCGCGACGAGAATTAACTCGAAATGTGAGAAATTTATCGCATGGAAACAAGATCCGGATGCGTGGGCAATAGACGCGTTTACAGTAGAATAGAAGGAATTTTTCTTTTATGCGTTTCCTCCCTTCTCTATTATATTACGAGTTTTAAAGAAAGTTAGACAAGAGAAGTCAGAAGGAATTTTAGTGGTGCCCCATTGGCCAGCTCAGGCTTGGTTTCCTGTGTATAGAGCATTATTGATTTCTGCTCCGATATTCTTTAATCCGAGCGTTAATTTTTTAAGATCACCGGATAACCAGCCACATCCTTTGTGGAAAAGGATTACCCTAGCTGCAGGGGTTATATCAGGGAAGCGCTAGTAAGAAAGCGAGTTCCTTTAGAAGCGACAGAGATCATGGTGGCGTCTCTCAGTGGCTCTTCTCTGAAACAATATGGTAGTGGGTTGAGAAAGTGGTGGACTTTCAATGTGGAAAATGGTTGGGACCCTTTTCATTTCAACGTAGAAAATCTACTGCGTCTTTTTACGATAGAATATAATAAAGGCGCCTCCTATGGGTCATTGAACACCCTTCGATCGACGATTGCGTTGATTCTGGGGCCAGAAGTCGGAGAGGACACACAAGTGAGAAGATTTTTTAAAGGCATTTCTAGATTGCGTCCGCCGAGACCTAAATATAATTCTACCTGGGATCCAGAAGTGGTATTATCTACGCTCCGTCGGTGGCGCCCAACAGAGGATCTCTGTCTGGAGAAATTATCTCAGAAGCTAGTGGTTCTTTTAGCCTTGACTAGAGCTCAAAGGATGCAGACTCTAGCACGCATTGATATAAAAAATATCGTTAGTAGAAACGATCACTTAGAAGTGAAGATCCCAGATAAAATTAAGACGTCTAGCGATGGTAGAGCACAACCTACCCTAATTATTCCTTATTATAATCATGAGGAAATACTGTGTCCAGCTTCCGCGCTCAGGCAATATTTAAAAAAAGACAGAAAAATTGCGAGGATCTGAAAGAAAATTATTTGTTTCGTTTAAAAAACCATACAAAACAATATCGACGCAAACACTGAGTAGGTGGATTAAAAACATGTTAAAAGCCAGTGGTATAGACATTTCGTGCTTCAGCGCTTACAGCACAAGACATGCGTCAACTTCAGCAGCGAGTAGAGATGGAGTCAATATTGAGACTATCCTAAAAACTGCGGGTTGGACCCAAAAATCCAACACTTTTGCGCGGTTTTACAAACGTAATATTATAGAGGATAAAACTTCGTTTGCATTAACTATTTTAAAAAAGAATCATAAATAAATAATTATTTTGATGTTAAGATTGTTTGTCTTTTGTCTCAGAATAAGTTGACCAGGTTGAATAATAACTATTGAGTTTATCATATAAAAAAGAACAGTAGATAACTTTAAACAGCTATATCCTGATCTCGAGGAAGAGGCGCGAAATACAATTGAAGATTGAACGAGCTTACCTGTAAGTGAAGTTCAATCATGATTGTATGAGCGCCTCTTCCGAAGAGATCAGTCCCGCCCGTGAAAACGACCCTTCGTTGAAACATAAATTTCAACCCCGCTACTGTTGTTTCGGCATCGCTTTGAAGAATGAGGAATCGAGTTGGCGTCGGGAGTAAACAACCCTCTTTTTTTTCAACACTTGGGAGTTGTGGTAACATCGGCATAAAGTAGAGGGTACTACATCCTGATCTCTTCGGAAGAGGCGCTCATACAATCATGATTGAACTTCACTTACAGGTAAGCTCGTTCAATCTTCAATTATGTCACTCATCAAAATACCTAAAAACCTTAACATTCCCGAAAATAACGTCACAATTTCGGAATCTGACAAAAATCACCACATAATTTATCTGAGCAATAGCTCAGACTACGATAAATTCCGTGAGCAGGCTAAAGAACTGAACCTAGAATTCTACACCTTCACAGCAACAAATTCGAAATTGAAATCATACATCCTCAAAGGGATTAAAGGCAATTTCTCTGAGGAAGAAATCCTCACCGAAATTAAAAAACTAAATATTTCCAGCATAAATATTGGGTCTGGGAAAAAGTTCGTGGCGTTCATTCCGATAGATGGTATTAATTGCAAATGAGTCAGGAAACGTAGATCGCAGCGACACCACTAAACGCTCGTTGGAAAAGTGACCCTTCGACAGTTACTTTGAGTGTATAAACATCGAAATTGATGCTGTTGAGAATTCCTTCCTTGGTGTTGGGGAACGAATCTGTAAGATATTGATAATAATGAGTTTTCACTCATGGCAGGGTAATGAATAACCAGACTGACAGATGTTGGTAGAGAAAGTGGTTTATTCTACGTTCGCATCATACAACATAAAAAATATTAAAAAATACAAATAAATAAAATGAATTTCGAAAAAGGATTCGAAGAGTAAAGAACATAATTATATTAATTGTGTGCTGTCAATTTTGGTGAGGTTAACGTGATGCAGTCAGCGCTGCAGAGCACGGTACAGTGATAGCTTGAGAATGCACAAATAAGTGGAATAAATTCATAGTAGTTTTCCAGTAAGCTTAGTTGGGAGAAAGTGCAGTCAATTAATAAGTACACACGCAATTATATTAATCGAGTGTGCAACAAGTTATGTGAAAACGTGGTGCAGCCCGCGCTGCAGAGCACGCCATAGTGTGAGACCTTTATTTTGATGTACCGATGAGTTTTCCACCCCTCACCGTCATTGAATTACGATAAATTGTAACGGTGTACTCTTACCTGCGTTTTGAGTCCTGGTGAGCACGAATATGTTGAGTGGATCCGGTGAAAAGCGGTGAAAACTCTGAGATGTCCAGAGAATGTGTGTGCTGTCCAAGCGGGTTTTCACAGAAGTGTGAAAAATAGCACTATGGCTGCGCTTTACAAAAGCGTTGGTGTGCGATGCTGAAGTCAAGAGAGAGAGAGAGAGAGAGAGAGCTGGTGAGCGATGCCGAAGTCAAGCGAAAGAGATAACCTCTCGCTTCAAGCAGCATGTTTGCGAGGCACAGCCTCAGCTATCTCCGCTATAGCCGGGCGTAGCACGCTACCCAGCAGCAACAGGTCAACGCACGGCGAATATCGATCGCCGTGCGCCAGCTGATTTTCCAACAGACGCAGTGGTTGGAAAGTTATTTGCGTTTGAAAATGGAGAAAAGTAATGAAAAATTGCGCTATGTTTTGCAATATTATTACGAGAAAGGGAAGAACGCTGCGCAGGCTTGTGAAAAAATTTATGCTGTGTACGGTGAAGGTACTTTATCAAAATCTGCTACGCGGAAATGGTTCGCTCGCTTTCGTTCTGGTAATTTTTATGTGAAAGATGAGTCTCGCTCTGGTCGTCCAATCACTGAAAAAGCTGATGAAATTCTTGAAAAAATCCAGCAAGATAACCATATCAGCAGTGTCGATATTGGTATGGAGCCAGGCATTGACGACCACAAAACTGTTTTGAACCATTTACACAAAGCTGGCTACAATAAGAAAATCGATGTATGGGTTCCTCATGAGTTGAGCGCGAAAAACATGATATACCGAATTAACATCTGCGATGCGCTGCTGAAACGCAATGAAATCGAGCCATATGAAACGTGTCATAACCGGTGATGAAAAATGGATCACGTACGACAATCAGAAGCGTCAAAGATCGTGGACAAGGGATGGTGAGCCGTAACAGGCGTTCGCGAAGCCACGATTGACGGCGAAAAAGATATTGCTGTGTGTGTGGTGGGACTGAAAGGGAATCGTCCACCATGAGCTACTTCCAGTCGGTCAGACGATTGATTCTCAACTCTACTGTGGACAACTAGAGAGATTACGCCAAGCAATTGAAAGAAAACGGCCCGAATCGATTAATAGGAAAGGTGTTGTCTTCCATCATGACAACGCCCGGCCACACACTTCTTTGATGACCCGTCAAAAATTGCGAGAGCTTGGCTGGGAAGTTTTGGCGCATCTACCGTATAATTCAGACATAGCACCCTCTGACTATCATTTATTCCGATCTCTGCAGAACTCTCTGAATGGAATTAAGCTGCTCTCTAAAGAAGCCTGTGAAAACCACTTGATTCAGTTTTTCAACCAGAAACCACAGAAGTTCTTCACCGATGGCATCATGGTTCTACCCGAAAAATGGCGAAACATTGTCGATAATAATGGAGCATGTTTGGTTTAAATAAATTCATTTTCACACTATAAAAAAACCAGTTGAATTTTACTAAAAAAACGCCACGAACTTTTTCCCAGACCCAATATCATTAATCTGATTAAATTCCTCTATGATAAATGTAACCCCAACCGTTACCACCACATCGTACATCTATCACCAGACAGTGCGACCAAGGAATTATGCTCCACGAAAACTCTTGCATACCAGAAAGTGATATGGGAAATCCTCAGGAAAAACAACATATATCAATATCGGAAGTACCAACGTATAGGTCATTCCAGCAACAACTTCAACCTACCCTACCGATGTGTAAAATGCTATCTATCTCACGAACCCGGTAGCTGTATCATCACACAAATAATAGACAATTCTCAACTTAAATGTGCCCACTGCAACAGCCCGGGGCACCCGGCATCATATAGGGGCTGCCCTTATATGAAAATGGCGATCAACCTAAAGAATGAAAATCAGCAAAAAAGGATTACCTCTGTATGCCATAACATTTACAACATAGCTACTTCAATAGCACCCGGAACCTCCTACGCCCAAGTACTTAGGAAACCCATCACATGATATCAATCACAGGCTATTTTACTAACAAGACCTTCAACTTCTCACCAGAGCTCTGCACCCACAACAACATCAGCAACAGCATCAACACCTATTCATTCGTCGCTAGATCGATACCCATCGCAGGCACCCGAATAGCTCTCCGCACTGAAGGAAGATATAACAACATTAATTACAACACAATACAATATCTTATCGGCTCAAATCGCCCATAACGCAAGTAGAATCGGTTTCATTTTTAACTCTCTTTATGAATAATTCAATACACTCAGTCAATAAATTAAATATAGCAGCCATCAATGTTAATTCCATTGTCGCCAACCATCGCCGACTTGAACTCATGGATTTTATACTAAAATACAACCACGACATAATATTACTATCAGAATCCAAGCTAACTCATCGTCATAAACCTGTCTTCAACAGTCACCAAATAATCCGTACCGACCGCCCCAACTCCACACAAGGAGGCGGCACAGCCATATTAGTCAACAAAAAATATCAATTCGACATCATCCGAAAACCATCCTCTATTAATAATGAGATCATTGAATTCGTCATCATTAAACTCACATGAATCAATAATAAAAAACTATCCATAATAAGCATCTACACCCGACATGATAGGAGAACAATCTTTTTAACGGAATTCGACAAATTATTCACGACTCTCAAGTTACATAAGTGTGATGCATACTACATCATTGCAGGAGACCTTAACGCCTGTCGTATAGAGTGGCGAGACTCTGTTAATAAACAATGAGGCTCTCACCTTAAACGCTGGGTCAATAGTAACGTCATTCCTTATAAATTAACTATTTATCATTCTGATGCATCTACTTTCAAACCTAGTAATTCATACCTAGACATCTTTATTGCCGATATTAGGCTAATCACACGCAATAATACCACTCACACCTCACATACCCTACCTTACGATAGCGACCACACCACAATTGAACTTAAATTTTCACTGGTTAATGATGGCCTAAAATCACAGAGAGTGCACTCTAAAAACGGCCGCCTTAACTTCAAGGGTACTAATTGGAACAAATTCCAAAATCAACTGAACCTGCAATACATTACCACCCCTGACAACAACCGGAACCTTAGTATGCCCGAAGTTGACGGGCATCTAGCTATCATTACTAGAGCAATCCAAGATTCCATTGCGATGACAGTCTCTACCTTAAAAAATTCGAACCATATTCTAAATTGTATAAATAACAAAATCACTAGACAACAAAAATTGAAAAGAAAACTGGTGAATATACTACACAAAGCCCATACTCTTGGACTCACTCTGGGATCGTCCCTGGTAATACAAACCAAGATCTTACTGAAATTAATGTTTTCCAACATCAAGGCAGAATTCGATAAAGCGACTAAAGAGATATTGGTCCAACCAGGTCACATGCATCGACCATCGGGAGACGTCATCCTTTTTTCCTAAGATCAACAAACTTCTCAGGAACACCCAACCTTTCACCATCAGTAACTTACAGATACCCCATCATAATCACACAATAATTCACCGCAGTAAATGTACACTAGCCAATAACTCACCTAACAACGACACTTATACATTCACAGATCCTGACGACATTCTAAACATCATCGGGGCCCACTATGAAAATATAAATTTCCCCAGACCAGTCAACACGGGCTCAAGAGTTGCTGAAATAGTCGAATGCACGACAGCACCCATAAAAACAGCTATCAACACCGCACGGACACTAAATAAACACATCACCTGTTTAACGACAACAATCTATCCACTAACCCCAATAACAATAACACCTTACAAGCTTTCCCGTTTTGTAATACACATACACTACCTAGAATACTTAATAACCTACCCAATAACACATCATGTGGCCTGGATAACATCCCTCCTCTGGTCCTTAAACACCGAACCCCGATAGCGATCGAAGCACTAACCATCATCATCAATAACTCCATCCACCTTAAATACTTTCCGGCACCTTAGAAATTAGCCAAAATTCTGTCCATCCTGAAAAAAACAATAATCCAGTAGACCCAACCAGTTACAGACCCATTAGCCTTACCCCCAGCCTTTCTAAAGTCTTTGAGTCTATCATCAATTCATCCATCAACACCTTCTGCACTTCTAATAATATCATCCCGAACGCACAATTTGGCTTCAAACATAACCATTCCACCACACATGCAATGTATTAACTCCTGTCAGATACTAACAAACTAGTAGGCAACTTCCGTCTAGTAGGGGCAGCACTACTTGATCTGGAAAAATCTTTTTACTACATGTGGCTAGATGGCCTCCTGTACAAACTCCATAAAAAAAGCTCCCCGATTGGCTGATGCATCTGATCTGGGATATGATTACAAATAAGTCATTTGTAACATTGGACACCCAACACATCTCCTCAGAAACCTTTCACTGTAAGGAAGGCCCACATCAGGGCACAGTCAATTCACCGAACTCTTCAATATTTTTACTAGCGATTTACTCTCACTATGTAATCTTAACAGCCCCCATAGCAATACCTCGGCCATTGCATTCGCCGACGATATAATCGTATACACACAAGGTGCCCAAAATACAATCAGAACTTAATTGTATAGTTAACAAAGTCAACACTTATTTCAGCACATGGAACGTCCGTCTCAATCCGGGCAAATGTGAAAGTATATTATTCTGCAAAACACATTCATCCTTCTTTTTATAACAGCCAACTAAATAGCAGAACTGAAATTATTCTTTATCTGCTATTAATCAGACCCATCCTCACATACGCCGCGCCCATCTGGTAGAATACGAACCAAATCATTATGGAAAAACTCCGCATGTTCGAGCGTAGATGCTTCAGAACCTGGCTAAAACAAACACGTTCATCCTCGTCAGACTACCAGCACTACATGAGCAATAAAATCATATATTCTTTAGCCAACACCACTCGCATCGACTCATTCATCATCAAACTAACCCGCGACTACTTCCACAAACTACCATCCAATACTAACCCTATCATCTGCTCACTAGCCATCTGCGGCACTCACCAAATAAAAGAACTAACGAATGGCTATATTATACGACAAGCTTTTCTAATTTGCGATAATAAAGATTATATTCAAAATTCTAGCAATATACCACTAATATACCATTAGCGACGCAACAGAGCAAATAAACACATTGCGTTTGACTCAAACAAGATTAAAATAACTTCTCTGGACTTACATACAATAAATATTGGTGGCTTGCCGCCGACGACGTACACATGCTTGAAGTTAGCATCCGACACAAAAGGACGATAGCTCACACACCGTGAGCTTAATTTATTAATATCACATAAAAATTTATTGCTATCACTAATTTTAACATACCATTGTATTCTAAGCTTTTAATATAAAGATGGACCCATCTCTCTCTACACTCGCTATCACATCCTTATATATATCACACGACTTTTTGTACTAATTGTAAAAATTTCTCATAATTTGGAGTTAATTTTAACTGTTTTCTTTAAGTGGTCATTATATAATTAGTAGGGGTTTTTATTACATTCATTCTTTTTTTTCCCCAGGCAAACTTATGTACATCTGACCAATGTCATTATTAACATAATATTATATATTTTATCCTAACCCCCAAATTTTTTCGTACTTATGTACACTATGACATGAAAGCTTAAAGTATATAGACTCCTATAAAAGGAGCATAATTACTCTTAACCCAAGACATATGGGAAATATTTAAAAGGTTTTTTTTCTGTATGTGTTGCACCTGTAAATCATGTATGTTATTTTTCCCACCCATGTACAAAGGAATAAAGCAAATGATTAAACAAAAGGTTGCTGATTCTCCTCAGTATAGTGCTCTGCTGAGAGGGCTGCCAGCACTGCAAGCTTTGAGATGGACCGAGTGAGCATTGCGGTAGCAGTCTTAATGGTCCCCACTCTTGTGAGCCCGTCGTTGCCGGGGTGCAGCGCCGTGACCCGTGTAAGTGGCCACTTGCATGGTTCAAAGCGTTCATCCGTGAGCAGAACAAGTGAGTCTACCCGGATATTTTTGGTAGAATGGTGCCATTTTGAGACTGACTGTTGGCGTTGAAGGTAATGAGCTGACCACTGAGCCCAGAAATGCTGAAATTTTTGCTGGATGAGCTGCAAACGAGATAGCTTTGAGACCGCCAAATCCGTCAAGGATGGTTTTGGAATGGTAATGATCGCTTAACCAATGAGAAAATGCCCTGGTGTGAGAGCTGAGACATCCTCAGGGTCATCGCTGAGTGGTTCCAAAGGCCTGGAATTGAGGACAGCCTCAATTTGAGGTAGCAGTGTAGTCAACTCCTTATGGGAGAGAGTTGTTTCACCCATCGTGCGACGGAGATGTTGTTTCACGGACTCCACTGCTGCTTCCCACTTACCTCCCGTATGTGGCGTAGCTGGAGGGTTGAACCGCCAATGCCCACGATCTTGTTAGGGTATCTTTGTAATCGTGTGATGATCTGAAGAGCTTGTAGTGAACGCAGCTCCTTGCTAGCTCTAATGAAATTCGTACCACAATCTGAGCAGAGAGCGCGAGGTATGCCCCGTCGAACTGAGAAGCGCCGAAAAGTAGCGAGGAATTCTTCCGTTGAGCAATCACTTACGGCCTCCAGATGTAACGCCATCGTGGCAATGCCCACAAAGACGGAAATCCACCCTTTATATGTTTTTTAGTACACGAGTGACGTCACTTTGTTTGTGGACGGTGAGCTACATGCACACAAAGACGCAAATCCATCCTTTGTACGTTTTTGAGTACACGAGTGACATCACTTTGTTTGTGGACGGTGAGCTACAGTGATGTATATCACTGCTGACATGGCTAGTAGAGAGGCGTTTCAAAATATATATAACTCCACTGTTGAGTAGCTTCATGAGTTAAAACAGCGAGGAATTGAGATGGCGGCCAGGCAAGTGCGATCCTCCCTGATTGCTAGCCACCGTGTTGAGACCTGGGATGGCAGTGCATCATCTCATCTGAGCTTGTGCAGCCAAAGCTCCTGCAATAGCATTTTGGCACGTATCACAACTAGTGAGATGAACCCGAGTGGATCAAATATCTGAGCCAGTTTAAATAGAATGAGACGCTTGTTGAGCTTACTTGTTGCTGAGTTGAACCGTGATGAGAACACGAATTTGTCCTCTTGAGGAAGCTACGTAAGTCCGAGTATCTTGGTTACGCAGTCGTTCAATGTGATAGCTGAGTATGATGATCCGGCAGCAGAGATGCTGACCAAAACATCAGAATCTGTTGAGTGCCATTTAGCGAGTGAAAATCCGCTCGTAATGCACAACTCCTTCAATTGTTGAGCAATTTCACTGAGCTGTTCCACTGTGTCAGCTCCACCAAAAATATCATCCACGTATCGACCATGCATGATTTATGGCACAACAAGTGGAAATCTGACACCTTCGTCCTCTACGAGCTACATTAGTGCTCGAATTGCAAGAAATCTTGAGCTGATCATCGATCCACAGTATTCATTGTAAATCGCAATCCTCTTCATATACCAAGAACTGTCGGTACATCTTGGTTATGTGCGTGGCGAAGATATGTCGATAATGGTGAATCCAGATGAACATGTCCGAGATGTTGAGCAGCAGGTTGACGCCAGTGTGCATGATATCGTTCAATGAGTGTCAAGTTGTCGTTGGATTCGACCCGTTTAACAACAACCTCAATTTTGCGATGATGTTCACTGGCCTGAGAACTCTGTGATAAGGTAGAGAGTAAACTAGGGTGCAATGCATCCGATGGTAATGCTGGTGCTTTCTCCATATGACCAAGTACTTCGTAATCAGCCATGAACTGCTTGAATTCGCCATCCTTCGAGTGCCGTTGTAAAACTCGAAGTAGACAGTGATGAGCGGTCGAGATTCAGCTCTCCAAGAGCGTTGCAGGTGATTTGAGTGGAATCTTAACCATGTACCTCCCCGACGCATCCCGCCGATGCGGTGACCGGAAGTAATCCTCACACCCCTGTTCTTCTCGTATGAGCAGGCTTGCAGTGTTAGTTGGTAGTTTCTTCTGGACCCAGAAATTTGTGAGAGTTTCTTGCAGCGCTTGCTCCTCCTGATGGACTTGAGCATGATGTGCTGAACCGACCAGCGGCTGCGTTGAGTTGATGGTTCCAGGCACTAGCTATACAAACACTGACAGTTAAACAATCGGCATTGATGGTGAGCTGCTGATGATGTTCGGCTACACGGTATGTCCATAAACATCAGCCCCGATGATGATGTCGATTGACCGAGGATGCAGAAACTCTGAGGCTGCCAATTTGAGCCCGGTGATGTGTGGGCAAGTCTGAGCTGGTTCTTCCGCCGATGGTAGTATGTCCGTCAACGTCTTAAGAATGTCAACGACCATGATGACAACAGCAGTTGTGTGCAGAAAATGTAGAGTGAGCTGAACCGAGCCGCGTATTTGAGCTGACCTCTTACCACCAATGCCAGATATCGGAATAGAAGCGTGCTCACGTATGAGATAGAGCTGACTGCAGAGGTTTTCTGCGACAAAAGTTAATTCCGATCCTGGATTCACAAGCAGACGAATTTGATGAGTGCTAATGCGGTTGTGAGCATTGTTGAGCTGACCCGTAGTATGGACGACTGCACTACCTCCTCAATGAGTGTCAGCCTCTGACATTGTAGCGAAGATGCTGTCTTTGGAGTAAAGGTGAACACATACTTGGAAAAATAGATAAAATTATGTACTCACCACCCCTGTTGTCGGCATCCGCCTTCCTTCCGCGGCGATTTTACATTTGTGTCTCTCGAATGTACTCGCACGCACTCATACACACGTATGCACTCGCACGCACGCACACGCACATGCACACGCACACGCACACACGCACACACAGAGAGAGAGAGAGCACCGTGTCTTTAATTTCTTGCTACGTCCGCGTCCGAGAGGGTCACCTCGTCAGAGCTCTTGTCCACGGCATCGATATCGAAACCAATGTCTACCAGGTGTATGCATAAGTTTTTTCCGGTTTTTTGGTAAAAAAAAACACGTAATTTTCAAGGGAAATTAATTTTTGTTTTATTCAAAATATTGGCCATCGGCTTCTACACATTTCGCCCATCTTTCAGGTAACTTATGAATACCAGGCCAGAAAAACTGCTTGTCTTTTGCGGCAAACCATTCGTCGAGCCATTTTCCAACTTCCTCGAAATTGCTGAAGTGCTGCTCTGGGAGCGCGTGCCCCATTGATGCGAAGAGGTGATAGTCAGATGGCGCCAGGTCTGGCGAATACGGCGGGTGCGGAAGGATGTCCCATCCAAGCGATTTCAAGGTGTCTTTCACTGCTTTTGCTGTGTGAGACGGCGCATTGTCGTGTAACAAAATCACTTTGCCATGTCTTCTGGCCCATTCCGGTCGTCTTTCGATTAATGCGTGGTTTAAATTAATAATTTGTTGACGATAGCGTTGTGTATTAACAGTTTCGCCGGGCTTCAAGAGTTCATAATACACAATACCGCTCTGGTCCCACCAGACACAAAGCATGGTCTTCTTGCCGAAGCGATTTGGCCTTGGTGTTGAAGGACCGGCTTCGCCAGGTGAAAGCCACGATTTTTTCCGCTTCGGGTTTTCAAAATGAATCCATTTTTCGTCACCCATCACAATTCGATGCAAAAATGACTTCCTTTCGTGGCGTTGAAGCAGCACTTCACAAGTGACTTTGCGATTTTCTATTTGACGTTCATTCAAATAGTGTGGGACCCATTTACCGAGTTTATTGATCTTCCCCATTACTCGTAAGCGTCTGCTGATTATTTCTTGTGACACATGTAATGCTTCTGCTAATTGCCGTTGAGTTTGAGTTGGGTCATCATCCAATAACTCCTGCAATTGCTCGTCTTCGCATTTTTGTGGTCTACCAGAGCGCTCACTGTCTTTCACATTGAAATCACTACTTTTAAATTGTCGAAACCATGTCTCACATGTTCTAATCGATGGAGCGTGTTCACCATATGTTTCTACCAGCAAACGTTGACTTTCAGCAGCCTTTTTCTTTTGATTAAATAAGAGAAGCAATGCGTGCCGCAAATGTTCTTTTTCAGGCACAAAACTCGACATGATCACTGAACGATAAAACAAAGACGCTAGTTTTTGGCGGACTCAACTTGTGTGTGTTTGTAGGTTAATGTCAGACGAACAAAATGACGTATGTGTCAAATTAATACGCTGCGTAGTTTTCGCTGGCGCTATCTCTTAGTTAAACCGGAAAAAACTTATGCATACACCTGGTATCTCATGACCGAGGGCCTCTATAATACCCGCTGCCACACCCATGCACTCCCTGTTCGTTAAGCTAACCCTTGGAGGATTATCACCGGCAAGGGTCACATCATGACAGAGATCAAGGCATCGCTACTACTCGCTTCTTGGATGAGTTGCTCAATACCTACGACAAGAGCCGGCAGCATACTTGCTAGGGGCTCCGGATGAAATAGGTTAGACTAGTCAATGTAAATGGTCTCGCCGAAATCAACTAACAACACCTCGCAGTATCCATCAAAGTTCGGGTAAACCACTTCACCGCGGACAACTCTATTGAAACGAGACACAATACAGGACATTCCGATATAGAGTTCGCTAAGTCCAACGGGCCTTCCTCGGCGCTCCACTAAATACACACTGCGTAGAATCTCATCCAGTTCGTCGTACGCATCGCACATTTCCTGAGTACGCAGAAACACGCTCATCACACCTTTGACTAAAATTACCCGACACCAAAACGTGTCGCTTAAAATCTCCTTGTCGTATCGCGGATACATATTGCTTATTGTTATTTGCATGTAGGATGCCAAAGGCAGACCGAATGCTCGAGATGCTGCTAGAGAGTAACACGGGAATAAAGATAACAACCTCCTGTGAATCATAACTAGGTGTCCAGCGTTTTGAATGCAACGAAAGCGGTTTTCAAGCATGTATTGCCGTGCGCTGTGTTCCTCGTCAAACGCTTGCTCTGCAGTAAAATACCTAGAATATGATTCCTCAGTATCATTGCAAGAACTTTCCTGGGTTCCTTTAATCCCTGGAAAACTCAGACTGTGATAGATTTCAACAATTTCTAACTAGCTAATAGAAAATCTCTCCGAAACATTTCCAACAAGTTTTTCGGCCATGCACGCACAGAAGAGTTGGTAGCCAAAAATAGCTCAAAAGTTATTCTTATTCATTTATTATGATTTGTGTTGATAGTCGTCGATTAAGTAGTCAGGAATGTCATCGAGCATGGTTAACACTGAAGTAAAACTGCATCTAAACAGACATCTATCGTTTTGTTGGAAACGGTGTCATTTCCAACAAAACGTTGGGCGACACGTTATAAACTCGTCATTTGAATACACCTTTTCCAACAAAACTATGACATAATAGAGACATCACCAATTTTGAATCATGACAATATTTCAAGTTTTGCCAGATTACGATTCGGTAGGAACCGAACGTACTCTTCGTTGGCAATTCCTAAAAATAAAGAGGCTATAGCTGCTTTGATTCGATCTTTAATCACTTTATGTGAATCGCCAGTAAGAAAAACGGACGTTGCTGCAACAACTATATCTTGTGAAGAAACTTAAAATATGTTACAGCATCTGGTGACATCTAGTGACATCAATTCACGATCTCTATTTTTAATGTCAGTAATCAAATAATTATTAATCAATCATCGGTCGTGTATATGTTATTATTAAATTCTGAATTTCTGCGACAATTTCCGACCACTTGACCAGAGCCACGGTGGCGTAATTGGTAACCTACCAGGCTAGAATTCTGGAGTTCCCGGTTCGATCCCGGGCTGTGGTGATATTTTTTCACAATTTTTTTAGAAATGAAAAACCGTCAAGTTGGTTACTTTATTGATTCTTAACGAATGAGTGAGGCAATCAGAGTTGACAAAAATTAGGGATTCGATTGTTTGAGATCTTTCGACCAAAAAAGATCGATAACCCAGGAATCTAGGTAACGCTGACTCAAACCCCGAGTTGCGATTTGCCAAATTTCCATCTTAGAAGAAGACAAGTGGTCGGAAATTATTGCAGAAATTCAGAATTTAATAATAACATATATACGATCGATGATTGATTAATAATTATAAATATTATTGTGGACGATTTCACAATGCGCGAATAAGGAGTGACGAGGACGTGTCGGATGTTTACTCGTGTTTATAGCGCTAAATTTAACGATCCGTCAGCGAAGTCGAAGAACAAGAAGACTGTAGTGAGAAGGTGGCTAGTACCAACAGATTATTCGAGACTCATGTTCTAGATGAGTATTGTAATGGATTTCTTGGCCTGTGTTAACTCGGGAAGTTAATTCTGAGGAAAACGTGTATAAATAAATGCAATAATGGCCACGCTCGCAGCTCAAACGTGAAGACTAGGCGTAGAGTTTCGAGATGGTAGAGTCTCAAACACAATAATCAAACGCGACCAAAATTCACAAATAACATATTCCGATCTTATTAATCTGTGCAGCCGAGATATTCCGTCATGCTCGTGGTAAACCCAGATCGTACAGTAGATTGATTGTGTGAAGGAGACTCCATACACGCCGGCACAACTGACACGGTATACAAACCCTGATAATAAATGGACGACACTAATGAAAGAAATAAAATGACTACCGCAAAGAATTTTCTCGCGATCGTGAAAATTTATTTTCACATACCCCTCCAAATTATTTCAACTATTTCGGAAGGTACAGTATATAGATCGCTGAATTTCGCCAGTCTTGGTTCCTTTAACACAACCACTCGATCTCTAACTCTAAAAATTTGTGGATTGATTTTCCGTCGTAATGCTGTCATGATTAATTTTTTCCGGCATTGAGGTTTTCTGATGCAAGTTCCTGTAGTTCATAAATTTTTGAAAAGAGATTCTGTGGGTATTCCGGGTAAGTAGTATCCATGAATTCCTCCACTGGTGGTCTACTCGAGGGTTTTCGAACTAGTTTCCCTAATTCCAGTTCGCGTATCGTTAATCCCGTTACTTCACACTGACTGGTATTGTGAAAGAACATGCCCATCTCAAGTAGCTTGGCCCACTCTCGGGGACAGTTTACTGCCTACTGAGCAGTTTCATTGGGGGTAATATGCCTTTGTTCGGTACATCATGATTCTAATCCTCTTGGCCACTCCCCTCATTATATTTCGGCAAAAGTTTGTACCCTGTTCCATGAGGACGGCCCGGGGGCTCCGAGCTGAGCAATAAAATGTTTGCTGGCGGCTTCTGCGGTGTCTGCGGAAGTTGTTTCCAATAGAGGTACTACTGTTACGTCCGAGCACGGGCCTCGGAAAATATTTTTCATAGGTCCGTCATCGACACGTATTCACGCGCTAATCTCTCTCGCCCCCTGGACTGAAATACGATGCGCCTCCTGCAGTCCCTGTCTGAATCACGGCGTGCGCAAGTTACTTGAGATTATCGCGTGGCGGGGTCTGGACAGGAAGCAGCTCGGCGGAAAATAATATCTTCTCTCCTCATTCGCGTGGGAAAGATATCATAATTGCCAGGCGAAGACAAAGAGTAGTCATGGACTTTGCACAAGAAGAAGTGCTGAGTCTAGAATAAGCTGCCCTCCTCTTCTCCTGCACGGGGTTCGCGAATCCTGCCCAGGCGAGGATAACGGCAGTCTTCTGTTATTAATCGAAGCGAGTAGCTCTAAGAGTTGAAACTCTGCATAGGTGCGTTCCAAAGCACCTCATTAATTCTCCGGTACATAAGTTTCGGAAGAACTATTCAGAGGTACTATTCGGAAGAAATTTCACGCCCGCATATGAACGAGACGGTTGGTAAGTTCGACGATCGGATGTGAATGTTGGTTAAAAGTGGGCCCAGCGCGTAGAAAAAGAATATGTTTCAGACCCCCCTGCACTAGAACGTGATCCTCTGTCTGAAATCGTCTTCCGTGTATTCATAGATGCGTCACCCACTATTATACTACTGTGTTCAAAAAGTAAGGTGAATTTTGTTTTAAAATAAATTTTTTTTATTTATTCTTCCAAATCGATTTCGTCCCCCTCAAAATAATCCCCCCTAGCAACAATACACTTATGCCAACGTTTTTTCCAACCTTTAAAGCATGCTAAAAAGTCGTCCTCAGGTATAGCCTTCAATGCGCGTAGCGATTCACGTTTGATCTCTTCAATCGACTCAAAACGATTTCCCCGGAGTGGTCTCTTGAGCTTTGGGAATAGCCAGAAGTCACACGGTGCTAAATCAGGCGAATACGGTGGTTGTGGAGCGACACGAGTGGAGTTTTTGGCGAAAAACCCACGAAGAACCAGTGCTGTGTGCGACGGTGCATTATTGTGGTGCAAAATCCAAGTGTTGTCTTTCCATAATTCTGGCTTTTTCTTGCGAATAGTTTCACGCAAACGACGCATAACACTTAAATAATATTCCTTGTTGACAGTTTGGCCAGTGGGAAGGAATTCGTAATGCACCACACCACGATAATCGAAGAAAACTGTCAACATGACCTTGATTTTTGAGCGACTTTGGCATGGATTTTTCGGTCTCGGTTCACCTTTGGCACGATATTCGCTCGATTGATCGGTTGTTTCCGGATCATAGGCATAAATCCAAGTCTCATCGCCCGTAATAATTTGTTTGTAGACGTCCGGATAGTCAAAAATCATTGATTCACATGCTTGAACGCGACGCTCTTTTTCGAGAAAATTGAGAAATTCTGGCACCAAACGCGATTCGACTCTTCTGAGGCACTAATGATCCTTCAAAATTGCTTGCACTGATCCAATTGATATTGCAAGCATGTTGGCAAGGTCTCAAATTGTTAATCGACGATTTTCGAGCATCAATTCCTTGATTTTCTTGATGTGCTGCTCATCAATTGACGTCGATGGTCGTCCAGAGCGTTCAAAATCATCAACACGTTCTCTGCCTTCTTTGAAGGCTTTGTACCACTTGTAAACATTTTTCTGTGACATAGTCTCGTCACCGAAGGCCTTTTGTAACATTCGATACGTTTCAGCGGCGGAAATTTCATTCCGCAAGCAAAATTTAATAGCACTTCTTTGCTCAACAAAATTCGACATCGTAAAAATCGCCAAATTCACTTTTCTTTGTTCACAAAACCAAGCGTAAACTAAAAACTAATGATGATATTGACATGTAATTTGTCACAGATGTCACTAACAGTCCTACCAACTTGAAAAAAAATTCATTTGTCCGATTCGGTTAACGCGGGAAGTTTAAATAAAAAATTCACCTTACTTTTTGAACACAGTAGTAAGTGACATGCTAGACATTCGAGAGCCAAAGCCCCTGGATGACGTGTTTAAGTTATCAGAAAGGTTTGCTATTCGAGCTGAACGGAAGCGCGCCGGCGTGAACGATTCTTCGCGATAAAAGTGAATCGATCAGTTGGCCCTCGTCCAACGGGCATATTAAAATCAGCAACACCCTATAGCGAAAGAGTGTCGAGTCTCCGTAACGAGGGTAACCATACAGAATATGAGGTGCGTTATTGCTATCTGCGTGACACGAGCTACACTTGCTGCCCGTGCAACAGAAGACCGAGGCGTGAGAGAAGAATAGGGGACGGTTGTCGCACCGCTATTGCTGTGTGAGAGGGACGGAATGTGCATGCTGCCCGTGGAACAGCTGCGCTCCCCGCCAGGCGCAGGCCCTCCGGAATGCTTCGCCTAATCTTCTCCCGAAATAATCGTTTAGAAAATTCGTCTGACCATTTAAACTTCCAATCGGCACGCCTCGGCCGAACGGCGGCGAGCCAGCCGGATGCGAGAAAGTCTGAAAATCCGAAAACGGCAGTAAAATTTCTGTCGACCACCTAGTAGCGATTTCTCGTGGTATCGAGGAAGGAGAGGTCGGATCTCCAGTGGTAAGAATATCGGCTCCTGAACTGAAAAACGGCTACGACACCTTTCACTGCGATACGGAATCCGACCTCAATCTTATCACATTATCTGCGCTCTTTGGCAAAATTCTCGTGGATGAGAGTGCGAATACGGAATTCAAAGGTTCAACTAAATTAAAGGCTCCGACTCTTGGTGGAGTGGAAATCCACTTCAGAGACGAGACTACGATATTTCATATTGTAAGAGAATTTCTCCCTATAACGGATATTCTCTCCTCAAATAACGGATGCACCTCTCCTCCCATCCAAGCGATAGAGATGACTCCTGCAGTAGCCGCTGCAGGGGAGCCTGAGTACGGCACTGCATTGCATACTAAGATGCCCTCCATTCCGTCCCATCATGAGAGCGAGATCTCAGTGGAAATGACAAGCCCTGAGTCAGAGCATACGAGCGATCGTGGAGCAGCACTCGTGTACCGACGGGACTCTTTTCAAAATTTTAAACAATCCCCTAGGGAGCTGGAGTAAAAATTCCAAGCTGGAAAAGCTCTTCAAGTAAATGAGGAGTGTAAGGGGGATTTAATAGATCGATTGTCGGAAGGTGATACAGTCGATGAGAAAACGAGTGATTTACTCATCGATTTGAACACATATAACGACAAAGAAGGCGATGCAGAGTTCGAACGACACATCGAGAGAGACGCGGCGCTAGAGAAGTCTCGAGAAAGGCTCCCGCTCTCCCACCTCTGACTGATACAATGCTTACTGGGCCTCAATACTCGCGGTTCTCGTTACCTGCGCCGAGTGAACGCCTTACTGCAAGGTATACTTCGCTCCCCTTACTGCCTCATTTGTCTCGAATACACGAACCGTAAGGAGGAACGATGAACCGTCCGGCTCCTTGGCTGCTCCGGGCCGCCCCCAGCGATAACGCCACTCGCGGCCATCATGCCCAGTGCTATCAGCCAGAGTATCAATTGTCCCGAAGAAATATGTGTAGTTGTTGATTCAGACTCCCCTGCTAAGTATATGCAGGACGACATTAACAAGGAAATATAGTTTGGTGTCCCCCTCCGATTTTGATGAAATTCACGTATGTTGTAGAGCATCGAAAACTAAAACACACGTATTTTTTTTTATCGGCGGAAAAACATTTCTAACGGGTGAGATCGCCCTCCAAAATTAGCATGTCGAGGGGTGATTATGCAGTTTTACCCAGAAGGCGTCAATCGATTTTAATGAAACAAAAACCAAAATACTCCTCATTGAAGACAATCAAAATTCCACGTGAAGTTGAAAAAAAAAATTCATTTGGAGGGGTGAACAACCCCCTGATTTTTCAATTTTCCACCCTACACAAAAAACTAACCAACCAAATTGAACAGAACATGTACCATTTGAAAGGACAAGTTAAAATAAAGTTGACGTATTTTTGCACATTCACAGGAAAATGAGTTTACGGGGGTAAACTACCCCTTATCCAGTATTACGTATATTTGTGCGTACATTCTTGTTTCTCGTTATTTACATGTTAAAGAGCTGCTTGCGTTCACTCTTTGTGCTGATTTTGTGCTTATCAATAATTTATCGTCTGTTTGAGAATCCGTCCGATGGTGTTTGACAGATCTGTGAATATATTGAAACTAATGAAGCTTTACTCAAAACAGGGTGAGAATAAACCAGACTTGTCGATGGAATTTGGAGAAAGTTGTTTATTGTACCGTACACACAAATACAATTAAATAGTGTATGTTGGAAAAATTATAAATTGAAAATAAATACAAAATAGACCAAATTTAGAAAAAAAAAAATATATATAAATAAGTGCACAGAAAATCTGAGAATTGGAAACTGAATTTAAGTAAAGAAGGTGAATTTGATTTGAGATGTTGCAGCACACAATTTTATTAATTGTGCTGCATGTGCTGAGAGCGGTGTACGCACTGCAGCCAGTGCTGCGGAGCATGCCACGCTATGAGATAAATGAGTGCGTATATTGTATAAATTATTCACTGCGAGCTCTCAGCAAGTTGCTCTGAGAGAAGTCGCAGTAAACCGATGAGAGCACTAGCAACTAAATTGCCTGAGTGCTGTACACGAAACAAGACAGCGTGACACGGTCAGCGCTGTAGAGTATGACCAGCAGAGTAATGAGGATGCACAAAATGATTAGACTGAATTCACAACACTTTCCAGCAAGTTTAATTGGGGGAAAGTGCAGTAAATTGGTAAAACACACGCAATTATATTAATCGAGCATGCTAATAATTGAGTGAAAACGTGGTGCAGCCCGCGCTGCAGAGCACGCCACAGTGTGAGACCTTTATGAGGATGTACCGATGTGTATTTCACTCCTCACCGTCATTGAATTACGTTAAATTGTAACGGTGTACTCTTACCTGAGTTTTGAGTCCTGGTGTGCAAGAAAAGCTGAGTAGATCCGATGAAAAGCGGTGAAAAGTCTGAGATGTTCAGAGGATGTGTGCGCTGTCCCAGAGGGTTTTCACAGAAGTGTCGAAATATCCAATATGGCTGCGGAATATGAAAGCGCCGTTGGACGCTGAAGTCAATTAAGAGAGATAGCCGGTGAGTGAAGCCGAAGTCAAGCGAGAGAGACATCCTCTCGCTCAACGCGGCATGCCTACGAGGCACAACCTCGGCTCCGCGAAGCCCTGCCTCGGCTATCTCCGCCCAACCGAATGCTGCGTGCTCGAGCACAGCAACAGGTCGACGCACGGCGAATATCGATCACCGTGCGCCAGCTGATTATCCAACATCGTCATATGTTATCGACCTTTCGATTCGATTGTATTTCGATTCGGCGCAAATTTCGGAATAAGTCGATGATGCAAGAGTCGTTCCATCTATAGAACATTGTCAATTATTCCAACGAAATGAATATGATCTTATCTTTTGAGTAATCTAATCATACGCCAATATGATAAAAATACTTTCGATGCAGTAAGAGGTGTTTTCTACATAGGCGGCTATCTGGGACTGCGTATTATCTGCTGATATCGCATGTGGTTCAAGAACAAGTCTTTTAAATATAAAAACCGCGATACATACAGCGATATTTAGTTGCTCATTTGAACGGAGTGCCAGTGCGTCAGTTATAATTTCTGATTAAAAAAAATCAATAGACCATGAAAGTGAATCCAATCAACGTCATTAAACTTCTTTTGGCTACATTTGAAGACATGAATATTCGCGAAACTTCGATTAACAATGCAGAAATCAAGGTAAAGCAGAATTTCGAAAAAGTTCTAATCGACTGCATGGACGATTATAATGGAGTTGAAATTATCGAGGAACAATCGCTAGATTTTCAAGAGCCATTCAAGCAATATGATGTTAACCCAGTCGAGGACACTCTTTGGCCACATGATGAAGCACCAGTGGATTTTGATACTTGTTCTAAAGACAAAGAAGACATAAGGTACGATTACAAACGCAAAGCAATCGAATACTGGAGATCCGGTAAGAAGAAAAATTACAGCGTCGATACCGTCAGTCAGAAATTCAAAAAAGTCAAATCTGTACGACAATTAAAACGCCGGGCAAATCAAATGAGCAAAGGTGGGACCTACAAGGAGAAATTAGCTCAAATCTCTGAATATACTTTGAAAAACATACAAGCCGCTGTGGATGCTGGTTTTATTATTCATGATATCGACCTTCAAAAGTGGGCTCTATAAGCTCAAAAAGAGATAGGTCACGAAGACATTCGTTTTAAAGCTTCTCATGATTGGCTTCGGAAGTTCAAAAAATCACATCGTATTGTTTCCAGGAAAATTAATAAATTCGTAACACGATAGACTATAGAAGACGAACCAGTTTTAAGAATGAATGCAGGAAACTTCGTGAATAAAATTAAACCATTTATTCAAAAATATGGACCGGAAAACATATATAATTCAGATCAGAGCGGTTTTCAACTGGAAATCCACTCTGGCAGGACTTTGACGGCTGAAGGAACTAAACAAGTGCAATGTGTATGTAGTACAATCCATATCATCTAAAACTCACAACTACACTATCCAGCCAACCAGAAATGCAGATGGAAAATTACTGTCACCCTTTTTTATCGTTCTAAAAGAAGGAAAGGGTGAGTTCGGCCCAATCGTGGAAAAAAATTTATTCAGGCCAGAAAACGTATTTTTAACAGCAACGAAATCCGTAAAAATTACTTCAGGTATGGACAAAAATGATTGCCAGAAAATATTAAACATATGTTGAATTATAGTATATCGATAACCAATATCATCCTATGTATAGAGCGATTCAAAGTATGGTTGGAAAAAGTATTCTTCCCCAACACCGGCCCTGACAGCGTATTGTTGATAGACTCGTGGAGTGGACACTGCCCAGAAGTTATTCGAAAAGCAACAACGCGGAAAAAAAAACAATCACAAAGATAATACCTAAAGGCACCACAGGGAAAATCCAACCACTCGACGTTTTTGGTTTCCGAATATGGAAAAATATTGTACGGCATTTTTCCGACAGTGTATTATTACTTAATTCTGATATTAATTTACACTTGAGAAACAACATAATCAAACTACAATCGCTCGCACACAATCAACTTTCATCACTCAGATATATATAAATCTTTTCAAATACGCATGGTTCAAAAGTAATTATAAAGTAAATATATAACCGATAAGCCAAACGAGTTCGATAATCCAGTGAGTTTTGGTTTCGGTCAATCGTCTCAAGCACACTGTGAAGTACTAGGTTGTAATAATGTGGCCATCATCAGATGCTCATGGTGAAAGAAGTCTTTATGCTTGCAACATTTTTTTGAAGAGTATCATTTCTGCACGACTTACGAACCATGATTGCTGCAAATTATGACAGTAATGTGCACGTTGATGAATTGTAAAAGGAATGATAAGTTATATTATATACTGTGGTGTATGTAGATGCGCAAGACGGTAAGAATATATGTGAGAGAATGGAGAGTGGGGAGAACGATAACACAGGACGTGAAAAGGACGACAGTCGAATAAACGCGCTTGCCGAAACCGGGTATTTGTTATTTCTTGCCTATGTCCGCAGCTGATTGCCGCTGTTTCGAAATACAGCCATACATATATGCCATACAACCACTCAACCCCAGCAACATTCCCCAGTATTCTGTACTTGAACAAGCTATTTTTTTCAGTAAATAACGCAAAACTCGTGAATGGACCATTCTAATTGTAACAGCCGGTCACCCCCTTAATAATTAATAATAAATAAAGCATCATGCGAAGTGCCCCACGTTGACTTCGGCTAACAGGAATGTTTTGAATCAATTCAGACATTTAAATAACGAGAATCAAGAATGTACGCACAAATATACGTACTAATGGATAAGGGGTAGTTTACCCCCGTAAACTCATTTTCCTGTGAATTTGCAAAAATACGTCAACTTTATTTTAACTTGCCCTTCCAAATGGTACATGTTCTGTTCAATTTGGTTAGTTAGTTTTTTGTGTAGGGTGGAAAATTGAAAAATAAGGGTTTGTTCACCCCTGCAAATGAAATTTTTTATTCAACTTCACGTGGAATTCGATTGTCTTCAATGAGGAGTATTTTGGTTTTTGTTTCATTAAAATCGGTTGACGCCTTCTGGGTAAAACTGCATAATCACCCCTCGACTTGCTAATTTTGAAGGGCGATTTCACCCCTTAGAAAAGTTTTTCCGCCGATAAAAAGAAACGTGTCTTCTAGTTTTCGATGCTTTACAACATACGTGAGTTTCATCAAAATCGGAAGGGGACACCAAACCATCTTTCCTTGTAAGTCAATAGATATACCCTCCAAAAGTAATGGCCTTCCGAGTGGATGTACCAGCGATGTCGCAGAGAACGTCTCCGCGTTTACTGGCAATCGAGAGAATTTAACTTGTAAACGTGACAATTACGCCCACTTCATCCCCGCGGATGGAGAATTAAAGGACCCCATGGGAAGACTTTTGTCCAATTGAGGATTAATAAATACCTCGGCAATAAAAGTCAAAGGTCTCGTAACACGGCAAATTGCAATTACGCCCAACGGTAAGTACTATATTTACAGCGTGGTCATAAAAGAAATATCTTATGACAAAACGTCAAAGGAAACAGTATATTCCTGTTAAAAAATGTTGAACAACATCCTGCAACATCAGCACGACAACACTGTTCGAATTTCTAGGTCAGGGGATATTACGAACGAATTACCCAGCAAAGCATTCATTACGATAACTCACGAGCTGTTCAGGGGTGCTGATATATCTGAAACCATGTGCTATGGTAGAATTATACTACCCCTTCGGGAACAGAGGCGTGGTATAATCATGGAATACCACGAAAACCTAATAGGTGTTCATAAGGAAGTAACGAAGACTTATAGGAAAATCCGCGAACGATTTTATTGGCCTTCGCTTTTCAATAAGGTCCGGAATTACATCCCCTCATGTAACGATTGCCAACAAGGTGGAACAGAAAGTAGTTCGCACTAAGATTCGAGAGCCGATGTTAATTGCGGATACACCCGCTGACATATTTGACAAGGTTTTTCTTCATACTATGGGGCCTCTCCCCACTATCCCGCATGGAAATAAACATATATTGACCATGCAGGATAACTTGGCGAAATATTGCTTGGCTGAGGCTCTACCGGATTTGAAGGCCACGACAATCGCGGAAGCCTTGCCGTGTCTATTAATAAGTCAATTCGGCGCTCCGTGGGCTATCCTTACCGACCGAGAAGTTTCTTTCACGAGTAACCTGTTGAACGAACTATCTCGAATTTTTTATATTTAACAATTAACGATGTCTGGTTACCATCCCCAGACAAACATTCCATTGGAGCGCAGCCACCTAGTACCAACCAAATATGAAAGCATTATGCGACTGCTTACGACCATTGGGATTGGTTGCTGCCTTTTGCAAAGCTCTTGTACAATACATGCGTCCATGAGGCATTGAATTTTACACCCTACGAGGTTGTTCACAGGAGCCTGCCTCGTTTGCCAAGCCAGTACCCCGTAGATGAAAAACTACAATCGTATAACTCATTTTCGGTTGAACTGATTGGACGTTTATTGAAAATACGCGAATTAGCGGAAAATAATTAAATTAAGGCAAAGGAAAACTCCTAAATCCGTTACGATAAAACCGTGCGTCCATTCAAAGGGAAGGTAGTTGACCAGGCGTATGTCTTGAACGAACCAAAAAAAGGTTAATTCGATGCCAATTATACAGAACCGTTAATCATTGTTCAGCTCTCGGACACGCATAAAGTTGTGTTGGAGGCGGATTTGTAACATATCGATAAAGTAAATATGGCATATACATAGAAATTTTTTAAAATAAAAAAAAAATGATAAAGTTATAATTGAAGTAATGGTACTGAATACTGAAAAAGGGTACTGAATGCATATATATTGTATATGGTACATATGTATACTGTCAATACAATGGAGATAAATATATATGTATATCAATGTATTCATACAAATACATGTGAATAGTTGTATGCACGAATTTATACTACGAGAAATACTATGAGACTAATACAAGTATGGGTGAGTATAATCATTGGTATACGTGAGAAAATATCTTTGTAAGCCTGCGTGCGTCCTCACATGAGTGGAACCTATAGAAGGGATAGTTTTAACAGAAGAAATGCATTATTTGTTTAAACACGAATTTCAAATTCCATTCAAGAAAACAACATGAATGCCATAAGTACGGGCATCCTTCTTGGGGTTATTGCGACAGCACTATGCCCGCTCAGCGCGTCATCAAGTTACATTTCCAGCCAGATAACTCGAGCGGAAAGACTTATGAACGAATTAAAATCAGTCGCATGTGACTCCCGACTCATACGAACCGATAGAAGACACACCTCACAACATAAAGAGAAGGTCAGTCCCTCTCGGCTTCGTTGGATCAGTCAGTAAGTCATTATTTGGTACTCTGACTCAAGAAGATGCTGAGTATTTAAACGACCAAATTGACCGACTGTTTGCCGACCAAACGAATCTCGCACACTTGATCGGAAAACAAATGCACATAACAACGTCAAGACTTCAAACGCTACACGAAGAAAACATTGTAGAAGCTCAACGGGTGAACAGTCTCGTTACACACATTGCACAGTTACGAATGGAAATGAATATGCTACGCAGAAATGAAACTCGGTTGTAGTAGAACAGCGCACTTGTGAATTACGCCACCCGCGTAGAAGCGAGTTTAGAACGATATATACGCACGTGCGACACTATTTACGTGTTATCGCCTCCACACGTGCTGGCAGACTCGATCCGAGCATGCTGACGATGGGACAGCTATTGGTCGTTCTCAAGGAGGTACAAATACGGGCCAGCGTTTACGAATTACTAATAATCTCCACTCATTAAAATACTGCATATAAATATCATTATGTTAAAGACCCATAAATAGTATTAGCGTAGGTAATTCAACAGGGATCGAAGTAGCTCAGGAAAAATATAAAAAAGGCGATAACTGAACAGGGTGCGGCCCTGGTATGTCAAGTAGCTGCGCATGCACCCAGAATGCATCCCACTGACGCCGGATCGCAGCGGTGGTCGGGTGGACGCGTAAGTCGGCCTTTAAAAAATACCAGCAGGGAACTCTACTCCCACCAACGGGCCTGGAGCGGGTATTGAACAACTCAGCGGTAAACTCGAGGATAGTCAGGATATCGCAAGCAACGGCCGGCCAGTTACCAACGGTCCGCATGCTAAACCTCTTACCTAGGGAACGCGACGAATATATAAAATTCATCAAGTGACGTTTACTTTTCTTTTATAAATTCAATATTAGTTAACGAATATCTTTAGATTAGGAATTATATCAGGGGTACAAATTGAAAATGCGGGTTTGATAACAGATGGCGTTACTAACGCTATACGCATCAGGCAGTACTGTGACTATGTTCATGTCAAAGCTACGTCTTATAGCTTTAATTTTCAGTATGTGTCAATTTGTCGCAGTGTCAAATTCATAGTTTTTTTGAGCTCTCAATATGTCGAGTTTCGTGCCAACAAAACAGCATTTGCGGGAAGTTTTAATTTACTTCTTTAATTTGAAGAAAAGTGCTGCTGAAGCACATCGATTGGTCTCCGAGGCTTATCCGAGTCATGTTCCATCGGTTTCAACGTGCGAGAGATGGTTTGTGCGGTTAAGAAGTGGTGATTTTGACGTTGAGGACAAAGAGCGGCCGGGCCAAGTGAAAAAGTTTGAGAATGCTGAATTGGAGGCAATACTCAATGAAGACTCGTGTCAAACTCAACAAGAGCTCGCAGATTCATTGGGAGTGACACAACAAGCCATTTCCCATCGTATAAAAGCCCTCGGAATGATCCAAAAGCAAGGACATTGGGTGCCGTATGAGCTGAAGCCGAGAGACGTCGAGCGCCGTTTTTTTGCATGCGAACTGCTGCTCGAACGGCAAAAACGGAAGGGTTTTTTGCATCGCATTGTCACTGGTGATGAAAAGTGGATCCATTACGATAACCCGAAGCGCAAAAAATCATATGGTTACCCCGGCCATGCATCATCATCGACGGCCAAACCAAATATTCACGGCGCCAAGCTCATGCTCTGTATTTGGTGGGACCAGCTGGGTGTGGTGTATTATGAGCTATTGAAATCGAACGAAACCATCACAGGAGCACTATACCGAACTCAATTGATGCGTTTGAGCCGCGCACTCAAAGAAAAACGGCCACAATACGAGCAAAGACACGACAAAGTAATTTTGCAACATGACAACGCTCGGCCACATGTTGCAGCGCCGGTCAAAACATACCTACAAACGCTGAAATGGGAAGTCTTACCCCACCCGCCGTATAGCCCAGATATTGCTCCTTCCGATTACCACCTTTTCCGATCGATGACACATGGCCTAGCTGACCAGCGCTTCCATTCTTACGAAGAAGCCCAAAAATGGGTCGATGACTGGATAGCAGCCAAGCCGGCCGAATTTTTTCGCGACGGTATCCGTAAATAGCCAGAAAGATGGGAAAAAGTTGTGGCTAGCGATGGACAATACTTTGAATAATTCATTTGTTACCATTTTTTCAGAATAAACGTTCAAAAATAGAAAAAAATCCCGCATTTTCAATTTGTACTCCTGATATTACTTATCAGCATCTCTTTTCACGTCATAGTGCATATTGTTAAATCGAATGTTATATCTCTATTCTCATAAATTCTTTAAATTCACCCACGTACACGATTATAAATGCACTCAAGTGCCCGGGAGTAATTTATTGTAAGGCGCGTGGTAGCCATGATACCAAGAAAAGGGGTTCGATAATTAAATTTCATATTTATTTTTTTATGTATCACACAATTTCTACTTTGTTTCTCTGAATAAACCCTACTTTTACCTACTACAAAAGCCTAAAATTACTTTCCTCCCTGCTCGAGTCCGAATAAACCCTTTAAGGGTAATGTTAACGCTCAATACCGTTACATTATATCATCATTGCCAGGCGAAAACAGAGAGGAGTCAACTGGACTTTGCACAGAAAGAAATGCTGCGTCCAGAATAATCTGCCCTCCTCTTCTCTTGTACGGGGCTTTCGAATCCTGCCCAGGCGAGGAGAACGGCGGTCTTCTTTCAGTAATCGAAGGGAGTAGCTCAAAGAGTTGAAGCTCTGCGTAGGTGCGTTACAAAGCACTTAATTAATTTTCCGGTACATAAGTTTTCGATTCCGGGACGGAATACCACGAGTCAATAAGAAAACGCCGTGAGTAGGGTGCACCGCATGACTGTCCCCCGTGTTAAATAATTTGTCCTTCGTTATTATTCTAAGGTCAATTTAATTTGTGTACACAATCATGATAACTATAAAAACAATCTAGTTGGTTGTACAGTGAACTAATGAACAATTTATATATATATATATATATAAAGGGTGATTTTTTAAGAGCTTGAGAACTTTTTTTAAAAAAAAAACGCATAAAATTTGCAAAATCTCATCGGTTCTTTATTAGAAACGTTAGATTGGTCCATGACATTTACTTTTTGAAGATAATTTCATTTAAATGTTGACCGCGGCTGCGTCTTAGGTGGTCCATTCGGAAAGTCCAATTTTGGGCAACTTTTTCGAGCATTTGGCCCGGAATAGCCCGAATTTCTTCGGAAATGTTGTCTTCCAAAACTGGAATAGTTGCTGGCTTATTTCTGTAGACTTTAGACTTGACGTAGCCCCACAAAAAATAGTCTAATGGCGTCAAATCGCATGATCTTGGTGGCCAACTTACCGGGCCATTTCTTGAGATGAATTGTTCTCCGAAGTTTTCGCTCAAAATGGCCATAGAATCGCGAGCTGTGTGGCATGTAGCGCCATCTTGTTGAAACCACATGTCAACTAAGTTCAGTTCTTCCATTTTTGGCAACAAAAAGTTTGTTAGCATCGAACGATAGCGATCGCCATTCACCGTAACGTTGCGTCCAACAGCATCTTTGAAAAAATACGGTCCAATGATTCCACCAGCGTACAAACCACACCAAACAGTGCATTTTTCGGGATGCATGGGCAGTTCTTGAACGGCTTCTGGTTGCTCTTCACTCCAAATGCGGCAATTTTGCTTATTTACGTAGCCATTCAACCAGAAATGAGCCTCATCGCTGAACAAAATTTGTCGATAAAAAAGCGGATTTTCTGCCAACTTTTCTAGGGCCCATTCACTGAAAATTCGACGTTGTGGCAGATCGTTCGGCTTCAGTTGTTGCAGGAGCTGTATTTTATACGGTTTTACACCAAGATCTTTGCGTAAAATCTTCCATGTCGTCGAATAACACAAACCCAATTGCTGCGAACGGCGACGAATCGACATTTCACGGTCTTCAGCAACACTCTCAGAAACAGACGCAATATTCTCTTCTGTACGCACTGTACGCATTCGTGTGGTTGGTTTAATGTCCAATAAAGTAAACTGAGTGCGAAACTTGGTCACAATCGCATTAATTGTTTGCTCACTTGGTCGATTATGTAGACCATAAATCGGACGTAAATCGCGAAACACTTTTCGAACCGAACACTGATTTTTGTAATAAAATTCAATTATTTGCAAGCGTTGCTCGTTAGTAAGTCTATTCATTATGAAATGTCAAAGCATACTGAGCATCTTTCTCTTTGACACCTTGTCTGAAATCCCGCGTGATCTGTCAAATACTAATGCATGAAAATCCTAACCTCAAAAAAATCACCCTTTATATATATATATATTAGGTGCGCCACTAAGTTCCCGCTGTTTTTCAAGAGATGGTTCCAGTAGTAAGTGCTGGTCGATTGGGACATAACCAAAACCAAGCTTAGACATATGGTAAACAAACCGCTTTGATACATTAGTGATTTTGTTTTTGCGTCATATACTTTTGGTTGTGTGAAAATGTCTGATTTCGTGCCAAATAATCGTCATTTGCGGGAAGTGTTGCTTTTCTTCTTTCATTCGAAGAAAACGGCGGCTGAAGCGCATCGAGAACTCCAAAAAGTTTACGGAGATGCTGCTCTAAGTGAAACAAAATGCCATGATTGGTTCCGTCGCTTCAAAGACGGTGATTTTGATGTTGACGACCGTTCGCGTGAAGGAAGGCCAAAAACCTTCGAAGACGATGAATTGGAGGCATTGCTCGATGAGGATCCGTGCCAAACGTAAAAAGAGCTTCCTTCAGCATTAGGAGTTACCCACCAAGCCATTTCCAAGCGATTGCATGCGTTGGGAATGATTCAAAAACAAGGAACTTGGGTTCCTTATGATTTGAAGCCAAGCGACGTTAAGCGTCGTTTTTTCGCCTGTGAACAACTGCTCCAGCGGCAAAAGAAGAAAGGTTTTCTTCATCGCATCGTTACGGATGATGAAAAATGGATTCATTACAGCAACCCAAAGAGAACAAAATCATCGGGACTGCCCGGTCATGCTTCTACGTCGTCGGCTCGGCCGAATATTCACGCTGCGAAGATTTTGCTGTGTATTTGGTGGGACCAGGGCGGTGTTTTTTTATGAGCTGTTGAAACCGAATAAAACCATCACTGGGGAACGGTATCGAACTCAATTGATGCGATTGAGCCGAGCACTGCGCGAAAAGCGGCCACAATACGAGCAGAAGCACGAAAAAGTGATTCTACAGCATGACAACGCTCGGCCTCACGTTGCCAAACCCGTTAAAACCTACTTCGAAACGCTCAAATGGGAAGTCCTACCCCACCCGCTATATTCCCCAGATATTGCGCCGTCCGATTATTACTTGTTCCGTTCGATGGCCCATGGTGTGGCTAATCAGCAGTTCAGCTCATATGAAGACATCTCAAAATGGCCTGCTTCGTGAATAGCCTCAAAAGACAAAAACTTCTACCGTGACGGTATTCGAGCTCTGTCAGAAAGATGGGAAAAAGTTGTCGCTGGCGATGGGCAATATTTTGAATGATTCATTTGTAAACATTGTTTCACAATAATGTTGCATTTTCATTAAAAAAAAACAGCGGGACCTTAGTTGCGCACCTAATATAAATACGTGACAACATGTTATTTTACTATAATTAGTATAAGGATTGTTTTGATACTCAACAACAGGTTGTAAGTATGTATGCGTGAATGATTGAATGAATCAATGAATTTTAGTGAATAAATTTTCATATTGTTTCACTTTTACAACGCAAGATATTAACTTATGTTTCATCCCTTTGACATAACCCCCTCCGAGAAACCGTACCCGTTTAGGGGCGGACAATGCAGCTCTCCCACCATAAAAATTAAGATAAACCCTGCGCTTCACGCAGGGATTTGTTATGTTCGCTACCAAGCCTGCAGCTCGAGACGTAACATTACCATTGAATATGTCGTCATAAGTGGTAGGCAATGGTCCTATCATAACCATGGCTATTTTATCAAGAGAGCTGCCAGGCATATCGGTGACGATCATCGGTTGCTTGGTTGTAATGCGTTGTGATCTCCCATCAGAGAAGTATGGGGTTCTCCAACGATTTTTCGTTTTTCTCTTTTAGGAGGTATTTCAATGAGCATTTTATAAACAGTGAATAGTATCGATATATCTGATAAGTGGTTCATAAGACCTTGCGCAGCTGCAATTCAGGGTATTTTATATATAGCTTCGCTTTTCACTGTACAACTTGATTCAAGTAAAAGTTCTAAATTCTCGGTTCAGAGTGATTCCAAAATGTCATTACTATCTATAGTTGTCACATTACCGCGTGAATCACCCTCAACCAGCAAACATATTAATAATTTCATCTTCGTTCGAATTACTCTAGCTCTGTCTAAGTTAAAGTTTTTTAAGTATGGTAATAACTTTACTACTTCTCAATCTTGACTACCTACATAAACAGGTTAACCTTCCGTTGTAACAAAGATCACCAAGTTGCCTGCTTACATGATAAGTTACATATTACGAGTCACGTTTACTGTAAAGGAATCATCTTTTGTTCTGGTACTTTACTTGAACGGAATTTTTATTTTGTCGAAAATATTGTTCTCATTTTCGAATTCACTATCCGATTCGTCACTACTATCTGAAATACAAATCACATCTGACGTCGCCTACGCGCAAAAACGAGCTGTTCATCCATTAGTGTTATCTTATGCTGAACAGCATTTGTGCAATCCAAATATTCACCTGGTATGTGAAACAAGTCTGCTATGTCGTTCATCAAGGTGTGAATACTACCTTTTTCTTTTTCGTTGAAACGCTCTAGCCGCAGCAAGGCTCTCACTCACCCGTCTCACTCAAAGTTTATTACCGCAATGGTTTTTACCTTTTTGTTTTCCCTAAACTCGCGGTTGCAACCATCATATGTATGCAATGAATTTATATTTGGGTTTTCGTTACATTCCAAGTGTTTTATTGCATCGAAATCATAGAGCATTACAATGCGTGTTCCGACTACAATGCCCTTCTCCGTTGTGTTAATCGCCCTTATGTATGCTACATCATTTATTCTACTAACTGCGGCTTCGCCAGCAAATATACCTTCTTTAATTTTTAATCACGGAATGAGTCCCTCTTTGATGTCTTTATTTCTTGTTTGTACTCTAAACACGACTCTCCTGTGTTTAGGTAAAATCATGAAATTTTTAGTTTTAAATGAAAGTTCCCCATTACACCATTTTACAACTTCGCTATCGTAATATATTGATGTTTTATGCCGCGAATTAAATTTCGATTCCAATATTGCATCTTATCGATTACAAATATTATAATTTTAGTATTTTCTCTCTTTTGACAGAGCAAGCTACTGTAGCCCGCCCTAACCTTTTTCTTAGTTACTTCGACTCTAGAGGGTTCTAGGCAAGATGGCCGACAAAACGCACGCCTTGTAATTTGTTTTCCACAATAAACGTTATTTTCACATATGGGTTTGAGAATCCTGTGTTACACACCCACCCAAACAAGTTCCTAACAACAGAGTAATTTTTTATGATATGGTACTCTGAGTGCGTTCCCTGTGTTTCAATGTTAGTCAATCCTAACGTACACTCCCGGACAAAAAGATAGCACACGTGTGCTATCTTTAATTTCTCATACTAGGAACATACTACAGTGATCATTCTGGGTAATATATAAAGTATACCTTTGACGAATATGTAAACTTAACACAGATCGAGCTTATTTCAATGACTTCTCATTATAAAAACATAATTAAAGAATTTGAGGCAGACAAAATGATAGCACGTCAGAAAATTAATATATATTGCATATAATACAGCCACATTTTTCGTAAAAATTATAAAACAAAAATATTTTTTTTCATAATAGTGTATCTCTATATGAAATTATCAATTTTTAGTAATGTGTTGAACCTCCTTTACTTTCAATCACTTCCAACATCCTTTTAGGCAAAGATTTATATATTTTTTTTATATCGTGTTGTGCTAAATTTTCCCATTCAGCTGTAATGCAAGCTTTTAACTCCTCTACATTTGCAAATTGTCGTCCTTCGGCATACACTGCTTGTGAAAGTATTGACCAGCAATTCTCAATGATATTGAGATCGGGTGAACAGGCCGGCCATTGAAGGGTAGAAATATTTTCATTTAATAAATAGTTTTTAATAATTTTAGCTGTATGTACCGCAGCATTGTCTTGCTGGAAGATGTAGGGCGTTGCAGCAATGCGTTCTGCATATGTATTAATTTGCATCTTGATGAGTTTAAGATAACTGGTACTATTCATTGTACCTTGAATAAATTTTATTTCCGTTTTTCCCTTATATCAGATACCAGCCCAAACCATTACTCCACCTCCACGCATTTGTCGTCGAAGTTTTGTTAGTGGCTGCGTACGGATATCGCAGTAATAAAATGCGCAACCATCTGGACCATCTAAGTTAAATCTTTTCTCGTCCGTGAAGATCACTTTTTTCCAGGTACTTTTCCAATGCACGTGGTCTTTTGCGAATGATAAACGGGCTGTCTTGTGTTTTACATTCAGTGCTGGCTTTCTGGTTAATTTGCTTCGGTTTATAATTTTACTATCTTGGAGTACTCGTCGAACGTTTTGTATGTTAGTTTTAATTCCAGCTTTCGCTGCAATCTCTCTAGCAGTAGCACATGAGTTAGAAGCTGCGCGAATTATCGCTCGTGTAGCGCGTTCCGATAAAGCCCTTGGTCTCCCAGTGCTTTTCCGCTTTCCATATGAGCTTGTATTTTGAAGAAAATTATATACAACCTTGCGACTACGGTTTATTTTTTTTGCAATTTGCGAGACAGACAAGTTTTCATCTTTTAGTGCTAAGATTGCACCTGTTTCACTTGCAGTCAGCTTTTTATCACGACCCATTTTACTGATAACGAAAACCGTTTTGTAATATCAGGAGAAACTATAATTTCATGACATTTCACGGTGAAAGTTCACGGAGCACTAGAGAAATATCAATATACTCTAAATGTGCTATCATTTTGTCTGCCTCAAATTCTTTGTTTATATTGTTATTATAAGAAGTCATTGAAGTAACCTTAATCTGTATTATGTTTACATATTTGTCGAAGGTACACTTTCTATATTGCTCGGACTTATCAATATAGCATGTTCCTAACATGAGAAATTAAAGATAGCACACGTGTGCTATCTTTTTGTCTGGGAGTGTATATACAGATTCCTCTGATATCCTCTGTAACTTTGAGATATCATTTGTATTTATGGAGACTTCATGTTTTAATGCCCCTCATGGGTCTTGTGTTTTATGAGAGTGGGAGTTGACGTGATTTAACTTCGACCACAGACACGAAAGAGCCCATTTTCAACCGGATGTTGGCTGTTTTGACGCTTTATTTAATAATGCGGTGTGGGCGTTCAGGGCACCTTCTGATTGGATCGCGCCTGATACCGATGCTAGATGTGTTTTCCAATGACGCAACTCGTTTCCCGATCCCTTATTCCTCTTGTCACGTTGGCGCGTGTAACATGCTTGTATATCATATCCCGGTTTATTGCAGTATGACGCGACTTGTCAATCAGGTGGAGATGGCCCTAAATATCCCGGTATCGGGCTAAATTTACCGTCTCGCTGCGATCTCTCGTTTAGGTTCATTGCCAGCCACTGGTCTATACTAACCTGTTTTACTACAGTGGCTACAAGTAAGTCTGGCCGACTGAGTGGTGCTATCGCCAGACGTATTTTCTTTGGGAGGTACGAATGATTTAGACTCTAATCGCATGCCTCTGAATCTAAATTTGTCCTTTTAATTTTTCCTTTCTACTCAAATAGCTGCAGCGTACGCACTCGCAAAATTGTTGTAGCGATCCCTACGCATATTCAATATGAAATTGAGATGCAATCCCTTCACAACGCATTGTATTGTTTCACCCTATATGTCTGTTAATTGTAATGAAGTTGAAGGACTTTTCGCGCTCATCTCGGCTTTGTCAACCACAGCGCGCAAGTCCTTAACATGGCTAATATAGTCAATAACGTGCTCAAATCTGCCTTATTGAATACCACCGAGTTCACTGTAATACTGATTGACGGACTGCAGTATCGCGGAATACTTTTTTGAGAGTATCTATCAACTCTTGTATAGACTCGAAAGTATCATCTTCTACCGCTGTATATACCATACCTTTTAGCTTATTATGAAGCTAGCGAGCCAGCATTGGCACTTGTATTGGCGGAAATATTTTCCTGTTACATATTCGTGCAAGAGCAATATTTTCCCTATTAAAACTTGAAAAACTCTTCAGAGCGTCTTTGTAAATTTATGATAGGCATGCAATAGTTTTTCTTGACTGAAGTGCTGATGAAAATTTTAGTAATTGTGGTGATGTATTTCTATTAGGTCTGTGTATTTGGATTTTTCCCTGGGTGAGCCAAGGTGACATCGTTTTTTAAGTTACAGAATTCTTTAATTCGTTTCGTGACTCATAAGGTTGTCGAGAATTTTGCATATTTCTTGCAGTTAATCCGTTAATTACTCCTTGTTGTCGAAATAATTGTGTCTGAGCTTCTCCGTATGTCGCCTTCGGATATTTTTCTATTTTCTAAATCTATTAATCTATTATGTGTTCCGAATTCCGTAATACGTCAAGCTTCTTTTTGTTCAATTAGTTATTGCAGTTTTTTAGTTAACTGTTCTTGTATCAATCTAGATTCATCCTCCGTAAGAGGATCAATTAACTTTGTTGATTGACGAGCATTCATTTTATTAATGAAGTTAAGATTTAAGCAAAGTTAAATGTTGTTATTTATAATATTCCAATGACACTAAAGTATAACGTCAAGGAACGTAAAGTTGCATTTTTTAAAAGAAATATGAAGTATCGATGGCGCGACGAGACGAGTCACACGTTACACCCGATTTATGACCTCTGCTAGGACCGGAATGCGCTAGTCGGGGATAGAGGTCAGTGTGTCACTCTTGGTAGTAGAACGTGGAGATGTATGAAAGTGACGGGGGGCGGGCGTACATGCGTGCGTGTGTGGGTCGGTGGGTAGGTGGGTGGATGTGTGTGTGTGTGTTTATTTTTACGTGCATCATCTTCGATAACCTCCCGGGATGTACATCGGAAGACGGTCAGGCGTAGAAAGCCAATTAAATTAGGATAAACAAAAATAATAATTACGAAAGTTTTCAACTTAATAGAGATGTTTGTATTGTCTTACTTATGAATGCATAAAAATCTGGAAACATTAAACTCGAGTTCAAGCCACTATATTATAAAAAGTGTGCACTTTTATGGTTTTGTTTTAATTTATCATGCGAATGCTCAATTTTATGAAAAAAATAGTCAGCATAAAAATTTAAGATGATTAAATTTTCTATAAAAAACGTTGAATACATTTTTCGATTAGAATAATAGTTTGACAATGAGCGGCGAATGTGAGACTATCGTGTGAAGGTAGCTCCAGACGTCGATCCGCATCGCTGGATTAGAGGCACGATGATTGATCACTGATATTTTGATTACCTATGCATCCTTGTGTGATGAGCAGAAGCCTAAATTCGAAAACAGAGTTACTAAACTCTCGGAACCGAATTGTCTATATAAAAATACCGCGAGGCTAATTTGCAAGCAGGATATAAACGAACATGGCCTTATTACCGAGATGATAGCTTGACCTATGGAAATCCATTTTCTTGACACATCAGCTGCTGTCGTATTCTTTTTGTTTCGACATGATGTTTCGCAAAAAAAGATTAAGAGTCTTCGGAATCACATTGCTGGAATTCTTTAGAAACTCTTCACTGCGAGCGTAAGGCGTGTTTTCGTATACTTGTGACAGTATATCCTGCCTAATGATTAATGCAGCTGCCTTGACGATTCGCAGTCGTTATTCACGCTTTTTTTTCTCGCGCTGTACCAAGAATCGTTCAAAATGTTGAGTCCTCTGTCGCGAAAGCAAATCGTTGGAATTTGTTTCTGATTATGTTTGATGAGAATACTAGCTCCGTATTTTTCTTTCAACTTAGATTTTACGGTTATATCAGTAGGAACGTATGGGGTACACTGAGACATCAAGTCAGGTATTGACACTTGACTGTCGTTCATCGCTAGAAGCAAGATATTATATTTCGCCGAGCTGTTTTCCATCTAGAGCCTGCTGCACGATAGTCTCAAGTGACTCGCGCACGTCGTGATCCAGACAGGGACACCAGGAGGCGACATCGCATTTCAGTCCAGGGGACGAGGGCAGTATTTGCGCGTGCATACGTGTCGATCACGGACATCGGAAAATTTTCTGCTTGGACATAACACCATCCCCCCCCTTGGAGTGTCTTCGTCCCCGCCGACCATATCTATACCTAACATTATGCCTTACTTATACCTAACATTATGTATTTACCGAAAAAGCAGAGAATGCGGAGTATTATCCAATTAAACCAAACCACGTCGAGTCACTAATGCCGCAATAGTATCACACTAGTCACCCACTGCTGCAGTGCTCCACGGGGGAGATGAGGGCTGAAGCGACGTCCGCCCCCCATGCCCGCACGTCCTGTTGATGGCACCGGCTCACTGTGGCGTCGGAGGCGGCAACTTTTACCCCCAACCATCCGTTTGGTTTGGGTGGAGTCATTTGTTACCACGGATTTGCTTCCACGCTGCGGAACTCCTTGCTGCGGTGTAGGCGAAGCAAGAGAGGTAGAGTTTGCGAAATGTCTCATGGACCGGGATTTCCATAGAACAAATGAATTTTCTGTCCGTCGCTCTACACGAGGCAAGATACATGGAATCCTCGAGCAAGAATGTACGATGGTCCGCTGAGAGCTCGAGATACTTAGAGGAGGGGCGGATGAATGCCGAACCTGTCTCGTTGCCAATCTTCTGCGGAACCGGCCACGTGTGCATGTCACAAAGTTGATAGTTGGTGCGGTCTAACAATGATATATGCACAACTATCGATATACGACCTTTAAGATACGTAATAAGTAAGGTCTGTGCGAGCGAAAATGGCAAGCGTTTCAGATCTCGTGTATTACATGGCAAGTGGAAACTCATAAGTGCTGGCCTGTATTTCTACTTCCTTGACCACAAGCAATAACTGTCCCGTGATTAGGACGCAACCGAGCTTCGGTCCGGCGAAGCATGTTTGTTTCCATTTGCAGCTGTGTAACGTGTGTAACGAGACTATCCATACACTGAGCCACCACAATGTTTTCTTCCATGAGCGATTGAAGCCGTGACGTTGTTATATGTATTTGTTTCCCGATCAAGCGTGTGAGATTAGTTTAATTGGCAAACTATCGATCAATTCGACTGTTGAAATACTCCGTATATTCTTGGTTTAGAGTACCGAATAGTTATCTGCTCACTGATCCGACGAAACCAAGAGAAACTGATCTCGTCCTTATGATGTGAGGTATAGTATCTTCAATTGGCTCTCGTACCTATAAGTCGGGAGTCGTATGTGACCTGCTTTAATTCCGCTGCGAGTCTTTCTGCCCGCGTTATCTGACTGGAAATATATCGTATCGTAAACTTGCTCCGTCGGTGAGGAATTCCTTTATAAAGCAGCTGATATCCAAGAAGACCGTGATTCTCCAATCTGCATGCTACAGCCGACATCATTTTCTTGAAGTAAAGGCCCAGGCATTGGCTTACGTCAGTGGCTTGAAATAAATTTAAAGCGGTGAGCGAGCACAATGCCGCCGCAATGAGTCCGAGAAGGATGTCTATACTTACAGCCTTCGTGTTGTTTCTTGAATTGAATTTGTTGTTTAGCCAAATAATACATTCTTCCTTTAAAACTGTTCCTTCCGTGGGTTCCACCTGTGTAAGGATGCACGCAAGCATACGAAGATATTTTCTTGCGCATACAAATGATATTACTGATCTCTTTTTATACTATTCTAATTAGTATAAATCCGCGCATACAAATACTCACATATATATATATGCATACAGATATATGTTTGTAAAAACGTATTATACTTATGGGGACAAAAACTGATGCAAAAGAGTGGTTATGAAGACATTTTGGGCTTATGAAGGCGGTCCTCATAACTTTCTATGTAAAACGGTAGTTATAGGGACAGTCCTCATAAATTTAGTCAATATACTAAAAGGTACTTATGAGAACCGTCCTCACAAATACCTCTATTCAGCAAGAGGTATATATTTATATACACCTATATACACCTGTATACCCTTCGACCTAAAACCGTTTCACCAAAAGCCTTACGAATCACGGTTATTCATGCGATGGCGTCAGAATTGATGCTACGACTGCATAAAGTGTAATCAATATGGATGTATTCATGTTTTGATGTTAATACGCAGTATTTTTTCAGCATATATCCATTGACCTTTTTGAAAGAACCAGAAATAGCATCGCCGTGATGAGAGTTATATTTTACGTTACTTTTCGTACCAGTGAACAATCGCAAAGACGCGACATGTGTTCATCAAATAGGAAACGTCAGTTTCGATGTGATAATTGATTAAACAATAACAGTGGCTAGAATTACAGATCCTTGTAATTTCAATGTCCTCATAAATACCGATAGGCATAAAGTCGTATATAGGTATGGAAGTCACTACTTACTACCATTCGGTACTTGTGAGGACATCGGGTGGCCTCGATTTTATTTTCAGTAAAAAAAAATAAGGCAATAAAATACCACTTAATGGAATTACTTTAATTCCTCACTGTTACGTCCTGGGTTTTAACGAGTGGACGCAACGACGGAATAATATATATTTATCTCCATTTTGAGCCGGAATGTGCCGGCTCGGGATTGGAGGACGGTTTTTGGTGAGGGGCGGATTTAAATGAATAGATAAATAAAGTTTATTGGAACACAAATAGATGAGTAAAAGAGTAATGATCTGAATTTGCACAATAAACAGTCTTTTGACACAATAGTCTTTATATGTAGATGTATTTTAACACACTAAACCAGTAAAACAATATATATTGTAGCACGAACTAAACTTGATTAAACAGTCAATGAACGGCGCGCGGCACAACATTATATATATATGTTAAAATAGTCAATAAATGGCGCGCGGCACAATAACACAATTTTGAATGGTAAATGTCTTTGTAAATAGGAGGTAAGTACGGGCCCGTGCTGTTACGAGGACCGACCGTCGTGGTCGGCCCCCGGAGATGAACTAACTAATCAAAATGAATAAAGCAGTGCAGAAGGCACGCGTAATAATTATTTGCAGGGCGCAGCGCGTCTTGTCGGTGCGCCGCGTCCCGTTGGTTAGCGTGTGAACGCTGACCTAAGCAAATTATTAGCGGATGGCAACGTATCACGCCGACGCTCCGCGTCTCGCCGGCCAGCGTGTGAACGCTGACGTTAGCAAAAAGAATGAATCGAATATAAATTATTAAAAATTCAAAAATTCACAAAGGGGGTTGGAGACCCAGGACGTAACACCTCCCCCGTTTAGTTGGATGCTGTGCTTGGGCTCTGCATCCATGAAGCCGCGGGCGAGCATAACGGACTGGGTCCTCCCTCGTTGTGTGGTGGATGGGGTCTTCGGTTGTTGATTAGCTTCCTTTCATTGGATTTAAAGTATTGATATTGGTTGCGGCGACGGTTTTTGCACGACGGGTGTGAACGCAGTACTCCCCACGAGGAATTTTCTGCGCCTTTATGGGTTCGCAGTCACCTTTGGAGGATATTTTAAATGCGCCACCCCATTATTATTATGGGTGTGAGCACAGCACTCCCCACGAGGAATCTTCTGCGCCTTTATGGGTTCGCAGTCACCTTTGGAGGATTCACCAACCTGGTCGTGGAACTCTTCTAATGGTGAGTTCCCGCCTTCTTCGGTGGTGTTAAATATTATTTTATTTTCGCCACCCCGTGATGACTACCGTTTCGCCGTGAAAATTCTTTCGGCCATCTTGAGTTTTAATTTTTCTTCTCGAAGGAAACAAGATACGAGTGAATACCGCAATCGCGAAGCTCCTGAAGATTTTGATCTTCTTGAAGATCCCCACTTCGCTTTCGTTTCCGCCGATCACCACCGTACAATCCCACCGCTGCCACCAAAAATAATACTCCTGTTACGTCCTGGGTTTTAACGAGTGGACGCAACGACGGAATAATATATATTTATCTCCATTTTGAGCCGGAATGTGCCGGCTCGGGATTGGAGGACGGTTTTTGGTGAGGGGCGGATTTAAATGAATAGATAAATAAAGTTTATTGGAACACAAATAGATGAGTAAAAGAGTAATGATCTGAATTTGCACAATAAACAGTCTTTTGACACAATAGTCTTTATATGTAGATGTATTTTAACACACTAAACCAGTAAAACAATATATATTGTAGCACGAACTAAACTTGATTAAACAGTCAATGAACGGCGCGCGGCACAACATTATATATATATGTTAAAATAGTCAATAAATGGCGCGCGGCACAATAACACAATTTTGAATGGTAAATGTCTTTGTAAATAGGAGGTAAGTACGGGCCCGTGCTGTTACGAGGACCGACCGTCGTGGTCGGCCCCCGGAGATGAACTAACTAATCAAAATGAATAAAGCAGTGCAGAAGGCACGCGTAATAATTATTTGCAGGGCGCAGCGCGTCTTGTCGGTGCGCCGCGTCCCGTTGGTTAGCGTGTGAACGCTGACCTAAGCAAATTATTAGCGGATGGCAACGTATCACGCCGACGCTCCGCGTCTCGCCGGCCAGCGTGTGAACGCTGACGTTAGCAAAAAGAATGAATCGAATATAAATTATTAAAAATTCAAAAATTCACAAAGGGGGTTGGAGACCCAGGACGTAACACTCACCTTTCTCCAAACTCCTACTTTTCTGTTTTGTGTCAGCCAAAATTATCAAATGTTAACCCAGCATCCTTTTATAGAACATGACTTGAGAGCAATCGGTACATATGGGGTATTATATCTAATAATCGCACTTGACTGCTGAATAGGATAAAATAGAGCATACGTTACATATTTTTGCTTGATTTTTATTGAATCATCGACTTTCGTACATAAGATTTAGCTGGATAGTTGATAAATCACCTAACAAAAGTGCATTTGGAGACATACCATAGGTTATTCCCTACAATGTAGGTCTGGACTATACGAGTACGTCACGAAGGTCACTATTATTAAAGAGAATAAAGGTAGCTGTTATGCAGTTATTAGGGCACTTCCTTAGCAATCTTAAGATGTCATGTCATAGGCAGTGAGCAACAGCAGCGTTTTAAGAATTCACTGAATGTTACTAGCAGCTTCCGGCGCAAGTTTTTGCTGCTTCAAGTTCATTTATCCGAACAACAAAGCAGCATACGTATAAGCAGCGCTGCCGCTGCGTCAAATCACTGAATTGATGTTAGTAACAAGTTAATGAACTGCTGCTGCTGCTCACTGCCCATGAAATGGCACCTTCACGATCCCGATTTCGAATCCCGGGCACGTTTTTTTTCTCTCGTAATATCTGGATTGTTCCTGCTATACAACCTCGCTTGTCAAGAGCGTCTAAAAAAATACAGGGACTAACATAGGTTTATATTGGTAAATACTACTATACAATGTACATATGAAATTCCTTTCAGTTGCATTTTTTTTAATTCGAAAGAGAATCAAGGACATCCGATGTTCTCCCAAGTGTCAAATATCATTCATGACATATGTTCCCCAAATATCGACTGTACGCGTATGTACTCATTCTTTGTGAATAAACAATAGTCGAGTAACATACGATTTCGAAACTGTCCGTGATTCAATAACATAGGACCAAAATATACAAAATGTTCTCATCATCATTATTCTATTCAACAGGCAATGATCATTATTGATTATAATGGTCACAAATGTGCCAGTTCTCCTAACATCGTTAATATCTAAAAGATGGAGAACTATAAGTGAGGATATACGATGTACAAGAGGTACTTATGTTTGGTGATAAACCAGTATTCAAACAATATGTTATTACAGAACAGTCGGTGATTCACTAACAACCGAGACAAAATATGTAATTATCTCATCATTATTATCTTATTTAATAGGTAAGAACGGTGATTAAATCTAGTGCGAAAACGTTACATTTAAATTTCATACCCACACGCCGATAACAAGTGGAAACGGTATATAACGTGGAATTAAGAGTACATGGAAGTTGTAATAATTGAATTCGAAAATCCCCGTCGTGTGCTTGTCGTATAGATAATACTAGTTTATATTCGCCGAAAAATCCAGATTTTTCTGTGTATCCACAAATACTGTTAATAATTTGTTATACCTTACGATCAAAAAGTAAATTATCGAGTTTCACGGACAAATGTCATATTATTTTCATCTAATCTCAAGGCACTCGGCCATGAGGAAAATCATCAAATTTCGTCGATGAATATTATTTAGTTTGCATGCCACATCTTATCTGTATGTCAAGGTGTGAGTATTCACATACGTGAGCGAGAGAGAGTATGCAAGTGATTTAAGATATATTTACTACTGCTTTTACTAGGCTGTTAAGGGGAATGCGATTAATATCAAAAGATATTGGTGAGACATTTTTAATCATATGAGCTACGGTATCAAAAGTAGCAGCGATGCAATTAGACGGTGGGAGTAATCTGAATGGTAATACGGGATATGAATACAACCGACGATTCATTCGAAAAGTTACAGTCTACGAGAAAACAATAAAAATGACAAATAACGGTGCTACGTCTCACACGATATCGCACTATATGAAAAACCCCGTTATGTACCGTTCAAATAAGTCAAGGTTAAAATAATCGTCGTCGGTCTCGAATTTAATTCTGCGTGTCTTACGCCAGTGGTGAAAATATTGTCGAATACTTTTACCAGAATTACACTCAATGCGGACGAGTGGCGAGTGTTTAAAAGTGATTTTTCGTGCGTACAACGAAATTTCGAAGCTCATGGAGCTGATGCCTAGAAAATGTGTAATACCCGCATAGAACACACAGCGCATTACACACTTCTAACCTCGTGTTACCAGTACAGAGCTGTCTCCTTTCGTAAAATAAGCGGTCGTGGTAATGAAGAAGACGAGAATCTGGAGAATTGAAACGGAAACGTTTTCGAAAATACTCTCCAAACATCGTTCTCCAGCGGCCGACATTTTATGTGCTTGTCGAAATAAGTAAAAGAATTTATATTCATATGCAGACGCTAGAGAGAGAAAGTGAAACGGTTCAGTGGTGTATGAATGAGGTGGTATCGTATGTCCGTGAAAAGGTATGTGTCAGTGAAAAGCCTCGTGCAACAGCGTATGAGCTCATCGGTTCTAAGGAATTCTTTCAAGAACCGTTCGCGCACCTCACGACCTTACTGGCGCCGAAGGATGTGGATCTTATGAAAATTATTTTGTCCGAAATAATTGTATTGAACCGTGGTGATATCATATAAAGATAAAGACACAGTTGTGAATATTTGTATATAATGTACAATTCGCTCGAGGTTTTATAAAGTGTTGAGAAGTAAAAGTCATCGTACATCGATAAGCTCACTGCGCATGCGTGAGCTAAACTTAGTACAGGGTGCGCCATCTCAATCTGGTCGATGGAAGTATTGAATAACTCTGACAGATTTTAACCAACCAGCGTCGTACAACACGTTACGTATAGGTTATTTCAGTACAATTTCAACCATGTATCGCTATACGCCGAAAGAACGCTTGGCTTACACTAATAACGTTAGTCGAATGAAGGAAGCTGAGCCGGATTTTTGGGAGCGAATTCTGATGACCGACGAGGCTCATTTCACCCTCTCTGGCGCTGTCAACAAACAAAACTGTCGCATGTGGGGCACCGATAATCCTCATATTATTCACGAAACTCCATTCCACGATGAGAAAGTGACAGTTTGGGCCGGTGTTTGCTCAAAAACCACCATTGGACCATTTTTCTTCAGAGCTGGTGAAACTGTCAATGGGGATCGATATCGGTGGATGTTGGCACACTTTGTTTTACCACAAATGCGTGAAAAAGGTCTTAAGGAATTTTGGTTCCAACAAGATGGTGCGACATGTCACACTGCGCGCTCAACAATGGACTATTTGCGTCGGAAGTTCCCAGGACGTGTGATATCAAAGAAAGGTGATATTGACTGGCCACCAAGATCGCCGGATTTGACTGCACCGGACTTCTTCTTGTGGGGATTTTTGAACAGTAAAGTCTATGCCAACAAGCCGAAGACCATAGAGGAGCTAAAAAACAACATTCGAGCCGAAATCGCAGCGATATCGCCCGAGACGCTGGCAAATACAATGGAAAATGCCGAAAAAAGAGGTGATTTTTGTCTCAGTAATAAAGGCGGACATTTGATCGATGTCGTTTTTGGAAACTAATCAAAATAAATTGTAATGAATCAAATTTAATAAAAAAATACGACTTTGTGAAATCTGTTGAAAATTCTCTAAGTTATTCAATACTTCCATCGACCAGATTGAGATGGCGCACCCTGTATTAAGGCGCCGGAGCGCACTACTTGCGTTACCGATTATTCTTTGTTAGTTGGTCCGTGACCATTGCCCAAAAGACGTGTGCAATAAGAAATCCTTTGTGTTCACAAGACTAATAAAGTGTACTTATACCTAAAGTTATCTTTCTCATTAACCCCATCCCCCCTCTTTCCTTTCGATAATCTCAACAGGTTATGGACCCAGGCAAGCAGCCTGCGTAAAAAAACCTGATTATCGAAGTTAGAGAACGATAGACAGAAAACGGCTATCTCGATTATTTCCTGGTGGTCAACAAGTGGTTGCCATTGTAGTGTACCGGTGAACGCGTACGGAAAAATAATCGAACGGAAATGGCAGAATCAACTCTGTTAAAGAACATCAAAAAATTTGATGGCTCGAATTTTCAAGCGTGGAAATTTCGAATGAACTCGATGCTTGTCGCGAACACGATTCAAGACGTCGTAACGGGTGCGCGAGTGATGCCGGCAGACGCAAACTCGGCCGATGGCAAAAAGTGGGTAAAAGACAACGCGACAGCGTGCCTGTCATGTGCATAGTTCCCCCGTCGGTAGAGGATTCTCAGCTCGACTGTATGCTCAACTGCACTACAGCGAAGCAAATGTGGGACAAATTGGTGAGAATCCACGAGCAGAAATCAGTGTCGAACAAGATGCTCCTGCTACAAAAGTTCCACGGACATCGCATGGACTCAAACGAGTCGGTTGTACAACATGTCTCCCGTGTACAAAACATGGCGTCTCAACTGAAAGATCTGGGAGAAGCGGTTTCGGACACGGCCATAATGGCGAAGGTTCTTGGAAGCCTACCGGTAAAATACGACGCTCTCCAGACAGCATGGGACAGTGTACCCGAGGCAAGTCAAACCCTTGATAATCTATTGGAACGATTATTGAAGGAAGAAAGAAGACTCGAAGGTGACGATGACGTCACTCGAGCGTTAGCCGCTGTTAGTCCTGGAGGGAACAAGAAGAAAAAGTTCGACGCGAATCAAAACAATAACAACAACAGTGAGAAAAAACGGGAAAGTAGAAATACGAGTGTCGAGTGTTTCTATTGCAAAAGAAAAGGACATTTTGCTCGCGATTGCCGAAAAAAGAAAAGGGACAAGGACAATACCGGTGAAAACCCTCGCGAGTGTGCGTTCGTCGCTTCGACAAGTAAACGAAAACAGCGACAAGTGAAATCGGAGACAGTGCCGAGTAGTGAGGTCGTAAAACGACTCCTCGCAGTCGACACAAGCGATGTCTGGATTACCGACAGCGGTGCGTCCAGACACATCACTTACCGACGGGACTGGTACAGTGAGTTTGAACCAAGCAGTGGCGAGTCGATATCGCTCGGGGACAATGGCGTGTGCAACGTTACCGGTTGTGGCAGTGTGCTCATTGACAGACTAGTGAACGGTAAATGGTGCGAAGCTCGAATCGAAAACGTGCTCTACGTTCCGAAGATTCGAAAGAACTTGTTTTCAGTCGGCATATGCACTAAAAAAGGTTTTGATGTCTCGTTCAAAGGAAAACAAGTGACAATCAACCGTGACGGTGAAACTTTCGGCGTCGGTGTGAAACAATACAATCAGATTTACCGAATGCTCTTCAAAGTTAGAAAATCAAGTGTTGGGAGTGAAGCAAATGTGTCAACAGGCAACTTGCGTGTCTGGCACGAACGAATGGGACACATAAACAATAAAGTTTTGCGCGAAATGACGCAAAAGGGGCTAATTCGCGGTGTGAAATTAGTGGACATTGGCAATTTTTTCTGTGAACCGTGTGCCTTCGGAAAAGCACACAGGCTACCGTTCAAGAAGAACGTGATAAAACGAAACACAAAACCGGGAGAATACATACATTCGGACGTATGCGGACCATTCTCAACAGAGTCGATCGGTGGTGCAAGATTCTGCATAAACTTCAAGGAGGACGCATCAGGATTTCGGTATGTTTACTTCATGAAACACAAATCTGATGTTTTCGACATTTTCAAGAAATACGAGAGGCTGATCGACAACAAATTCGGAAAGCCGATGATGGTGCAACGTACGGACAATGGACGAGAGTATTGCAACCATGAAATGAAGCAATATCTCGAGGCTCGGGGTATCGAGCTGGTAAGCACGGCACCTTACACTCCCCAGCAGAACGGGAAAGCCGAGCGCGACATCAGAACGATCATTGAGAGTGCGTGCACGATGATAACGGCAAAGAAACTTCCTCTGTCGCTATGGGCGGAAGCAGTCGGTACAGCAGTGACCGTGCTCAACCAAGTACTGGCGACCGGTAAAGAGAAAACGCCATACGAGATCTGGTTTGGAAAAGCACCAGATGTATCTCATTTTCGAGTGTTCGGATCGGATGCGTATATGCATATAGACAAACAGTTTCGCAAGAAATTAGATCCGAATGCCACAAAGCTGATCTTAGTTGGATATCAGAACGACTCGATGAATTACCGTTTATATAATCCACAGAACAAGAAAATATATGTGTCGAGAGAGGTCACATTCAACGAGGAGTCGCAATTTGGGGCATCAAAGGGGAAAGAATTCGAATACATTCTTCCAACGGACGAAAATGAATACGTGGCAGAACCCGGCGAGCAGCGAGAGGAGGAAAAACGCCAAGAAGCTCAGGGAGAACCTGAAAGAAACGAACAACGAGCAGATCCTCGAGAAGCAGATCGAAATCAACCGGATAATGACAGACAACTGCGGGACCGTGCAAGCATCCGACGACCGACAAGGTATGAGGTCGACTTTGCTGAATATAATCCGCCGAACACATTTCAGGAGGCGATGAACAGTGCCGAGGCAGAAAATTGGGCCGAGGCGATTCAGGAAGAATTCGATGCACACGATCAGAACGAGACTTGGTCGATCGTACCAAGGAAAACGGATCGGAAGCCCATAGATTCGAAATGGTTGTTCAAGGTCATACGAGACACGTCGGGCGACGTATACCGGTACAAAGCGAGACTTTGTGCACGAGAATTTTAACAGAAAGAGGGGCTCGACTACACGGAGACCTTCTCGCCAGTCGTGAGATACGACTCGTTGAGAGTTCTACTGGCCATGGTGGCCGAACGGGACTTGGAGCTCACACAGTTTGATGTGAGAACAGCCTTTCTTCACGGCGAGCTGAAGAAGGAGATCTACATGGAGATACCGGAAGGACTCAACGTCAAGAAAGAAGAAAAACGTAACTTCGTGTGCAAACTGAACAAGTCGTTGTACGGCTTGAAACAAGCACCCAGGTGCTGGAACGAAAAATTCCGTGAGTTCTTAGAAAAATATCAATTTCACGAAACGGAAGCAGACAAGTGTATCTTTCGAGGACGGGTTGACAGTGTAGATGTATTTCTAGCGCTTTTCGTAGATGACGGACTCATCGCAGCAAAAACAAGTAAAGCCCTCGAGTCGGTAATAAAATCGTTGGAAAAGGCGTTCGAAATTACGATCGGGGATAGAAAATTATTTGTCGGCGTACAAATAGAAAGTAATCGAGTAGAGAAAACCATGTTCTTGCACCAAGAAGCGTACGTAAAGAAAATTCTTAACAAATTTTAGATGATCGATGCAAAAGCGGCAAATGTTCCTGCCGACCCGCACGCGCGACTAGTTCCAAACGATCGCGACGACGAAAACTCAAGAACAGTACCGTTTCGAGAAGCAGTGGGTTCGTTAATGTTCCCTGCAGTTGTGACGCGGCTGGATATCGCATATTCGGTGAATTCAGTCAGTAAATATCTCAGTAATCACAACGAGAGTCACTGGCAAGCGGTGAAACGAATCTACCGGTACTTAGTCGGAACAACGAAAGTCGAGGTAATGTACACGAGCGGCGGGAGTAACTCGGAGTTACAGGGGTTTTCAGACTCGGATTTTGCAAGTGACGTGGAGACGCGTAGATCCATCACGGGTTATGCGTTTTGTCTATCTAACGGGATTATGACGTGGTCGTTCCAACGACAAAAGCTAGTCACACTCAGCACAACGGAGGCTGAGTACGTCGCAGCAACAGCGGCTGCGAAAGAAGCCATTTGGCTGAGGAAATTGTTAAACGATCTCGGGTGTCTACCGGTAACTGCGACAGTTCTGCGAGTAGACAATCAAAGTGCAATCCGATTAATCAAAAATCCGGAATTCCATAAGCGAACCAAGCACATAGACGTTAAGTATCACTATGTTCGCGAAACTGTAGAGAATGGAGAAATCTCAGTAGAATATGTTCCTACGAATCAGCAGCTGGCTGATATATTTACCAAAGCACTTCCAAAGAGTCAGTTTAAGTATCTATGTAACGGTTTAGGCATAGGATCCTCGACGCACTCAAACGGCGGGAGTGTTGAGAAGTAAAAGTCATCGTACGTCGATAAGCTCACTGCGCATGCGTGAGCTAAACTTAGTATTAAGGCGCCAGAGCGCACTACTTGCGTTACCGATTATTGTTTGTTAGTTGGTCCGTGACCATTGCCCAAAAGACGTGTGCAATAAGAAATCCTTTGTGTTCATAAGACTAATAAAGTGTACTTATACCTAAAGTTATCTTTCTCAGTAACCCTATCGCCCCTCTTTCCTTTCGATAATCTCAACATAAAGTATACGCTGAGGACAGACATAGAGAGAGAAAAAAAGTGAGGTGTCACAGTCATAAAACCGAAGCATCAGAAAAGGTCTGCGACAGAAAGAAGAAGGAGTACTCGTCTCTGTTTCATTAACAGAGCAGATCATGGAACACGTGCCGATGTCGATCAGCAGCAAAGCAGCGTAGCTTGGTAAGTAAAAAATAAAAAATCATTTTTAAATCGTAATTTAAAAGCATGTAATATTTATTTTTAATCATAAAAAATCATTTTTTGCAGAATTAGCAGCCCCTGCATATAAACCGACACGGAAGGCCCGTTATTCGTGTTATCAAGAACGAGAGGAGGATACATACATGGTGCATCTAGATCTAGTATCAGGAAAGAAAAGCGTCACCCGACATCCTCATCCGCATTTGACGCCGACGGTAGTATGGCATCAGCGCTATCAACTTTGTGTAATGAGTCGAGGTATACCAGGTAATACAGTAACATGGTTTTACGGTACGCCTTGTTTATATTGACCAGTTAACAATCAAACACTTGTTTCATTTTTTTTCAGAAGTACGCTGTGATTATGACAATGTCACCAGCGAAAAAATAAATAAAAATTAATATTACGAGTGGAATTAAAAAATGTATTCCTTGTATGTGCCCGGCTTTACTCTATCCTCCTCTTATCACTACTCTTCCTTGTTCACCAGAGTACCCACACCACCCCTCTTTACCATCTCCACTTTATCGACACTGTTTGAGCAGAGTGGGTAGCGCGGCGGTGGAAAAGTGGAGTGGTGGATGTAACCGCATGGCGGGGGAAGGAGTGTAGATAGGAGTGGGATGGAGTAAAGGCGTCCACATACTACTTATCTATACAGTTATATATATATATATATATTGAGTCTGGGAAAAAGTACGTGGCGTTTTTTTTAGTAAAATTAAACTGGTTTTCTTATAATGTGAAAAAGAATTTATTTCAACCAAATATGCTCCATTATTATCCACAATGTTTTGCCATTTTTCGGGTAAAGCCATGATGACATCGGTGAAGAACTTCTGTGGTTTCTGGTTGAAAAACTGCATCAAGTACTTTACACAGGCTTCTTTCGAAAGCAGCTTAATTCCATTGAGAGAGTTCTGCAGAGATCGGAATAAGTGATAGTCAGAGGGTGGTGTGTCTGGACTATACGATGGATGCATCAAAATTTCCCAACCAAGCTATCGTAGTTTTTGACGGGTCATCGAAGAAGTGTGTGGTCGGGCATTGTCATGATGGAAGACAACACCTTTCTTATTAATCAATTCGGGACGTTTTCTTTCAATTGCCTGGCGTTATCTCTCTAGTTGTCCCCAGTAGAGTTGAGAATTAATCGTCTGACCAACTGGAAGTAGTTCATGGTGGACGATTCCCTTCCAGTCATCACCTTTTTCGCCGTCAAACCTACCAGAACGCTTGTGACGGCTCACCATCCCTTGTCCACGATCTTTGATGCTTCCGATTGTCGCACGTGATCCATTTTTCATCACCGGTTATGATACGTTTCAGAAATGGCTCGATTTCACTGCGTCGCACAACGCGACTTCATTGCGTTTCAGTAGCGCATCGCAAATGTTACTTCGGTCTATCATGTTTTTCGCGCTCAACTCATGAAGAACAAATACATCGAGCTTCTTTTTGTAGCCAGCTTTGTGTAAATGGTTCAAAACAATTTTTTGGTCAATGTCTAGCTCCATACCAATATCGACACTGCTGATATGCTTATCTTGCTGGACTTTTTCAAGAATTTCATCAGCTTTTTCAGTGATTGGACGACAAGCGCGTGACTCATCTTTCACATAAAAATTACCCGAACGAAAACGAGCGAACCGTTTCCGCGCAGCAGATTTTGATAAAGTACATTGACCGTACACAGCACAATTTTTTTCACCAGCCTGCGCAGTGATCTTCCCTTTGTCGTAATAATATTGCAAAATATAGCGCAATTATATCATTGTCTCGTTCTCGGGATTACATAGATATCTAGATAGGTAGTACCGTCTACTTCTTGCCCAAATCACACGAATATTAAAAGTTAATAAAATAAAAATCTGAACGACGGACCAGGGCCTACTGTTCCGATGTTCCCTGCGTCAACCTCATAACGTTTTTTTCGTGCCTAATGGCGTCATGCCAGCGTTAATAACTGCGTCATAAAAAATTAACTTTTTCCTTTAATCAGTGAAGCAAAAATGTCTGAGAGTGAAACAAAAAGAAAGGCGAAAGAATCCGTAATAGAAAAAATCTATACAAAGATTAGGGGGCTCGAAGATCAATTTTATACTCTCAAGAAAACATCGGTGGCGAAGACGCCGCAAGATGATCCCGGCCCCTCAACAAAAGATGATGCAACTCAACAAGATTCGCCGAATGTAATCGATCTTATGAAACTCCTCGAAAAAGGTAAGCTATATTTATTCGAGACAACGAGATCGCACATTTGAGGCGATACATGCGTTGTACATGCGGCATATGGCTGGAGCTTATTTCCGAAATAAGACAATAGCCCGTTATGTTCACTTAGCCGCATATTTAGGTTATGTCCGTTATGACATAGCTTAGATAGGTGTTCGTATTACGAATATCGAGTAATTATTGCAGATTGTCCGAACAATGAGTCGGAAAAGCAAGGAAATTCTGATAGTGAACAGGATTCAGGACACTCCGAGTCGATAGATTAGGAAGCGTTGCAGATTCTGAGTGAAGACCCATCGCAGTGCGCACCGGAGGATGCTATCGTTCATCCGGACTTGGCTGTTCGGTGGAAGCGTGGATTGTCTCCGGCTTGGACAAAGAGGGTCGAGCCAAGCTGCTCAAAAGTTATCCCCGTGGCGGAAAGTGTTCATTGGAATCGCCAATTCTAAATCCAGAGCTCGTTTCGTCTCTCAACGAGACAGCAGTAAAGCGAGACAAACACTTTGTCGATTCGCAATGCCTTATCGGCTCAGCGATGTCGGTGTTAGGATCAGCGATCGGACTACTCTTGAATGAGAAGAAAGAGGGCGTAGACATGAACGAACTCCTCAAACGAATGTGCGATTCGGGGAAACTACTAGCAGATCTGCACCACAAGGAGTCAGTTGCTAGAAAAACTTATATTTTGCCAGGATTGGACGAGAAAGCGAAGACTCTCCTGGGACGAACAGAGACAGATAAATATCTGTTTGGGGAAAACTTGGCGGAAAAGTTAAAAACTCCAAAAGCAGTGGAGAAAGCGGGCCTTGATTTAAAATTACAGCTGGCAAAACCAACTCCGGGGAAACTGCCGGGCAAGAGGCAAAATCCGTTACACTGGAAGAGCCCCCCTGCGAGATTCCAGAGAACCAATCAGGCGGGCCACAACCAGCGTGGTCCCAATGCGTACAAGTCGAGGAGAGGTCGTTCGCAGCAGAAGAACTAACCGCCAGAGCAAGTACGTCACGACGAGAAATCGTCGAAGGGAAAGAAGTAGAGGTATCAAATTCTGCTAGTAGACTTCGAGAATTTGTGGCCGAATGGAAAAAAATTGCCGATAATTTCGTTATTCGCTGTGTTAGCGGGTATAGAATTGTGACCGAGTATCCGGTGATTCAAAGAACATTACCTCGCGGTCCAGGGTTACAAAATCAGGCCGAAGAGCGTGATTTAGTACGAACAATAGATAAATTGTTAAATATGGGCGCGGTTCAAACTTGTCTCCCGAAAGACGGCCAGTTCATATCGAGCTATTTTTGGTCCCGAAACAAACTGATTCTCACAGATTTGAGTTAAACTTAAAGAATTGGAATGAGTTTTCGAAAAACGAGCATTTCAAAATAGAGGATTGGAGAACTGCGACAAGAAATGTTGCGAGGAACGACTTTATGGCAAAAGTAGATTTGAAGAACGCGTATTATTCGGTCACGGTAGATGAGGATAGTCGAAAACTTCTTCGGTTTATTTTTAAAGATCAGTTGTACGAGTTTACGTGTTTGCTAAACGGTTTATCGACATCTCCATACTGTAACGGTATTAAACGTTAACATTACCCTTAATGGGCTTGTTCGGACTCGAGCAGGAAGGAAAGTAATTTTAGGCTTTTGTAGTAGGTAAAAGTAGGGTTTATTCAAAGAAAGACAAAGATAGAATTTTGTGATACATAAAAAAAATAAATAGAAAATTCAATTATCTAACCCTTTTCTCTTGGTATTATGGCTACCACGCGCCTTACAATCAATTATTCCCGGGCACTTGAGTGCATTTATAATCGTGTCCGGGGGTGAATTTAAAGAATGTATGAGAATAGAGATGTAACATTCAATTAGCAATATGTACTATGGCTCGAAAAGAGAGGTTGATAAATAATATATTCCTAATGTGAAGCTATTCTTCAACTAGAATTGGTCTTACAAGAAAAATAAACGCTGTTTGATAATTTTTATCTATTCGTCGCGTTCCCTAGGTAGAAGGCTCAGCATGAGTACCGTCGGTAACTAACCGGCCGTTGCTCGATTTTACCGCTGAGTTGTTCAATTTCTAACCCTACAGGCCCGTTGGTGGGAGGCTGGTACTTTTTAAAGGCCGACTCATGCGTGCACCTGACCGCCGCTGCGGTCTGGCGTCAGTGGTATGCACTCTGGGTGCATCCGCAGCTACTCGATATACCAGGGCCGTACCCTGTGAAGTTATCGCCTTTTTATATTTTTCATCTGATCTACGTTTAATTTGTATCCCTGTTGAATTATCCACGTTAATATTACTGATAGGTTTTAGACATAATGGTATTGGTATGCAGTATCTTAATGAGCGAAGTTTATATTTTTCATCTGATCTACGTTTAATTTGTATCCCTGTTGAATTATCCACGTTAATATTACTGATAGGTTTTAGACATAATGGTATTGGTATGCAGTATCTTAATGAGCGAAGTTTATTAGTTTTGGTTCTCAAAAGCCTAGCCCGTGTATTAGGCTTTCCTCGGCTACCAGAGTGAGAGAGAAAGAGAGACAAAGATAGGCCGCTCTATTGTTGTTTGAGTCTGCGGTGCGTTGGCCTCGAACGCAGCACCGACTCAGCTGCTTCCCGTTTAAATGTACATCAGGTACCACAGCTGGGCTCTCTTGGTACCAGTACGGCTGCACCTAGCGAGGGTTGGCTGCTCTTCCTTCCTGGTAGCTGGACTTCTGCGTTGGCGGGACCTGTGAACAGAACTGTTCCCCGAGTGCCGAAATTCTGGCCTTTTTATAAAAGCCCCCCCTCCAGCTGGCCCATGCTTTTTTGTAAAACTATAGCTGACGGCAGTTCTTTAGCCCATCTTCCTGTAGCCCACTGGTCCTTCTTTTAAAAATCGTCGTTGGTCTTTTAATACTCCGTTGCTTGTATTTTTCGGACGGAATAACGGGACTTGGTCACCGACGTGCCGGCCTAATGGTGTGAGTGACGCTCGGTAGCAGTGCTTTGTTGTGTGCGTGCCGAGCGTCGTGAGTTGCCGAGTATAGGCCGGTCTCACTTGGTGTACGTAACGCGCGGTAGCGATGCCTTAGTGCGTGCACCGCGCGTTCTTAGATAGTTCGTACGTCTCAATACATTTTCACAAAAATCCTAAGGCCTGTAGTCAGTTTGCTAAGAGCAAAAGGGTTCGTATCGGTTATATATTTGGATGACTTGTTGTGTATTGGAAAAAACTACGATAGTTGTTCGCGTAATGTTACGGCTTCAATCAAATTACTCGAATCACTCGGGTTCGTTGTTAACTATGAAAAAAGTATTTTAAAACCGGCGCAAGTCTGTTTGTTTTTAGGATTTAACAACTCGATCGATATGTCGTTAGAACTTCCTATTGAAAAAAGAGAAAATGCCAGAGCATTAGTTTACGTTTTTTTCGCGGAAAAGAACATGTAAAAATTCACGAGTTCGCTCGATTTGTCGGAACACTAGTAGCTTATAGTCCGGCATTAGAATTTAGCCGCGTATACCTCAAAGCTTTCGAGAGAAAAATTTTTCTGGCTCTCTCGGAGAGTGGTAACGATTATGAGGCAATCATCAGCATACCAGACTCCCTTCGCGATGATTTCGACTAGTGGGAAAGGAAACTGCAATCGTCAAAGAGATTGATCGCTAGTCTTGAATATATCCGGGAAATTTTTTCCGACACGTCCTTGACGGGATGGGGTGCCCACTGCAATGAGGAAGGGGCTCACGGTTTCTGGAAGGATAGCGAAAAATCTTTGCATATCAATTATCTCGAGCTTACAGCAGCGTTCATAGCTCTTCGATGTTTCGCCTCTGACTTGCGTGGGGTTCAAATTTTACTACGCGTAGATAATACGACCGCCATTTCGTATATCAATCGTATGGGAGGCGTCCAGTAATCAGGATTAGTTCATCTGGCGAAGGAACTGTGGAAATGGTGTGAGGAGCGAGAGATTCGCGTTTTTGCATCTTACGTTAGATCGGCAAATAATGAGAACGCGGATCGGGAATCTAGAAATCAGAATATAGACACAGAATGAGAATTAGCAAACTTTGCGTTCAAAAGAATTATTCGAACTTTCGGTATGCCGGCTTTAGACCTATTTGCAACTAAAGCCAACGCTAAATGCGAGAATTTTTGTTCTTGGCATCGAGATCCCGAGGCATTAGCCATCGATGCATTTACTGTCAGTTGGAGAAATACGTATTTCTATGCTCATTGGCAATAAAGGATAATCGTATTGAGGAAGGAATACGACGAGACGGCTTGGGAATTATCTTGGACTGACATTGGACAGCACGGCAGCATCGTCCCGGTGAGCTCTTTCTCCTTCCACGGTCTTTCGCTATTATTTTATTACTTTATCCTTCAATTTGTTGCCTATGAATTTATTCGAGCTTGGTCACACCTGCAACTCTTGTACACCACGTGCAGAGTAGTAATTTGTATCGGGAATCGCGGCGTCCATAGCCTGTAACCTCGCGAACGTTTAACTGGTAGAAGCCGGGGAAAAGTCACTGTATTAATTAATTGTTTTCAAACACGTAATTTTTAAATGAAATTAATTTTTGTTTTATTCAAAATATTGGCCATCAGCAGATCAACTGAAACAGATCAGCAGAAAAACTGCTTGTCTTTTGCGGCAAACCATTCGTCGAGCCATTTTCCAATTTCCTCGAAATTGCTGAAGTGCTGGTCTGGGAGCGCGTGCCTCATTGATGCGAAGAGGTGATAGTCAGATGGCGCCAGGTCTGGCGAATACGGCGGGTGTGGAAGGATGTCCCATCCAAGCGATTTCAAGGTGTCTTTCACTGCTTTTGCTGTGTGAGACGGCGCATTGTCGTGTAACAAAATCACTTTGCCATGTCTTCTGGCCCATTCCGGTCGTCTTTCGATTAATGCGTGGTTTAGATTAATAATTCGTTGGCGATAGCGTTGTGTATTAACGGTTTCGCCGGGCTTCAAGAGTTCATAATACACAATACCGCTTTGGTCCCACCAGACACAGAGCATGGTCTTCTTGCCGAAGCGATTTGGCCTTGGTGTTGAAGGACCGGCTTCGCCAGGTGAAAGCCACGATTTTTTCCGCTTCGGGTTTTCAAAATAAATCCATTTTTCGTCACCCGTCACAATTCGATGTAAAAAAGATTTCCTTTTGTGGCGTTGAAGCAGCACTTCACAAGTGACTGTGCGATTTTCTATTTGACGTTCATTCAAATCGTGTGGGACCCATTTACCGAGTTTATTGATCTTCCCCATTACTCGTAAACGTCTGCTGATTGTTTCTTGTGACACATGTAATGCTTCTGCTAATTGCCGTTGAGTTTGAGTTGGGTCATCATCCAATAACTCCTGCAATTGCTCGTCTTCGCATTTTTGTGGTCTACCAGAGCGCTCACTGTCTTTCACATTGAAATCACCACTTTTAAATTGTCGAAACCATGTCTCACATGTTCTAATCGATGGAGCGTGTTCGCCATATGTTTCTACCAGCAAACGTTAACTTTCAGCAGCCTTTTTCTTTTGATTAAATAAGAAAAGCAATGCGTGCCGCAAATGTTCTTTTTCAGGCACAAAACTCGACATGATCACTGAACGATAAAACAAAGACGCTAGTTTTTGGCGGACTCAACTTGTGTGTGTTTGTAGGTTAATGTCAGACGAACAAAATGACGTATGTGTCAAATTAATACGCTGCGCACTTTTCGCTGGCGCCATCTCTTAGTTAAACCGGAAAAAACTTATGCATACACCTGGTATGTGGGATTAGCTCGGGATAGGCTGTATCGTGAACTGTGCGTGGAGACAACCGAATGTTTGACTTTGTCGGTGCTCTTGGTTCGAAAGTCGTAACGAGCATGATAAGCTATATAACATCTACCGTGTATGAGAGTGAGGGAGAGAACAGGATAATTGGCACCGCCGAACTAATGATTAAAATTAAGATATCTTACTAGATCTAAGAAAATTGTTAAAAAGAGAGACTAATTTTACGGGACATTTTATTTGAATTCTAAATTAATATTTATTGAAGATTAATATTTGTTCACCAGGAATAAAGAAGTTTGTAAGTCCCGTACCTGCTGTCGTTGTTTAAATTATCAGGAGTACAAATTGAAAATGCGGGATTTTTTTCTATTTTTGAACGTTTATTCTGAAAAAATGGTAACAAATGAATTATTCAAAGTATTGTCCATCGCTAGCCACAACTTTTTCCCATCTTTCTGGCAATTTACGGATACCGTCGCGAAAAAATTCGGCCGGCTTGGCTGCTATCCAGTCATCGACCCATTTTTGGGCTTCTTCGTAAGAATGGAAGCGCTGGTCAGCTAGGCCATGTGTCATCGATCGGAAAAGGTGGTAATCGGAAGGAGCAATATCTGGGCTATACGGCGGGTGGGGTAAGACTTCCCATTTCAGCGTTTGTAGGTATGTTTTGACCGGCGCTGCAACATGTGGCCGAGCGTTGTCATGTTGCAAAATTACTTTGTCGTGTCTTTGCTCGTATTGTGGCCGTTTTTCTTTGAGTGCGCGGCTCAAACGCATCAATTGAGTTCGGTATAGTGCTCCTGTGATGGTTTCGTTCGATTTCAATAGCTCATAATACACCACACCCAGCTGGTCCCACCAAATACAGAGCATGAGCTTGGCGCCGTGAATATTTGGTTTGGCCGTCGATGATGATGCATGGCCGGGGTAACCATATGATTTTTTGCGCTTCGGGTTATCGTAATGGATCCACTTTTCATCACCAGTGACAATGCGATGCAAAAAACCCTTCCGTTTTTGCCGTTCGAGCAGCAGTTCGCATGCAAAAAAACGGCGCTCGACGTCTCTCGGCTTCAGCTCATACGGCACCCAATGTCCTTGCTTTTGGATCATTCCGAGGGCTTTTATACGATGGGAAATGGCTTGTTGTGTCACTCCCAATGAATCTGCGAGCTCTTGTTGAGTTTGACACGAGTCTTCATTGAGTATTGCCTCCAATTCAGCATTCTCAAACTTTTTCACTTGGCCCGGCCGCTCTTTGTCCTCAACGTCAAAATCACCACTTCTAAACCGCACAAACCATCTCTCGCACGTTGAAACCGATGGAACATGACTCGGATAAGCCTCGGAGACCAATCGATGTGCTTCAGCAGCACTTTTCTTCAAATTAAAGAAGTAAATTAAAACTTCCCGCAAATGCTGTTTTGTTGGCACGAAACTCGACATATTGAGAGCTCAAAAAAACTATGAATTTGACACTGCGACAAATTGACACATACTGAAAATTAAAGCTATAAGACGTAGCTTTGACATGAACATAGTCACAGTACTGCCTGATGCGTATAGCGTTAGTAACGCCATCTGTTATCAAACCCGCATTTTCAATTTGTACCCCTGATATTTATTGTTATTATTTTATTAATCTGACTATATTTATTGTTCTCGTCTGGTGTATACTATATATTGACAATATTTTATTATTTGACTTTGTTCATGATTTTAATGACTTATTTTAATTAATTGATTTCATTCGTATTTTATTTTGGACTAATTAGTGACGTGACAGTTCGAACCACCCACTCTGCCTCGAACGCTGTAGCTGACCTCGGTTGAGGCTGGTCATCCAACTCTGTATTTTTTCCTTCCGGCGCGAAAGCGCCTGGCGCCCAACTCGTAAGAAAAAATAAAAAGGAAGGAAAAAATAACTTGGACCGGTCATAGGTAACGTGGTGCGTTGAGGCACATATTTACGTTACAGTTTTTTCTTTGTAACCGAGTCGATTCATAATATTAATAACAAGTTTGTTAACAAAGCAATGTGAAGGTCTCTAAACATCTACCTATGTAATCTCGAGAACGAGACAATGATATCAGGGGTACAAATTGAAAATGCGGGTTTGATAACAGATGGCGTTACTAACGCTATACGCATCAGGCAGTACTGTGACTATGTTCATGTCAAAGCTACGTCTTATAGCTTTAATTTTCAGTATGTGTCAATTTGTCGCAGTGTCAAATTCATAGTTTTTTTGAGCTCTCAATATGTCGAGTTTCGTGCCAACAAAACAGCATTTGCGGGAAGTTTTAATTTACTTCTTTAATTTGAAGAAAAGTGCTGCTGAAGCACATCGATTGGTCTCCGAGGCTTATCCGAGTCATGTTCCATCGGTTTCAACGTGCGAGAGATGGTTTGTGCGGTTTAGAAGTGGTGATTTTGACGTTGAGGACAAAGAGCGGCCGGGCCAAGTGAAAAAGTTTGAGAATGCTGAATTGGAGGCAATACTCAATGAAGACTCGTGTCAAACTCAACAAGAGCTCGCAGATTCATTGGGAGTGACACAACAAGCCATTTCCCATCGTATAAAAGCCCTCGGAATGATCCAAAAGCAAGGACATTGGGTGCCGTATGAGCTGAAGCCGAGAGACGTCGAGCGCCGTTTTTTTGCATGCGAACTGCTGCTCGAACGGCAAAAACGGAAGGGTTTTTTGCATCGCATTGTCACTGGTGATGAAAAGTGGATCCATTACGATAACCCGAAGCGCAAAAAATCATATGGTTACCCCGGCCATGCATCATCATCGACGGCCAAACCAAATATTCACGGCGCCAAGCTCATGCTCTGTATTTGGTGGGACCAGCTGGGTGTGGTGTATTATGAGCTATTGAAATCGAACGAAACCATCACAGGAGCACTATACCGAACTCAATTGATGCGTTTGAGCCGCGCACTCAAAGAAAAACGGCCACAATACGAGCAAAGACACGACAAAGTAATTTTGCAACATGACAACGCTCGGCCACATGTTGCAGCGCCGGTCAAAACATACCTACAAACGCTGAAATGGGAAGTCTTACCCCACCCGCCGTATAGCCCAGATATTGCTCCTTCCGATTACCACCTTTTCCGATCGATGACACATGGCCTAGCTGACCAGCGCTTCCATTCTTACGAAGAAGCCCAAAAATGGGTCGATGACTGGATAGCAGCCAAGCCGGCCGAATTTTTTCGCGACGGTATCCGTAAATTGCCAGAAAGATGGGAAAAAGTTGTGGCTAGCGATGGACAATACTTTGAATAATTCATTTGTTACCATTTTTTCAGAATAAACGTTCAAAAATAGAAAAAAATCCCGCATTTTCAATTTGTACTCCTGTTATAATTATACGATTAAACGAACTTACCTGTTGTGAAGTTCCATCGTAATTATATCTGAAGTCTCATTCGAGAGATTACGTCCCACCCTTAAGAAGCAAAAATATTTCATACTTTGCTCTCGATTCCCACCCTCATAATAATTAATCTATAAACATTATGAGGTTGACGCAGGGAACGGCGGAACAGTAGGCCCTGGTCCGTCGTTCAGATTTTTATTTTATTAATTCTGAATATTCGTGTGATTTGGGCAAGAAGTAGACGGTACTACCTATCTATCTACTTATGTAATCTCTCGAACGAGACTTCAGATATAATTACGATAGAACTTCACAACAGGTAAGTTCGTTTAAACGTATAATTTTTCATTACTTTCCTCCATTTTCAAACTGTTTGAGATTCCGCCTGATGTTATTTGACAGATCTGCAATATATTGAAAATTATTCGTCTTCACTCACGACAGGGTGACAATAAACCAGACACATAGATGATATTCAGAGAAAGTGGTTTATTATACCTTCCGCCACTTGGTATACAAAATAATATAATTTGGAAAAATATAAAAGTTAAGAATAAATGCAAAAATAGGTTAAATTTAGAAAAATACACAATAACAAAATAACAAATTGCATTTGGACTTGAGTTTGTAGACAGCATACAATGATATTAATTGTGCTGAGTGCAATTGAGCTTGAGCGTCAAGAACGGTATCCGTGCAGCAGTCAGTGCTGCGTAGCACGCCACCTTAGAGAAACTGAGTGCGTAAGATGAGGTAAACCATTTACCGCAAGCTCTCAGCAGTTTGATGAAGAGAGGTTGCCGTGAATAAATGAGAGCACTTGCAATTGAAATTACTTGAGTGCTCTACATGCATGAGACAAGCTACGCAGGCAGCACTGCGTAGCACAATACAACATAGAATGAGGATGCACAATTGAGCAGAAAATATCTACAGTATTTTTCCAGCAGGTTTACTGGAGAAAACTACAGTGAACATTAGGCACATGCGTAAATGTACTAATCAAGCAGGCAAAGCAGAGTGAGGAAAAACGTGGTGCAGCCCGCGCTGCCGAGCACGCCACATTGTGAGACCTTTTATGCAGATATACCGATATTTATGAATCTTCTCATTGTCAGTGAATTATGGTCAATTATGACGGTGTTCTCTTACCTTAATTTGAGTCCTGTTGAGCACGATAGCTGAGTCGATCCAGAGAAAAGTGATGAAGAGAATCCACGAGAAGCAGAGATGAGTGCGCTGTTCCATGCGGTCTTCACGTAAAAGTGTCAAATTTTGCAATATGGCTGCCGGATCTGAAAATGTCGTTGGGCGCTGAAGTCAGTTGAGCGAGATAGCCGGTGAGCGAAACCGAAGTCAAGCGAGAGAGACATCCTCTCGCTCGACGCGGCATGCCAGCGAGGCACAACCTCGGCTCCGCGAAGCCTTTCCTCGGCTATCTCCGCTCAACCGAACGCTGCGTGCTCGTGCACAGCAACAGGTCGACGCACGGCGAATATCAATCGCCGTTCGCCAGCTGATTATCCAACACAAACGTCAACAACTTTCTAACCACTGCACCGATCTCGATATTTATACACTCAAACTAACGCTCGAAGTGTCACCTTCCCAACGAACGTTTAGTGTTGTCGCTGCGATCTATGTTTCCTGACTTATTTGTAATTGATGCCATCTATCGGGAAAAACGCCACGAACTTTTTCCCAGACCCAATATATATATATGCATTCAATACCATCTTCCAATATTTATTACTATTACTTTCATAATAAATTTTTTTTCATGTATTAATTTTTTATTAATTTATTTTTATTTTAGTTTTTTTTATGCTTATGCAATTTTTATTTTGGCGATATGTTTACAAATCCTTGCGTTATACGCCTTCAAGCAACATTATGCTTACCCGTTGAACAATGATGAACGGTCCAATATAATTTGAATCGAATTTTCCCATTTGGGTTTCTCCAAGACATAAGCCCCGTCACCTACCTGCCCTTGGAATGGACGCATGGTCTTATCGTAATGGATTTTGGAATTCTCCTTTGCTTTAGTTAAATTGTTTCCTACCATTTCTAGTATTTCAGATAAACCTCCAATCAGTTCAGCAAAAAAAGAGTTATAAGATTGACGTTTTTTATCTATGGGATACTGACTTGGTAAACGAGACAGCCTCTCGTAGATAACATCGCAGAGTGTAAAATTCGTTGCCTCATGGATGCACGTATCATACGAGAGTTCTGAAGAACGTAGTAAAGGAGCTCAATCGTGGTAAGTAGTAGCATAATGCTTGACATACTCTGTTAGCACTATAAGGCTGCGCTTTAATAAACCGTTTGTCTGGGGGCAATAACCAGACGTCGCTAATCATTGGATATAAAAAATTCGAGAGAGTTCGTTCGACAGATTACTCGTGAACGAAGTTCTTCTATCTAAGAATTGCCCGTGGACCGCCGAATTTCCTTATCAATCGATGCGCCACGGCCTTGTCAATTATCGTGGCCTTTAGATCCGGTGTATCAAGATCAAAAGAAATCTGTCAAATACGTCAGTTCATGTATCCGTAATTAGCATCGGCTCCCAGATCTTTGTGCGGACCATTTTCTGTTCCTGGCAACACTTGCAAGAGCGAATGTAATTCTGGACCTCGTTGCGAAGCGACGACTGTAGTGTTTAAACACGGGATACGCGTCAGCGATTATCGCCATCTACAACTAAGTAATCGCAGAAAAAAGTCAGTAGCGTTCGCCAAGAGACGAAGCTAGTGTGAACTCGCCCGCCAAAGAAACATGTAGCTTGTCCATCTTAATAAATTATCGAATACTCTGAAATTGAATACTGCGTGCATTTATTAATACATTACAACGACTAATAAAATCTTTCGTGAATTTTCCTATAGGTCTTCGTCACTCATTTATGACCACCTATTAGGCCTTCATGATATTCCATGATTATACCCTGCCCTTGTTTCTGTGGCGGTAATCTTGCCATAGCACATGGTTACAGAGACATCAGCACCCCTGAACAGCTCGTGTATCATCATAATGAATTCGTTGCTGGGCAGTTCGTCCGTAATATCAGTGTAGTGAAGCTTCGGCAAGGAACGACCTTAATAATCCGTACTTCTTCCTTTTAACGTTTCGATCCTATGGTCGGGATCCTCCTCAGAATCATTTTAATTCATTTTCTACAGACATATTATCTTTATAACTTATTCTGTTTTAATAATTATGGTGTGTGTGTTATGAATGTAACCTAATATTAACTTGTTATAAGTATTATAATTGACGTAGTACAATTGTTATTATACCCTGTTCGAGAATGCAGTTGTTGGAGAGGTAGTGGACTGTAAATATTTGTAGATCGAATTGAAACGCAGTACACGGATGTTAACAACAATAGCATTTATTTGCTCCACCTGTCAAATGACAGTGGACACACAAATATACATAAATAAACACCGGAAAATGTAGAAAATTATATAGAAAAAGCGTATAGAGAAGGGAATAGATAAGGCGTTCGGAAAAGAGAAAGTAAATGAGGCGTTCGTCTTACCGCACACGATTATACTAATCGTGTGCAATCGCTCAGACTAGCTGTCACGATCAGGCTGATGCCGGGTCCACGATACGATGAGGTAAATGAGGATGTACCGGTATGCCGACGTCAATATATCAATGCAGATATGATGGCTGAGCTGGTCGTTGAGTCTGATTTTGATGCACTTTTTAATCGTACGGATGCACAGAGCTTTTATAGGCACACACAACCACGGTGGTGAAGAGATCTGTTCGAGAGCAAAAACGCAAGATAGCTGCGTTATATGAAGCAGCCGTTGTCGATCCAAGCAGTCGAAGAGTGCTTGCGCGCAGTGACCTGTTGCTCGGCACGCAGATCTAGTGCAGGATTTACAGCTCCTGCGTGGTGCTGCCGCTGAGTGACAACAGCAAGCAGTTGCCCATGCTAGCCTGCAGTGCGCAGTCTCGCTACGCTTGGCAGAACGTTCAAGCATTCTCAAACATTCCGCCCGCCATCAGCAATGTGGTTGCTGATTCTCCTCAACGTGATGTTCTGCTGAGGGAACTGGACTGTCTTAATGGTCACCACTCTTGTGAGCCCGTCACTGTTAGGATGCAGCGCAATCACTCGTGCAAGTGCCCACTTACATGGTGGAAAGCGCCCATCCGTGAGCAAAACAAGTGAGCCGGTCTGGATGTTGTTGTTTGGGTGGTGCCATTTCGAAATTGCCTGTTGACGCTGGAGATAATGAGCAGACCACTGAGCCCAGAAACTTTAAAATTTCTGCTGTATGAGCTGCCATCGAGAGAGCCTTGCGATTGCCAGATTCTTTAGAGATGGTTCTGGGATAGTGGTAAGTGCGCTGCCAATGAGAAAATGCTCTGGTGTTACAGCTGATACATCTTCAGAATCGTCGCTGAGAGGTTCTAAAGGCTTTGAGTTAAGAACAGCTTCAATTTGAGTCAGCAGTGTCGTCAACCCCTCGTAGGTGAGGACCGTTTCACCCACCGTCCGACGGAGGTGATGCTTCACTGACTTCACTGCTGCTTCCCATTTGCCACCCATGTGTGGCGCTGCTGGAGGGTTGAACCGCCATTGTACACGATCCTGTAAAAGAGCATTTGCAACGATGAGATGTTCAGATGACCATGATGAGAATAGTCGTCGCAGCTCTTTCTAGCTCCGATGAAATTCGTACCACAATCTGAGCTGAGAGCGCGAGGTATTCCTCGTCGGGCCGAGAAGCGCCGAAGAGCAGCAAGGAATGCGTCGGTTGAGCAGTCAGTGACGACCTCCAGATGTAACGCCGTCGTGGCCATGCACAAGACACAAATCCAGTCCTTGTGTATTTTGGCCCCTTGCCCCCTCCATGTCTTGAGTGTGAGTGGACCTGCGTAGTCAACTCCAGTCTCTGTGAACGGCTGTGCAGGTGTGACTCGAGAGAGAGGTAGCTGACCTATTAGTTGTTGAGCACGGATCCCTCTCTGCCGAGCACACACTACACAGTGCAAGATGTGAGCCTTGACTGGAGCTCTACCCCCAATGATCCAGTGAGCTTGACGAACTTGCGCTAAAGTGAGCTGAGTACCACCGTGAAACGTGCGCTTATGTGCTTGGTCAATAATGAGTGATGAGAGACGAGACTGACGAGGCAAAATTGCTGGATAACACACTTCAAAGTTGAGTGCTGATTGTTTGAGCCGTCCTCTCACCCTGATTACGCCTTGTTAATCGAGATAGGTGGTGAGCCTACTGAAAGGATGAGAGGTTGGCAGCAGCATTCCAGATGACATCACTTTGAGCTCGTGCGAGAAGTAAGCTGCCTAGGTTGCCTTGACCCAAAAAATCTTCGCTTCGTCAATCTCATGTGCTGAGATGAGTGTGACTGGTGTTGAGCCAGGTATCCTCTTGAGCCGTGATATCACCCTCGAACAGAGAGCTGTGAGCCGATACAATTTGTTGAGCGATGAATACCTGTGCACTAGATCCCAATGACAGTCCTGATTCGATGTAGCCACCACAAGGGCTACTCCTGGCCGAGACTCTAATACACCTAGATTCTCGTCTAGTGCAGGCTGAGCAGGTCATGACTGGATTAGTGCTGGAACTGCCAGAAAAGGTGCAGCTTTGGTGCCATAGGTGACAGTTTTCAGCCGGTATGTCACCTCCTCGAGCTGGTCATTGATCCACAGTATTCCTTGCAAATTGCAATCCTCTTCGTGTACCAGGATCTGTCGGTACATCTTGGTGATGTCCGTAGCGAAGATGTGGCGATGATGACGAATCCAAATGAGCACGTCTGAGATGTTGAGCAGCAGGTTGGCACCAGTGTGCATTATGTCGTTTAAGGAGAACCCAGATGATGTTGCACTTGAGCCATTGAACACCACTCTCAATTTTATCGTGGTAATCGCTGGCCTGAAAACTCCATGATGCGGCAGATAATAATGCACTGCACTTGATGGTAATGCTGGCGCCTTCTCCATGTGACCGAGCTGCTCGTATTCTGCCATGAATTGATGGTAAAGTTGTTTGAATTCGTCATCCCTCAAGTGTCGTTTTCAAACTCGAGACAGACAGTGATGAGCCGTTGAAAATGAACTCCCCAAGAGCGTTGCTGGTGATTTGAGCGGAATCCTGACGATATACTTCCCTGTAGAGTCACGCCTATGCGTCGCCCTGAAGTGATCCTCATACTCCTGTTCTTCAGGTGTGAGCGGGCTGTCAGTGTTGGCTGGTAATTCCTTCTGGACCCAGAACTTCGTGAGAGCTTCTTGAAGTGCTTGCTCCTCTTGTTGAAGGTGGGCATGATGGAATGAATTGGCAAGCGGTTGTGCTGAATCAATTGGTCCAAGCACCAGCCATCCGAACACCGACAGCTGAGTAATTGGCATTGACGGTGAGCTCCTGATGATATTAGGCTTAATGATCTGCCCATAAACATCAGCCCCGATGATGATGTTGATTGACCGATGGCGTAGAATAGGCTGAGTCTGCCTATTAGAGCTTGTTGATGTGAGGCCACGTCTGATTCGGTATTTCCACACATGGTAATATCACCGTTAAAGTTCTGAGGATGTAAGCATTCATGGTGACAATAGCGGCTGTGTGCTGAGAATGAAGAGTGAGCTGAGTCAAGCCGCGTGTTTGAGCTGATCTCTTGCCACCAATACCAAAGATCGGAATGGATGCGCACTGACGTGTTAGGTTGAGCTGAGTACAGAGGCTTTCTGCCACGAAAGATAGTTACGATCCTGGATCTATGAGCAGCCGAACTTGATGAGTTGAAATTGTTGTTTTAATTAGTGCTAAAGCAGTTGCGAGGAGCGACGAGCTGACTTTGTTGAGCAGTTCTGAGTTCTGGAAGACTGCACCCCTATCTCATTGAGCTGCAGGTTGAGCAGACGTACCTGATGGCAGTCGCTTTGAGCTGGATGATGACTCCTGGTGGAGCATGGTATGATGCTTGGCACCACACTCCTTACACCTCCTGGTTGAGCGGCACGATGCCACGTTGTGTCTTCCTAGGCAGTTATAGCATAGACGGCTCTTGTCGACCACCTTACGACGTTCAGTGGTATTACGTTCTCGAAACTCTGGGCACATCGCCACGTAATGGTCGAGAGATCGGCAACAATCACAGGGGTAGGTTTTATCAGTCCACTCCCTGCGAGCTTCCTTGACTGGTCCCCCCCGGGCAGTCGAGTGATGAGCTTTACTGGGTCGTACTGACCCTTTAGATGAGCTTGAAGACGCCTTTGATGTAGAGGCTTTGGTGTTAACGCCTGGTTGATTTTGAGTCGCCTCGATTCTTTCAAGTGCCCTGACCCGGGATGTGACAAACTCCTTGAGCTCGCTGAATGCTGGAAATTCCTGCGAAGCTCCAAGTGATGTCTCCCATGCTTCCCGTGTCAGCCTATCCAGTTTTCTTGCCACATGATGTACCAAAACGCAATCCTAAAGTTGATCAGTGCTGCTAAGGCCTCTGAGAACGGTGTCTGCTTCAGACACTGTCGCAATAATTTCGGATAAAGACGTCGCGTCTCTCTCAGAAGGTGTGGTGACGGCAAAAATGCTGTCGAGGCGCTTTTCCATTAACAGGCGTTTATTCTCAAATCTGTTCGTGAGAATATTCCATGACGGCTGCAGGGACTCACCTGTTAGTGCTAAGCCAGCGATGAGCTGTGCTGCACTACCGGTTAGGCTGCCCCGTAGGTAATGCAGCATATCTACACTGAACAGCTGTTGCTGATCCATGATTAAAGACTGGAACATATCTCTGAAGGCTGGCCAATCAGAATATTTTCCGTCAAACTTTGACAACTTTATATTAGGCAGCTTCGCCTTGGCTTGAAGTGGTGCTGCAGGTACAGCAGGTGGTTGACTGCGTGGTAAGCGATTTCGCAGTGATGCGATTGCCATCCTCACAGCAAGTGTAAGTTTAGCCTCCTCCAGATGCGTACCACGACTGAAATATTCGTGGTCAGCGAAAGCAATTGGCCATGTCACTTCGAAGTACTGATGTACTTTAATGAAGGCTTTGTGGTGCTCGTCGACCTGAGCCCACAGCGAGTCGAGTTCTTCGTTGGACGTCTCATTTGCTTCTTGTGGTAGCGCCTAGAGCACCAGCTCAATGGCGTCGAGGCGGCTCTGCTGCGATTGAGCCTTGAAAATAAGCTCGCTGTGTAGTCGAGCAGGCGAGTTTGAGCGAGAGCTTGAGCGTATGGGTGGTGGCTCAGTAGTAGCTGGTGGCGCTAGCAATTTCTTCCCAGAAATTGGATCGATTCCCTCACCGCCTTGTGTTATCTTTCGTTTATCAGCCATAATACTGCGAGAGAGGTACTAATTAGGTTTGAGCTAACTTAACACTTTTGGCAATAAGCGATACACTTTGAGCACTGATAGTGCGAAGGTAGGAGAAATGAACAAATTAAAACTCCGCAGAACTGCACGATACCCAACCGATGCAGCTGTCGAGCTGCGACGAGCCTGACTATGTGCAGCGTCGCTACTACGGAGCTCTGCTAGGGGACTCCGCTGAGAGTGCTAGTGCTCGTTGAGCTGTCGGATCGTCCTTTGACGAAGTGAGCTGGTGGAACGTGTTCCTGATGGGTGCGCTGGCTGAATATGCGTCTACGCACTTGACGTTAGAGCACGATGCTGGTGGTACTGATATCCGGCTCGAAGGACCAAATGTTCGAGAATTCAGTTGTTGGAGAGGTGGTGGACTGTAAATATTTGTAGATCGAATTAAAACGCAGTACACGGATGTTAACAACAATAGCATTTATTTGCTCCACCTGTCAAATAACAGTGGACACACAAATATACATGAATAAACACCGGAAAATGTAAAAAATTATATAGAAAAAGCGTAACCGATTATACTAATCGTGTGCAATCACTGAGACTAACTGTCGCGATCAGGTTGATGCCGGGTCCACGACACGATGAGCCAAATGAGGATGTACCGGTGTGCCGACCTCATTATATGAATGCAGATATGATGGCTGGGTTGTGTAGACTATAGGTCGGCTGAGCTGGTCGTTGAGAGTAGACAGGGCCCGTTATAGAAAGACAGGGCGTGGCCGGCTGGCGCCAGAGCTTGTCTAAACTAACCCCGCCCTTCCGCACAACTACCCCGTCCCCTGCTGCTTCCTGATTAGTTGTTCGAGGGAGCGTGTCTACCCCCACTACCCCACCCCCGTTCCAGATTGATCCCCACAACCCCCTACCGCCCCTACTCTCATCCCTGATTGGTCCCCACCAGTCCCCACCCCCAGTCCACCTATCCTAGTGTTCTGATTGGTGCAGCGTCGCAGCATCATCTGCCGGAATTTGACCCGTACGTAATTGCCGATGCGCTATCTAATGTCGGTAAACGTGTTACCGATCGTTGGTAAAGAAGATTGGATATTGGCAGTCGGTCCAGCAGAAAATAACTTACCGATACGCCATCTACGGTCGGTATTCGTGTTACTGATCGTCGGTTAAAAAAATTAAACGTTGGCAGCCGGTCCAGTAGAAAATAATCACCCATGTGCCATCTACTGTCGTTAATCGTGTTACCGACAATCGGTGAAGAAGATTGAATGTTGGTAGCCGGTCCAACAGAAAATTAATTACCGATGCGACATCAACTGTCGATGATCGTGTTACCGACAGTCGGTGAAATAGATTGAATATTGGTTGCCAGTCCAGCAGAATTTTAATTGCCGATGCGTCATCTAATGTTGATGATCGTGTTACCAACAGTCGGTAAGGAAGATTGAATGTCGGCAGCCGGTCTAGTAGAAAATCAATTACCGATGCGCCGTCTACTGTCGATAATCATGTTACCGACAGGCGGTAAAGAAGACTAAATGTTGGCAGCCGGTCTGGCAGAAAATGTATCGGAGATCGGTACATCGGATCGGTTGTCAACCGGCGGTATGTAGCCGACCATCACTACAGCAAATTTAGGGCTTACGGTAGATAAGTTGATTGGGTCTTATGGTAAATAATATTGGGTACCCCATTAACCGGTTAAACATGCCCAACCGTCGATAACCGAGCCCCCTCCATAGGTTTTTAAAAATCTTGGTTAATTAATAAAATGTAATGTAATAGTACACCGCTTCGGTGAGATTCCAAGGATCCTTGTAGCAGTCGATCACAAATATACCGGCAATTCATTATGGTTGGAAAG